>OY757944.1:10391386-10451386 GCA_963585895.1 Sepioteuthis lessoniana
GTTCCAATATAAACGTATCAAGTTGATTTTTTTTTTGTCCAATCAGAATTCATATCAGTCAATCAACCTGTATCGTTGTCTGTCTGTCTGTATTCAGCACTGTTTATCTCCGCCAACTGCATCTGTAACGATGAGTTAATTCTTATCTATCTCTTCTGGCTTGATAGTATATCAACCTTCACGGGTTATTTAATGCCGAAGTCATCCTTGTAGAAGAAGGGTAGGGATATTATTTAACACACAGCTGGGACGATAAGGATGTTCATGTATTTCTCTAGGGTAATTTAGTCACGAAAGTAAAAATAATAGCCTGGTTGGAATTCGAATTTACTTACTACGATTTTGCAATCCAATACTTTATATATAACAGGTACTTGACAATATACATATCTATACTTGGTGTCTCAAAATAGATCTGCCCAGTCGGCTGGGGCTGTAGAATACACTGACTGCACCTCTGCAGAAGGGTAATACCCCCCGAACGAGTGTCCAGGATATGACACTAAACAATCTAATGGTAAGGTTCCAGCAGTGCTGGAGCTTTGGGGAATGCGGAGTACCCTTCATTGCCATTGCTCCTAGGTCCACTCTGGCCCGGCGTGGTGGCACCTGATAGGGCCCTATCTATGGGTTAAATAGAACTAACAGCATATTTATGCTAAAATAAATTGTTTGAGCAAACTGTACAGATTTGACAATTAAACCGTACTTCCATTTAAAACTGTTTTTCGACATTAAAACTGTATTTACACTTAACTGAATTATTACATATAACTGCTTGAATAGTTTGAAATGGAAATGTTTTTAACAATTAAACTGTGTACTAATGTAAAACGGATTTGAAAAAAAAAGAACAGATTATTTACATAAAAATGGATTTGGCGTTAAATAACCTACAAAGGTTGATATGCGATAAAACCCAACAAACCAAACCAACCATCAAAATAGATGCAACCCATTAATATGATAATGATTTATAACTAAGACAAGAAACTGTATGTCAGCTGGTGGGAGTTTATGCCTAATCTAGATTCTGTTTGGGTACAGCTGAAGATCCTTCTTTAAGATTCTTTGCAACGATGCACGTGAAAGACCAAGTTCTTGGGAACATCTTCGGAGGGATTTTTTCAGACTCCTTCCGACATAATCTCTGACTCCATCTACATTGTCGGGACATCTTGCTGTCAACTTCCTGCCAGATCTGGGATTTTCTGCCTTCTTTTTGTGGTTGTTTACTGACCCTGTGACTTGAAATTTGTGTACCCAACGATAAATTTGGCTTTACTGGGAGATAATTGTTAAGTTAAACTGCCGCGAAATTTTGCTTGCACAGTTTTGAATGATTTTGTCTCCAAATAAGTAGTGACACTAAATATTTTTTCTTTTTGGTCCAAGGCATTGTGATAGACGATTAGTATTTGCTATAGTATACTATTTTCAAATCGGAAACAAAAAAGAACACATTATTAGTAGAAGAGTTATTTGCAGTCACATGGGTCCCATTTAGATTAAGACAAAGTACCTACAGACACAGAAATAATATCAAATTGTATAATATATATTTTTATTTATAAATTGTATCATTTGTGTTTTTACACACCGTCAGAATTATAGAATAGGTATAAAAAAAAAGTAAGTAACTTTGGCAATCTTAGTCAAGGGTGAGACGAAAGCTCCCTTTTTAATGGCTACTACAACGAGATGTATGCGAGGATGCTAGTCTTTCCCCTGGATTGCTCCACTCTACTCTTGATCCTTGCCTTATAATGCTGAGTGTTAAGCAAGACGGCATCAAGTACCATTTTTTGCGTCTTTGGTATAACTCGACCTGAGATTGAACCCCGGTCTCTCAGGCCATTAATAAAAATATGCATATAAAAAGAATACATCTGCAAACGAATTTGGATTTCGTACTTAACTTATTTCTACATGTATTTGTGATCAACACGTGTTTCATTATCTATATTTTCTTCAGGAGATTGATAATCGCTTGGGTAGTCTTTGGTTCATGCCTTTATAGTGAAGATTGTTTTAAATAGGGATCTCATCCTTTTTGATTCTTTGATTTGGGTCTGTAAATCGGATTTTTTTCCGTGAAAACCTCTAGCATACATGTTTTTTGTAGATGTATTTTTTTGTATTTTATACATACGTAATCATGTATTTTGTGTGTGTGGGGTATATGTTCGCAAGCTTGTATATATATATATATATATATATATATATATATATATATATATATAAGCATGATGATGAAGGTATATATATATAGATAGATAGATATACATATATATACATCATTATCCTCGTCGTACTGCTAGTACTCATTTCTCTGTCTGTTTCTCTCTCTCTCTCTGTCTCTCTCTCGTCTCTATCATTCACCACTCCGGTAGGTCCTCTAGACAACACCTTGTATCCATTCAGACCTTTTTATGGATAGTTTCTAGTTGGTCGTCCATGTGAGGAGTTCCATAGGAGAACGTCACTAATGAGTTCGTTCTTACTTCTTCATCAGTGTTCCGCATGTCTTATCCATCTTATTTAGATGGTTTTAGAGATGGGAGGTAGGTGGCCGTACATCTGCTGCTTTGTGGGCTGTTATTTCCCGTATTTGTTCAATATGACTTGTAACATTCTTGTGCAATTCCCGTCTAACTTTTTCTCCAAACGCTTAGTCACTCCATGTGGTGCTTCCATGTTGTAGAATCGACACGACCATTGCTTGGGAAAAAAAAGTGCGTTTTATTTAATGGGATAAATTTGACTTCCATATTGTTGATGACTTATCAATAGCAGTCCAAGTCTTCACAAGTCGTATATTCATGTCATTTGTTTATATCAGTTTATTTACAATCTATCTATCTATCTATCTATGTGTGTGTGTGTGTGTGTGTGTGTGTGTGTGTGAATGTGTGTGTGGGTATGAATGTGTATCATTCTCTCATTCTCTCTGTCTTTCTTTCTTTCACTCTTTTTCCAGCTATTTACGAAAGTTTGTGTATGTGTGTGTATCATTTTTTCTTTCTATCTATCTATCTATCTATCTATCTATCTATCTATCTATCTATTTCTCTCTTTCACTATATATATATATATATATAAAACTCTCCTTCCGGCTATCTGTCTATCTATACGTGCGTGCACGGGCGTGTATCATCTCTTTCTTTCTTTCTTTCTTTCTCTCTCTCTCTCTCTCTCTCTCTCTCTTTCTTTCTTTTTACTTATTATCTATATCAACATGTTTAAATCTATATATCAATCTATCTACACAAACACCTACCGACCGACCTACCTACATACCTACATACCTACAATGTACATGTGTGCGGAAAAGCTGGATATCTTCCGCGTTGTCTACCACTGGTTCTTCTAAAACAAAAAAACTTGATTTCACTGCTATCCGAGTCAAATGGTCAACCCGACTAAGAAACATTGTTCAGCGAAAAGTCTTTTCCAAACCACTTTTCACGCGTTCATTCCATTGAAGAACCTTATGCAGAAACTGGGTAAATTCTTTTTATTTTCTTTTTTATTTATTTGTCATTCGCATTGCAATTGACCCTTCTTAAAATAAACAACCATGATATGTCAAAAATGTTGTTTATTTTAAACTATCTTCAATTTAAGAATCAATAAAGAAAGATACGTTTATTCTGACTTTTTCATTTCTTATTTTATTTTTTTTATTCACATTCCTATGACAGCTGTCATAATATGCTCACGAACGATGTTTTTAAGTGAAGTCAATGCCATCTAACGGTAAAAAGGGAAACTATTTTTTGGCAAATTCGTTATATCATTGTTGTCGTTTGTTTGTTGTTTTTTTTTTAGTTTTTATTTTGTTTTTTAAATCTGTGTTTGATCTTCGATTGGGTTATTTGGATCTTGACTTTTCGTTTTTATTTTCAAATAAATATTATTTTTAAAGATTTATTTTCTTCCAACTTATGGATGTTTAACGTGAGTTCAAAGTTGTTATTTACTAAGTACACAGGCCTCAGGTTGCTTATAGTGCCTGCTGTTTCGATGCGGTCATAGCCTAACGGTTTTCAACGTTGGAAATGGAACTGGCGACCCAAGATCAAATTCTGGAAAAATCCACTGTAGCCCAAGAGGCTAAACTGCTGAAATACGACAACGTAGAAGGCGAGATCTAAGTCCAGTCATGTTATTACGTTAACTTTTGGCTTAATACCTTTGGGAAAGGCATGAACCCTCTTATTACCCCACAAAGGATGGCTTTGGCATTAAATAACCCAAGAAGGTTAATATGCTATTAAACAAACAATAAATCAAATTAAATAATCCATGATGATTCTGTAATGTTTGTGTTAGCTGAACATAATCTTTTTTCTATCTATCTATCTATCAATCTATCTGCACTATTAAAAAACTATTAACATGACGGTGATACCAATTGTAGTAGGTGCATTTGGAATGGTCCCAAAAGTTTGGAAAAAAGAATGGAGAAACTAGAAATCAGAAGAAGAATCGAGCACTGTTAAGATTGGCTAGAATACTGAGAAGAGTCCTGGAAACCTGAGAAGACTTGCTGTCACTTAACAACGCTGATTAGAAAAACTCGTAAGGAGGGGTTTAATAAATTGATGCATCAAATTAGAACAAAAGAAATGCAGGAAGAAGCACAACTGGGAGGGGAAAGTGTGTTGGATTCTCTTAGAAGAAAGCTGTGAAGAAGATTGTCGCACCTATTTATGAATTTTCCCGCCAGCAGCAGGTACTTCCGGTAAATATTGGCCAATCAGAGACGAGGACTGAAAGCATTTAAAATCTGTTGCAACTCTGATACTTAATTGCTGGTTGAAGTTTCTGCTCGGAAGACGCATTTTGGGGATTACCAACACTGGATTCTAAATGCCGGAAAGAATTCTAACTAGGTGATCCACGGAGCATTGTACCAGAAACTGAACATTCAACATACTGACAAATTGTATTTTCATCAACCAGTACCTGTCCTTGAAAATGAAAAGCTTAAAATTCTCGGGGACTTTGAAATACAATTGGATCACCAATCCAGATTAGAAAATCAGACCTAGTTCCAAAACTTTCAAAACTTGAAAAAAAAAAAAAAAATACAAGCACACCTTACACAAACAAGCAACCCCTGATGATGGCTTTATGAAGGGTCCGAAAGCGCTCTGGAGAATTTTGGGAAATTCATCTACCAATCCAAACCTGAAACTAAGACAATTATCAGAAAAAATGAAAAGATCTTAAATGAATTATACAAACAAAATTTGTCATTATTATTTAATGAAACATGCATATATATATATATATATATATATAGTTAAAGAATATAATTGAAAAAACATGCCTTCTAATGGATATGGCAGTGCCAATAGATAATGAAATGTTATATAATTTAATAAGATAAATAATTACAAAAATTCGGACATAAAAACAAAAAAAATGTGACTCCTTAAAATTAGTACCGTACCAGTAATAGAGGGAGCACTGTGTATGATCGAAGAAAGGACTGATAAAGATATTAATAAGATACCGAGGGGTGAGGGCCTGTATAGAAGAGTTAGGGGCAAAGTAACACCCAAAAAGGACAATAACTCGGAAAGAAAAATGGGAAGAAAAACAACTCTAAGGGCGTTTTAAACGACTAATAAATAATACATCATACGACAAAACCTGGACGTGGCTAAGAAAAGGAAACTTTATGAGAGAAACAGAATCTCTCCTAATAGCAGCACAAAACAACGCCGTAAGAACCAATCATATTAAAGCGAAAATAGATAAGACGCAGCAAAATAGCAAATGTAGACTATGCAGTGACAGAGACAAAACCATCAATCACATAATAAGCAAATGCAGCAAATTAGCACTGAAGGAGTATAAAACTAAACACTACTGGGTGGGGAAGGTGATCCACTGGGAAATGTGCAAGAAATTTAAAGTTGACCATAGGAACAAATGGTATATGAACAACTCAGCACCTGTCCAAGAAAATGACACACATAAACTCCTTTGGGACTTTGACATATACACAGATCACCTAATCTCGGCCAGAAGACCAGACTAAATAATAATCAACAAAAAAAAAAGACAATTTGCAAAATTGTGGACTTTACTTTGACATACAAATGGATTACCTAATCCCCGCCAGAAGACCAGACTCAATAATAATCATAAAAAAAGACAATTTGCAAAATTGTAGACGTTACTGTCCCGGCTGACCACAGAATAAAGCTGAACGAATGTGTAAAGAAAGATAGTAGCTCGACTTTGCTAGAGAATTGAAAAAAACTATGGAACATGAAGGTGAATATTATACCAATTGTGATTGGTGTTTTGGTACAGTAACTAAAGGATTATTAAAGGAACTGGAGGTGCCCGTGGTGTAATGGTTATCGTCGTAGGAAATGGACACGGCGACTCAAGAATGATTGCATTTCACATAGCACTAATACCCTTGGGAAAGGTATGAATCCAATTATTCTCCCTCCAGCTATGGGTAAATACTAGGACAGACTGGGTTCTTCAGCCTTGGTGAGGCAACTAGTCTTGGAGAAGGAAAACTCTGAATTCAAACCTGTTAAACTCCGCTTAAAATTGACCTTGTGTCATATCCTGCCCGAGAGGGGGGGTTGGTAAATAGGATTAAAGGGACTGGAGGACTTGGAAGTTGGAGGACGAGTGGAGGCCATCCAAACTACAGCATTATTGAGAACGGCCAGAATAATGAGAAGAGTCCTGGAGACTCGAGGAGAATTGCTGTCGCTCCCACTCCAGTGAAAGACAATTAGCTAATGCTGATATGAAAACTCAAAAGAGTAAATAATAATGATAATACAAATCGATCACATAATCTCGACCAGACGACCAGACCTGGTGATAGTCAACAAAAAGAAAAAAATGATAACCTACTACATTGTGGACTTTGCCGTCCAGTCAGACCACAGAGTAAAATTGAAAAACTGCAAAAAGAAGGATAAATACATAGACTTTGCTTGGGAACTGAAAAAAAAAAAAAAAAAACTATGGAACATTTAAGTGAAAACGATACCAACTGTAATTGGCACGCTCGGTACAATCACCAAAGGATTCGTAAAGGGACTGGAGGATTTGGAAATAAGAGGACGAGTGAAGACTATCCCAAACAATAGCATTATTATGATCGGTCAGAATACTGAGAAGAGTCCTGGAGACTTGACGAGACCTGCTGTTACTTAAACTTCAGAGAAAGTGTAACGTAATGGCCAAGGGATTTCAGTTCATGCCTTTGAGTTTAGTTAGGCCGAGAGCCTTTCGGCTCAGCACTGGGTTAGTGAGGTGCAAACTTTGATGTAGGTGGTAACGCGGACGTGCCCCTCAGAGATGTCACAATAGCGCGAGATGACGGAACGGGATGACAGGGTGCGGGTGACGTCACACACCGGAAGCGCACAGAGGTTTGGGAGAGATTTGAAGAAAGTTAAAGAGTTGAAAACTAGACGCCAAACGAGGAGGATCGACTTTTGGAGCTTGCAGACGCGAGATGGGGGGACAAATGAATAAGACAGCATAGAAGATTGTGTCTCTCCTTCTTATGTCGAAACCTTTAACTCAAAGTTAATAAAAAGGTTTCGTCACGTGTTTTCGAATTTCGAGATTCCTATGTTCTTTATATGTTCTATCGTTATGGACATTATATGTCTATTTCGCACATGGCATTCATTGTGGCTATGGAACAAAAGACCATCAGCTGAAACTGATGTGAAAAACTCTCAAATGAGTAAAATAATAATGATTTGGTAATAACAAACACAAAATAAGTTTAAAACTAGACATGACTTGCTTGAAAAAGTGATCCGCTGGGAATTGTGCAAGAAATTGAAATTTTAAGATTGACCATACAAACAAATAGTACATCCACAAATCATCAGAATCCGTCTTGAAGAATGAGACGCATTAAATTCTCTAGGATTTTGAGATGCAAGCGGATCACCTAGTTTCAGCCAGACGACCAGACTGAGTAATAGTTGATGAAAAAAAAAAAGAGAGAACCTGTTTGTGAACCTTTTCGTTCCGGGGGACGACAGAGTGAGAATCAAAGAAAGCGAAAAGAGAGGCAAGTACTGGGACCCTGCTAGAGAGCTGAAAAAACTATGGAACATGGAGTTGATAGTGATATCAATTATAATTGGTGTGCTTGGAACGTTCTCTGAAGGCTCAGAAAGGAGGTTAAAAAATTTGGAAAACGGATGAAAAATGGAGATCATCATCAATAAAATAGGCCAGAATACTGAGAAGAGTCCTGGAGACATAAGGAAACTTGCTGTCACTCAGACTCCTGTCAAAGATCAGCAGTTTACGCTGGTGTGAGAAACTCAAAGAGATTAAAATTATATACAAACTAGTTTACATCTTCAATTGACTAATCCTATAGTAATATAATGGCCGAGGGACTTCGGTTTATGCCTTTGGGTTTAGTTAGGCTGAGAACCTTTCGGCTCAGCACCTGGGTTAGTTAGGTGCAACATAAATACAGGTGTTCACGCGCGCGTGCGGGCGGAGCGGACGTGTCACTCAGAGATGTCACAATAGCCCAGATGGGAAACGGGGGCTAGAGAGTGCGAATGACGTCATGCACTGGAAGCGCGCGCAGGATTTTGGGAATTTGAAGAACGTTAGTAGAGTTGAGACTAGAGACCGAACAAGACGGTTGACTTTCGCTTGCTCGCGGAGGCCTTGGGCAGGTGTCGCACGATATAGGGGGGTGCAGATGAAAAAGCCAGAATAGAAAGATTGTGCCTCTCTCTCCTTATGTCGAAAAACCTTTAAACTCAAATGTAAAAAAAAGTTTTCGTACCTGAGCTGAGAAGTCGTTACGTGTTTTTCGAATTTCGAGATTCCTATGTTCTATTTTTAAGGACATATCATGGCTATGGTACACTATTTAATACAAATAATCTAAATAATTATTCCGACAAATAATTCTAATTTTTATGTTGAATCAATGTTTAGCGCTGGTGCCCGTGGTGTAATGGTTATCGTCACAGGATATGGACACGGCGATACGAGTTCAATTCCTGGACAAGACTGATTGCATTTCACATAGCACTAATACCCTTGGGAAAGGTATGAATCCAATTATTCTCCCTCCAGCTATGGGTAAATAGTAGGGCAGACTAGGTTCTTCAGCCTTGGTGAGGCAACTAGTCTAGGAGAAGGAAAACTATGAATTCAAACCTGCTAAACTCCGCTTAAAAAATTGACCTTGTGTCATATCCTGCCCGAGCGGAGGGGTTGGGTAAATATGATCAATGTTTAGCGCTGGTAAAATTGTTATTTTTAGCGAGGAAAAGTGTTGTTACATGGGTGTGTGTTTACGTTGAGTTGTGTCCTCGCTAAGTCTGTAAGGTCTCTCGCTAATTGTTGTTAGGTATATAAAGGAAAAGGTTCAAGATATCGAAGTCGAAATGTTTTTAGGAATAGTTTTTATTTGCAGCATGGAATATTTAGTTTGCTTTTGTGCTGCAAGCCTCATAGGAGAGGTTGTGAGTAAAGAGACGAAATTGAGTTATGAGAAAGTTGAGAAGGCAGCGCGTATCGTCGGACGTGCGAGGGATTGTGTTCGCCAAAAGTCTTGTTTGCCGTTGGAAGAAATAAACTTTGGAGTCACCGTGAGTTTTGTGTGTGTGGGGGATTTGGGGAGAGGCGTGCGTTGTCTCCATTAAAGTGGCCCAGAGGTGAAATGAGAGCTAGGTGCCGAATGCGGGATTAGGCATCGCATCGACATAGCCCTTTTTGGGGGTAACATGTGGAGTGTTGAATGTATCTAATTCATATTCAATTGGGATTCCTTGGTCTAAAAGATATAGACGCAAGGAATCCAAAAGTTAGATAGGTTCCCTCATGTGTCCATGCTGCTGCTGCTATTGAAGAACGGCCAGTGGGACGTCTGTACTGGACAGCGTTGTTCAGCCAAAGAGAGTGTGTTTGGCAGCTTACCCAATTTCTGCTGCCCGGGAAAGAGATCCGGAAAGAATAGGATTGGTCATCCTGATTGGGTGAAATTATGTGTCGAATTAAATTGCGCGCCAAACCAAAAATCCTTCTGCTACAAATGAATCAATAGAGTTTAAAATCATTTGAAACTTTATCTCAATCGGAACTCTATGAACCATGGATTGGATCCTAACAGTTACTATCACTCATTGTCAAAGTAGTCCTGGGAGTAACGACAACAAATAATTAACTCCTCACCATATCCACAGAACTAGAACCTTACTAACGAATACATTTTAGTATCATACCCAGAATAGTGGGAGCCGTGTAGGCTGGGGCTGTAGAAGAAATCGATTAGATCTCTGCAAAGGAGTAAGAACCCTACCTCCAACTAGTGTCCTGCATATGACATGGTGATGCTCTAGTAATGCTGAAGCTTTGAGGAATACGGAGTACCCCTTCATTGCCATCACTCCCAGGTCCACTCTGGCCCGGTGTGGTAGAACCTGATAGGGTCCTCTCTATGGGTTAAATAGAACTGCTTGACATTTAATCGAGTGCAGACAAATGACTTTTGCTAAATTGTATCGTTAGAAATAAAACTTTGATCATTTTACTGCATTTAAACAAATGAAGGATGTTTAATTGAATCGTTAGTGATATATAGCAATACTTAAAATTATTTAACTGTGTGCCAAAGGATGAGCTTTGGCTTGTTTAAAAAATTTATCAATTGAATGTGTTTACAAATCATGTATTTATAAATATGTATAAAGAGGATTTCGCATTAGATAACCTACAATTGTTGATATGCCATAAAACCCAGCCAAACCAAATCCTATATATTTAATATATATGTATAAAGAGGATTTGGAATTAGATAATCTACAAGGATTGATATGCCATAAAACCCAGCTAAACCAAATCCTATATATTTAATATATATGTATAAAGAGGTTTTGGCATTAAATAATCCACAGGGGTTGATATGCCATAAAACCCATCCCAAACAAACTAAACCTGAATACTGTTGATGCCCGTTGTGTAATGATTATCTTCTTTGGAAATGGACACGGCGATCCTAGTTCAAATACAGCACTAGGCTTTTTGCCTTTTACATAGCACAAATACCATTGGGAAAGATATAAATCCAACAATTCTCCTTCCAGACAAATAGTAAGACAAACTGGTTTCTCTAACTTTGGTATGGCAACTAGTCTAGGAGAAGGAAAACGCTTAATTAAACCCTTTTAAACTCCGCTTAAGAACTTGGCTTTGTGTCGAATCTTGCTCAGGTGGAGGGTCTGGTAAATACACACTGAAAATACTCAGATATGACACAAGGCCGTATGAATGGAGCACCCAATGAGACACGAACTCACTCGTGAAGGTTTGCTCGTCTTACTTACTAACCATTACACCACCTCAGGCGCCCAGTTCTTCTGACATACAAAACTTGTGTTATTTTGGTACCTACTGATCTAACATCGTTGAGTGAGGTGGCAGAGACCCGAAGCGAGAGAAATCTGAGAATGATTTTATTAATAGAATAATAATCGGCAAAGATTTTAGAAGCATAAATTTGGCACATTGGTTTTAGAAGTATGATACAGTCTATTGCCAAAATGGAAAAGCAACCAGAAATATTGTTTAATATTTTTGCAGTGCAGAAAAACGAAAAATATGGAATTATTTTTGTTAACCAGAAAGAGAAAGGAAAGAAAGTTTAAAGTGTATTTTGATTGTACCAAGCATTTTCGAAAGCACCGTAGCCAAAACAATCGATCTAAAAAGGTGGGATCAAATGGAGAGATCAATCGCAAACCAGGCAAAGATATGATTGAATGGGAATTTCAAATATCGAGAACTGGAAGAAAAAAGTTGATTAATTTCTTTTCTTGATGGAAAATTTATTTTTGATTTTTGATTTTATTTTATTTTTGGATGATCAAGCCTGTCTGATTTATTTGGCGACGGTTGGCGACTTCGGTTGTCTGGATCTGAGAACACAACGAGGGCAGATAGCCGAATAAGCTTCGATCCTTCATTGGAGCAGTGACCCGCCGGTGGTCGAGTGGACGACTGGGTGACACAGTTACAAAATGGTCACCAATTTAAGCAATTAGCAGAATCGTCACTGCTTAAGCTTTCTTTAATAATCTTTGTTAATGGTTTGGTTTGGTTGGTTTTAATGGCATGTCAACCTTCTTGGGGTATTTAATGCTAAATCCATCCTTCTAGAAGGACAGTAGCGGCGCTGTTTAGCCCATAGCTGGAAGGATAAGGGGGTTCATAGCTTTCCCAAGAGTATTTGTCCGAAAGTGAACGTAATAACGTGACTAGAGTTCGAACTCGCTTACTACGATCCCGCTGTCCAGCGCTTTAACCAATACACAACGAGGACCCCCAATCTTTGATAAATTTGGCATACAGACACTAGATTAACAATACCTGTTCTTACTAAGTAGTCATCCGTCTAAGTAATGAAACGTCAAATTCCTGCTTAACTTGTTATTTACTAAGATTTTCTTAGTCTCGTATCATCATCATCATCATGTTGTGCCGCATGTCCCTATCGTTCATTGCCTCTGGTCGGTCTTCTGGGCCACATCCCGTATCCTCACATAGCTGCTGAATGTATGTTCGAGCTGCTCGTCCTGCTTTTGCCCGGCCATCACTTACATCACTTATGAGCTCGTCTCTGCTTCTCCAGCAGTGTCCTGCATGTCTAGTTCGTCTAGCTTGGATAGTTTTCGTGATGGGAGGCAGGTGGCCGTACAGTTGGTGCTTTGTGGGGTGTTGCCGCCAGGACTTGTTCAATATTGCTCGCAGCATTCTTGTGTAATTGCCGTCTAGTTTTTTCTCCTGCCGTTTAGTTATCGTCCAAGTAGTGCATCCATACAGCAGTATCGATACGACTGCTGCCTGGAAGAAACTGCGTTTCATTTTATCGGTCAGATCTGATTTCCATATGATCGATAGCCTATCGATAGCTGGCCATGCCTTCGTTATCCGCGTGTCGATGTCCTTTTCGGTTGATGAGACGCTGCTTCCTAGGTGAATTTGTCTACTAGTTTCAGAGGGGTTCCGTCTAGTGTGGTGATGTCGCCTGTTTGATTATAGTACATATATTCCGTTTTGTGTGCATTGACATGGAGGCGAATGCCCGCGGCGGCTCGTTCCAAACTATGCAGTAGTGTTTCGGCTTGGTTGGGTGTAATTGTTCTATTTCAAACAATTCATTTTAGCATACATACACAGTTTAATTAGCAAAAAACATTTCTGTTTAAAGCTATTCAGTTAAGTCACACAGTTCTATTTCAAACAATTCAGTTTAGCGTACAAAACAGTTCAATTTCAAAGAATTCAGTTTGGCATAAGTTCGCAGTTTAAAGGGTAAAATAGTCCTATTTCAAGCTATTCAAAATTAGAACAGTTTGACTAAACAGTCAAACTATTCTAATTCTAACAATTCAGTTCAGTATAAGTATAGTTTTTGTTTACACACAGTTAAATGTCAAAACAGTTCTATTTCAAGCAATTCAGCTTAGTGTACAAAAACAGTTCAATTTCAAAGAATTCAGTTTAGCATAAGTACGTAATTTAAATGTCAAAACAGTCCTATTTTAAGCAATTCAGTTCAACATGAGTAAACAGTTTAGTTCTATCTGACTCATAAATAGAACCCTGTCAGGTGCTACCACTTCGAGGTTGAGTGGACCTGGGAGCGATGGCAATTAATGGGTACTCTGCATTACCTAAAGCTCCAGCATTACTGGAACGTCACCATCAGATTGTTTTGTGTCATATGCAGGACATTCGTTGGTGGGGGTGACTTACCCGTCTGCAGAGAGGCAATCGGTGTATTCCACAACTCCATATGGAGGTGAGGTTCGACTTCCTTAGCTTTAAAGAATGTAGAGTTGATTCTTCGTTGCCATTACTATCAGGTCCACTCTGACTCAGAGAGGTAGTGTCTGTTAGTAATTAATCATAGTTACATGCAACTTGGCTTAGTGGTAGAGTGTTCGCCAATGACCCGGAAGACTAGAGTTCAATCTCAGGTCGAGTCATACCAAAGACTCAAAAAGTGGTACAATCAGAGGCGTAAGACTCCGCCAAAAGTGTGTTTTCAGGGTATGACACTAGATTGCACCCTGTGGTGAGGTTCCAGCTTTGTGAAATATGAAGTACCCCTTCATTGTTATTACTCCCGGGTCTACTCTGACCCAGAGTGGTAGTACCAGTTAAGATCCTACTTATGGGTTAGAAAGATATGATTAAAAATTATTCGTATTGGATAAGAATACTTGATACAATAAATCTCTGCGCAAATTATTTATATTAAGAATAAAAGTAAGTAAAGTTGGCGACTGTAGTCAAGGGCGTCCAGAAGGGTCCCTTTTCAATAGCTACTACACCGAGGTGTAGGGGAGGGCAAAACTTCTTACCTGGATTGCTCCACTTTGTCCTTGATATGTACCATTATAATGCTGAGTGTTAAGCAAGGAGGTATCAAGTACCACTTTTTGAGTCTTTGGTATGACTCGACCTGAGATTAAACCCCAGTCTCCCGGGTCATTGGCGAACACTCTACCACTAAGCCTAGTTACATGTAACTATAATTAATTACTAACAGATACTACCTCTCAGAGTCAGAGTGGACCTGAGAGTAATGGCAACGAAGAATTAACTTCACATTCTTTAAAGCTAAGGAAGTCGAACCTCACCTCCATATGGAATTTAGTGTCATTCTCTGTACACCCAAGTAAAATCTCTACGTCTTTCATATGAAACCAGGTTTTTTGAAAATTTGTTTCTCAGTCTTTTGTCTTATTTGCTTACTTTCCTGAAATATAAGTTGTTTTCTTGTCATTCGACCCATTTAACCGCCTCTCAGCTCACTTTCTTGCCATTCAAGTCATTTTGCCGCCATTTTGGGGGGAAGTCTTTCCTTAACGTTGATTAAAATTGCGAGCTGCATTCGTGTTTTCTTATCACAGCAATTTTTCTCTGCATGCAAGCGTCGACTAATGACTTAAACTATCACTAAACGTATCAATTATGCAACCTTATAATGCAGAACTAAATCATAATCAGACGCTGAAATATTTTAGCTGAATAACATTTAAAAAACAAAATGGCGGATTGTAACGTTTGAAGAAAAAAGAAAAACGGAAATAAGTTCAACAGTTTGAATTTCTGTTTTTTTAAATAGATTTTTCTCATTCGATATTCTTTTATCATTTTAACCATGAACCGTTTCGTTTTTTTTGTTGATTTTATTTTTCAATTCGGATTTTCATTTTTTATGAATTCAAAAGGAAATTCGAACTGAAATTTTCGCCAATAGATAAATAGTTATTCAGTAGGTTTAAAAGAAAGAAAGAAAGATAGAAAGAAAGAAAGAAAAGGGAAATAAAGAAAGGGGAAAAAGAATATATCAGCAGAAAGAAAGAAAGAAAGAAAGAAAGAAAAGTGAAACTAAGCAAGGGGAAAAAGAATATATCAAAAGAAAGAAAGAAAGAAAGAAAGATACAATTAACTGTAAAGAGAAAGAAAGAAAGAAAGAAAGAAAGATACAATTAAATGAAAAGAGAACGAAAGAAAGAAAGAAAGATATAATTAAATGAAAAGAGAAAGAAAGAAAGAAAGAAAGAAAAGGGAAACTAATCAAGGGGAAAAAAGAATATATCAAAAGAAAGAAAGAAAGAAAGAAAGATACAATTAAATAAAAAAGGGAAAGAAAGAAAGAAAAGTGAAACTAAGAAAGGGTGAAAAAAAGAATATATCAAAAGAAAGAAAAAAAGAAAGAAAGAAAGGTACAATAAAAGAAAGAGTGAAAGAAAGAAAGAAAGAAAGAAAGAGAGAAAGAAAAAAGAAAGATACAATCAAATGAAAAAGAAAGAAAGAAAGAAAGAAAGAAATAGAAGAGAAAATCAATTAAATATCAGTCATTTGTTTACACACAACTAAATGATCATGCAGTTCTATTTCTAACAATTCAATTTAGCATAAATCAACAAAGTTAACGGTTCCAAGTATTGCTATGTGTCGCTAACTGATCAATGTAGCATAAATCATTTATTTGTACTCTGTTTAAATGTTCAAATGTTCTATTTGACCCATAAATAGGACCCTATCAGGTGCTACTATTCCGGGACAGAGTGGGCCTCGGAGCGATGGCAATGAAGAGATACTCCGCATTCCCCAAAGCTCCAGCATTACTGGAGCTTCACCATCAGACTGTTTAAGACACTCAAAGGAAGTGTGGTTATCCCTTTGCAGAGATGAGGTTGGTGTATTCTACAGCCCAAGCCGACTGGTCTATAATTATATGGTAGTTCGGGAGACCGGGTTCAATCCCAGGTCGTGTCATACCAAAGACTTTAGAAATGGTACTTGATACCTCCTTGCTTAACACTCATCAATATAAGGTACGTATTAAGGGTAAAGTAGAGCAATCCTGGGAAAGGAGTAGCGCCCTCCCCTACACCTCGGTGTAGTAGCTATTGAAAAGAGAGCTTTCTGGTCGCCTTCAACTACGATCGCCAACTTTATTGCTTACACTCAACTGGCGCCAAAAGTTATTATATTCTTTATGTTTTTCAATGTGCTTTTGTAATGCCTGACATTACCGAGATTAAAACATTTATAATGGCTATTATCATATCCCAAAGAAGAATTCTTTTTTCCTTGTTGCCTTCCTTGCCATTTCATCATATCATTTGCTGAAGAGTCGTTTAAAAACTTCATCAGATTTCTTCGAATGCCTTCCTTTTGTTTCTCAACAAAATTCTTACTGTCTGTTTTTGATTCCATTCTTTTCTTTTTTTTTTTTCCGAGGACTTTCTTGTAATTCTAATCTTCTTTCTTTCATTTCCCCGCGAAAATTTCTTTCTTTCTGTGAATCATCGGTCTTTCTTTTTTGGAAATTTTCTTCGGTTTTTTTTTGTAAATTCTTTCTTTCTGTGGATCTGTTTTGAAAACATTGTCTTTCGTTTTTATTTTCTTTTTTATTCTCAACATTTCTTTTTTTTTTTTTTTTTTGATTAATTGAATCCTTTTTTCTTTCTTTGTTTTTTTTCTTTCTTTTTTCGAAGCTTCTTTTAAATCTTCTTTCGTTTTTTTTTATTGCAAACATTTTCTTTCTTTCTTTTTCTCTTTCTTTCTTTCTTTCTTTCTTTCTTTATTTTTTTATTTATTTATTCGAATCTTTTTTCTTTCGTTGTTTTTCCAAATTTTTCTTTCTTTCTTTCTTTCTTTCATCGAATTTTTTCTCCTTCATTTGTTCTTTAAATCTTTCTTTCTTTCTTTCTTTCTTTCTTTCTTTTTTTCTTCGAATATTTTTCTTTTTTTTCTTTCTTTCTTTCTTTCTTTCTTTCTTTCTTCGAATTTTTTCTTCTCGATTTGTTCTTAGACTCTTTCTTTCATTCTTTCTTAGAATATTTTTCTTTGCTTTCTTTCTTTCTTTCTTTCTTTCTTTCTTTCTTTCTTTCTTTCTTTCATCGAAGTTTTTCTTCCTGATTTGTTCTTTGAATCTTTCTTTATTTCTGTCATCCAATTTCTTCTTTATCTCATTCAATGGAACAACTTTCTTTCTTTTCTTCTTTCTTTGAAACCTTCTTTCTTTCTTCAAATTTTTTTTCATGTTTTTGTTTTTTATCCTCAACTTTTTTTCTTATTTCTACGAATCTTTCTTCGAAAATCTTCTTCGAATTCTTTCTTTCTTTCTTTCTTTCTTTCTTTCTTTCTTTTGTTCTTTCAACTTGTTTCATTCTTTCTACACGTCCATATTTTTCAACTTTTCTCATATATTTATATTTTTCTTACATATGTATTGATTCATTCAATTTTTTTCTTCTTTTCATATCATCATTACATTTGCTTTTACTCTGTCCTTCTCTCTTAATTTCACTTGTTAACCACATCATTTACTTTGTCTTCATCCGAAATCCACCTCTTTTTTTTAATCTTTCCTTTTAATTTTTCAGTTTCCTTCTATTTTTCCGTCCTCTCAATTTCATCTTATTTATAACTAAAAGGCATTTAAAAACTTAATCATAAGATTACATCTGCCAAACGTTAAATTTGTTTATTCTTGTTTATTTATATAATGTAAAACACTGTTTAGTCGTCGTCGTCGTCATCATTCACTCATCTTTTCCTGGGGTCAGTAAGTGAAGTTTAATCAGTTTTTAGGGGTTTACAGTCTCATCGTTCTTTTTTTTTTCTTTTTTTTTTTTGTCGACTCCAATTTAAGAAACGACGGAATTGCTAATCACAAGGCACCTGTTTCTGTGGACATCGCACAATAAAACCCAATTCATGTGTTAGAAGGTTAGAAATTGTGTCTGTTCACGACAAGCAGAATTTTAACCAAAATTAGAAAAAAAGGAACATTCTGAAACGCAATATGAACGCAGTCAAATATATATCAAAATAAAAAAATAACTTTTGTGAATATATATATATATATGTGTGTGTGTGTGTGGGTGTGTGTTTGTTTGTGTATGTGTGCGTGAGTGTGTGAAGGCACTTTTTCATTCTTGCTATGCATATATGTGTATATGTGTATCCGACTTAATTTTAATTTATTTCAGTATACGTACACACACACACACACACACACACACACATATATATATATATATGAATGAATGAATGATATATATATATATGTGTGTGTGTATGAATAATGGAATATGCATATAGATACGTATTTATACACACACACACACACACACATATATATATATGAATGAATGAATGATATATATATATATGTGTGTGTGTATGAATAATGGAATATGCATATAGATACGTATTTATACACACACACACACACACACACACACACATATATATATATATATATATATATATATATATATATATATATATATATATATATATATATCTTCTTTAAAGAAAAAACCAAAGACCGGTTATTTTAGGATTATAAATTTATTTCCATCCTGTTTTTTGTTTCTGGTGTGAACCAAAAACACGAAGAAAAATATAACAGGACATCTTCAGATCCAATGGATAAATAAAACAGAATAGACACGTGGGGGGGAGGAGGAAGGGAGGAACCGGTCTTTGTTTTTTTCTTTAAAGAAATATTGCTCTGTAAAATCAATTACATTGAGCTCTCTAGCAGGAAAATTTAAATGTTCAGCTCCTGAATGATTTTCTTGTCCTGAAGGAATTACTCCCAACTCTGGTTTAACTGGACCGAATAATACCTATATATATACATATTAATTTATTCATACATATATATATATATATATATATATATATATATATATATTTATATATATCAATAATTTACAATAATTTATATATATATATATATATATATATATACGCACATGGCTATTGAAAAGGGAGCTTTCGGGTCACCCTCGACTAAGGTCGACTAAATTGTATGGAAACAAATAATTATTATTCTATAGAATTATTAGTCTTGGATATCAAAAGTTTTAACCATTTAACTTCGTGCAAACAAATGATTAATATTGAATAGAATTATTAATGTTAGAAAGGAATACTTAAAACCATTTATCTTTGTGCAAATAAATGATTAATACTGAATAGAATTATTAGTGTTAGAAAGGAATACTTGAAACCATTTATCTTTTTGCAAATAAATGATTATTATTAACTAGAATTATTAGTGTTTGATGCTAATACAACAGAGTTGATGCAGAACTAGATACACGAACGCCAAATGCTTCCTAGGCCTTTGGTAGGCCGAGGAATATGCAATGTAGCGCTAATAGTTCTCTCAACCCTCCAGTATGGCGCATACACGTTGACGGTATAAAAAGCAGATGCCCAAAGTCTTTTCGTCTTTATGATGTGTCATTTGCGTAAAATACTAAAAGTCAAATGGTGACAGCCAGTCCCAAATAAATTCCCCCCTGGCATGTACGATATACTGACTAAACACAACCTAAGATGAGTTGGCCTCTTGAATAGGCTTGAGAGCAGTTGAATGACAAAGCAGGTACAGTACCCTCAAAATAGAGAAGAGTCACATAAAACAGGATAGCCAAAACCCAGGTACAATGACATCACGAAAAGAATCCCGGCGATGATGAACACCCCTTAACACTTATCCAAAAAAAATTTTAAATAGAGGGAAAAAACAGCAGGACGTTATCATTGGATATGATATACAGCATCTTGTAGTAGCACAACTTAAAACTGTGTGCCAACAAATTAGCTGTAACTCATCTGAAAATAAAATTATCTACAAACTAACAAATTATATTTCAGTCAGCCAGGTTTCAGTCCCAGCTTCGAGAATCTAGCTTGTCTAGCCACACTAAAGAGTTCTGATAGAACGAAACAGTCTATCTGTGGATAACAATATATATGCTCCCCTACCCCTGTGGGGTCGAGCTCTCTAGCGAGGGAAGAAATGGTTGCCACTAGCGTAAAGCAAGGCTATTCAAATTGAGCTCTCGGTAGACGTTAAGCGGATATACAGTATGTAAACAAAACAAATGTGATACATAAGCGCTTAAATTTTCTTCGCTTACGCTGGTTTCCTCGTGGCTGAGTGGTAGAATCTTTGGTTGGCGTTTCAGTCAGCCTGGTTTCAATCCCAGTTTCGGGAATCTAGCCTCTCTAGCCCCGCTGAAGAGTTCTGATCGAACGAAACTGTCAATGGATGACTATATATATATATGTATAAACACGAACGCACCCACACACATATGTATAAGAGGTGCAGAAGCCAAAAAAATTTTTAAATCTTTTTTTGTCTGATTAGTTCAAATTTTTAAAAAAAAACAGATAAATCTAAATTTCTATGATCAGCTCTATTTAATCAGCCTTTTTTTTTCCTTAAAATTCAGCCCAATATGAGTGAGCAAAAAAAAAAAAAAAAAAAAAAGAAACGACAAAAAATCTATGATTTGCTTAACGCCGAAACCAGGCTAAGAAAAAATTTCGAAATAAATGCTGTTTCTTTATAGCCTCCATCAAGCCCAGTCCTTAACCTCCTTGATTACGCTGTATTGGATGTTTTAGAAAACAAATGCAAATTCCCATCTAAATATTGGTTCGCTTAAGACTGATATTGAAGAGGAATGGAATAAAATATCGGAAGAATTTATTTTGAAGGCATGTAAATCGTTTCGAAGTCGTGTTGATAAAATACTTGAAAAAGAAATGGAGGCCATATTGAGTGAATTTACTGTTTTGCGTCAATCTTCTTATTTTGTTGTTTTTTTTTTATCAAAATTAGTCTTGTTGTAATATAATTGCAGAGGGATTTCGTTTTATATATCTTGCTTTTCGGTTTAGTTAGGCTGAGAACCTTTCGCTTAGTGCATGGGTTAGTTAGGTGCACACATTGAGCGCTGGTGTTCACGCGCGTGCGGGTGGATGTGACAAAAAGAGATATCACTATAAAAACCCCAGATAGGAAAATAGGACCGGGAACGTGAATGATGTCATGCCCGGAAGCGCTCAGGATATGGGAGATTTGAAAAAAAAAAACAACAGTTAGTTGAGATTCAGACCTGCGCGAGGTCAGACGACTTTGTGCGCTACGGGCGCCACGCGTTGGTTGGGTGAGTTGGAGTTGAGATTCGACGCAAGAAGAAGATAGACGATGTTCGGAGCTCGCCGAGGCCAGACCAGTAGTTTGCGGTGGGGGCCGCACGTGATGGGGTTCAGATGGAAAAGTCAGCATAGAAATGAATTGTGTGTGTCTCTCTCTCCTCATGTCGAAAAACCTTAGACTCAAAAAGGTAAATAAAAGTTTCGTGTTTTCGGATTCCTATATGTTTATGAATATTATGAACATCTTATGAACATTCTGTCTATTTCACATATCCGTATCATGGGTATGTTTCATTGTTTTATAATAGAGTCGTTTATTATTAAACTAGAATATCCCTAAATGTGCTTACGCCCTATATATATATAAACAGGATTTGTTATTTCAAGCCACAAAGGTTGATATGCCATTAAACCTAATTAACAAACAAACAAAAATAAATTATTTTTACTTAAAGAAGGAGGAGAAAAGCGAGTAATATGTTTGAATCTAACAACATGAGACTTCTCTGTTGTAAAGTAATCAGGACACTGCCTAAGCTGGACAAGAAAAGAAATTATATTTTTTCTAAGCGTAAAAAG
This sequence comes from Sepioteuthis lessoniana, assembly GCA_963585895.1. Classification (NCBI taxonomy): domain Eukaryota; kingdom Metazoa; phylum Mollusca; class Cephalopoda; order Myopsida; family Loliginidae; genus Sepioteuthis; species Sepioteuthis lessoniana. The sequence continues at coordinate 10,413,512 of OY757944.1, forward strand.
AAAGGTAAAAAAAATTATGATCATAAATGCACGGGAAATATCTATATTGAAATAACCAAACCCTTACTTAACTGCACAATAAAATAACTAATAAATTTGGCTGACAGGACCAGGAAAATAATAAAAGTTTATAAGTATTAATTCATGGGAACTATCCGCCGTAAAATAATCAGAGCCCTTCCTCAACTGCACAATAAAAGAAATTTTAAATAAGGCTTACAGAACCAGAAAAATAATAGATCATTATTATATATATACATGGGAATCCAAAACCAAGAAAATGACAACATATTATTTGTATAAGTGCATGGGAAATATTTGAAATTGAATAATTAGAGCCCTTCCTAAACTGCACAAGAGAGAAATGATTCATTTGACTTACAAAACTAGGAAATAATAAAATATTACTTGTATACGTAAATGGGAAATATTGATAGTAAAATAATCAGATCCTTCCAAAATTTAACAAGAGAATGAATATGAAAATGCTACGATATTAGTCTGGGGTAACGACTCACTATTCTAACAAAAGCAATCATCAGGGTCCATATAGTCTAACCAGTAGTTATCAAAATCGGTGTGTTCAAACAATGAGGGTGGGGGCAAGTGGATTTTTTCCACTGTCGTTTACAGATAAATATTTCAAACGCTGTGAAAAAAATCAGTTGGCTGGGGCCGCAGACGTGTAAGATACTCTTCCAAAAGAGTCGTGGATATGATATTAAACCATTTGATGGCGTGACTGCAGCCTCGAAGATTTGGGAAATTTAAAGTACCCTTTCTTTGCTCTCAGGTTCACTCTGACCTGGAGTGGAAGAATCTGATAGGGTCCTAACTATGGGCCAAATAGAACAAACTGTGTGCAAACAAATGACATGTTAAAGTGTGACTGTTATATAGCAAAACTTGAAACTATTTAACTGTGCCCAAAAAAAGAGCTCAGGCTCGTTTAAGAATGTTATTTACGAAATGTGTTTACAAATCATATATATATTTGATATATATGTAGAATGGGGATTTGGCATTAAATAATCTACAATGGTTGATATTCTATAAAAGCCAACCAAAACAACTCCTATATATTTAATATATATTGTGACGTTGCATAAATAATTATCCCAGGGCAAGAGCCCATTTCATGCGCATGTAACGTCGAGGGCAGTTTGGCACTTGACACTCCGCAAAATAAATTCCAGTCAAGACTCCTATTGCGGGCATATGGCAAACCGGCAAATAATGTGGAGGTTAATTTGGGGGTAGACTGATCTCAGACGTTGGTAAGGAGGTGCCAATTCACTTTCACATACACCACCAAGTCTTTTGTCTTCCTACCTCCACATATAGCAGAGGAACAAATTTCTAGGTTAGAAAATATTAACTGTAGCCAAATTTCCCAAATTCTCTTGTAATGTTTTAAGGAGGCAATAAGACGTTTAGTGAGAATTAATGAAAGCGATACGAGACTGAAACAGATATGTGCAAAAGAAGTCAAATCGACAGAGGAATAATACGACCAAAAGTTTTCAACACAAGGGTGCATTTAAAGTACAACGAAATTTTAATAGGCGACGACCAAACAAATAATGATGAGATTTCAAGAACATTTCTCTTTCTTTTCTTTTCTTTTTACAATAGAGCAAAATGTTAAGCTAACAGGAACGCATCAAACAGAAATGACTCTCAACAGTCCTTTTTTCTTCTTTCTCTTTTGTTACTTTCTTTCTTTTTTCTCTTACTTGAGAAAAGTGTCTAAGTCGCCGGACTGAAGCACGTAACAAAGTTCATTCACTAATTTAACTATTGATGAAATAGAATCTTTTCAGTTTCTCTCTTTCTTTTTTGAATACATATAACTTTCCAATATTTAGGAATTGTAGAAGGAAAACGGTTTAAGTTATACTTATCTTTGACGGTTTTTCAATGTTCAGATTTCTTTCTCTCTTTTTTACGGGTGAGTGACCTTCACGGAGTCGACAGATATCAGGATGTTGATCTCGCTGACTTCTGTCCAAATTAAAGATTCTTCTTTAAATTTCTCTAACGGGTAATAGCATTTACGCGACTCGATTGACCTAGACTTCTTTCGTTTAACAGACTACAGGTCTACGGGTAGCTTGACCTTCTTTCCCATGCCATTTTAACGGTCAGTCTTAGTGCCTGTTGATTCAAATAAAAGGAGGGCAAAGGAATCGATCTCCCCCCTCTCTCTCTATATAGCATACCACGTCACAATATGTATAAAGAGGATTTGGCATTAAATAACCAACAATGGTTGATATCCCATAAAACCCAACCTAATCAAATCATATATATTTAATATATATGTATAAAGAGGATTTGGCATTAAATAACCTACAAAGGTTGATATACCATAAAACCAAACCAAACCAAACCAAATCCTATATATTTAATATATATGTATAAAGATGATTTAGCATTAAATAACCTACAATGGTTTATATGCCATAAAACCCAACCAAACCAAATCCTATATATTTAATATATATGTATAAAGAGGATTTGGCATTAAATAACCTATAATAGTTGATATGCTATAAAACCAAACCAAACCAATTCCTATATATTTAATATATATGTATACAGAGGATTTGGCCTTAAATAACCTACAATGGTTGATATGCCATTAAACCAAACCAAACCAATTCCTATATATTTAATATATATGTATACAGAGGATTTGGCCTTAAATAACCTACAATGGTTGATATGCCATTAAACCAAACCAAACCAATTCCTATATATTTAATATATATGTATACAGAGGATTTTGGCATTAAATAACCTACAATGGTTGATATGCCATAACACCCTACGAAATCAAATGCTGTGAAATGTTAAATTCGTCTTTCATTTTCTTATGTTTTGTTCCCTTTCCGATTCAATCAAAATTACGCCAAATTAAATATCGTCTGATTTATTTCGTACAATTATCTATTGTCTTTCTGAGTCTCTTTTTCTCTCTTCCTTTTTTCTTTCTTTTCTTTCACTTTCCTTCTTTACTTTTTTTAAAACATCTTTCTTCTCTGTTATTTTTTATATAACTTTTGATATATTTATTCATTTATATATATTTATTCATTCAATTATTTCCTCTGGGTCATTCGGCTGGGGCTGCTGAATACACCGGTTGCATCTCAGTAGAGGGGTAAGACCCTTCAACGAGTGTCCTGCATATGACACTAAACAATCTGATGGTGAGGTTCCAGGAATGATGGAGCTTTGAAGAATGCAGAGTACCCCTTCATTGCAATTGCTCCCAGGTTCACTCTGGCCTTTAGTAGTAACACCTAATAGGGTCCTATCAATGGGTAAAATAGAACTAATATTCGTACTTGTGCTAAACTGAACTACTTGAAATAGAACTGTTTTAATATTTAAACTGAGTACTTATGCTAAACTGAATTGTTTGAAATAGAGCAGTTTTGACATTTAACAGAGTGGTAAAAGCTATACTTATACTAGGGGATGTCCTCGAGGTGTAATGGTTAAAGCGATGGACTGCGCAATCGTAATAAGCGAGTTCGTACTCCAGTCGCGCTATTACGTTCACTTTCGAGCTAATGCCCTTGGGAAAGATATGAACCCCCTTATCCTCCCAGCTATGGGTTAAATAGTACCACTACTGTTCTTCTTGGAGAATAGCTTTGGCATAAAATAGCCTACAAAGGTTGATATGCCATTAAACAAAGAAACCAATCCAATATATACTTATACTAGAATGAAATGGTTGAATTAGAATTGGTTGACAAAAGCTTGAAATAGAAATGTTTTTGGCAATTAAACTGTGTACTCGTGCTAAACTGAATTGGTTGAAATAGAACTGATTATTTGTATAAAAAATGATTTGGTATTAGATAACTTACAAAGGTTGATATGCCATAAAACCCAAACAGCCGACCTATCAATTATTTCTTCTTTTCCAATTAGTCCATAGTTCATTATCTACTCGCTTTCTTTTACACCTATTTTCTCTCTGTCATTTCTTGATTCATTTTACTTGTTAACCATATCATTTATTTTTCCTTCATCCAAAATCCACCTCTTTTTTTTTCATCTTCTTTTCCTTTTTCTTTGTTTATTCTATCAAACATTCATTTAACTGGTTACATTTCTTACTTTTTTATTTCCTTTTCTGGTCTTTTTGTTTCTTTTTTAAAAATCTATTGTTTACTTCTTTCTCTTCTTTCTTTATTTCCTCCCTCTCATTTTTATCTTTTTATTTTCTTTCTTTCTTTCTTTCTTTCTTTCTTTCTTTCTTTAACTTTTTTCTTGTTTCTATGATTCTTTTTCTTTCTTTTTTCTTTCTTTCTTTCTTTTTTTTTTACTTTCATCTTAGTTTTATGCGTCTTATCCTTTTTTCTTTTTTCCTTTCCATTTTACTTTTTCTTTCTTTGTTTCTTTATTTCTTTTGCTTTTATATTGGTTTTATGATTCTTTTTCTTTGTGTTTGTTTGTTTCTTTCTTTCTTGTTTTATGATTCTTCTTTCTTTCTTTCTTTCTTTCTTTCTTTCTTTTACATTTCTCTTAGTTTTATGATTCTTTCTTTCTTTCTTTCTTTCTTTCTTTCTTTTGTCAAAGTTTTATGATTCTTTTTTTTCTTTCTTTTTTCTTTTTTCTAAGTTTTAAGATTATTTTTCTTTCTTTCTTTCTTTCTCTCTTTCTTTCTTTCTTTCTTTCATTTTGTTAAAGTTTTATGATTCTTTTTCTTTGTTCTTTCTTTCTTTTCCGTCATTCTTCCTTTTCTTTTCTTTTAATCTTTCCTTTTCATCAAAGTCTTCTTCTTACATTTCTTTTTTTCTTTGGTTTTTTTTTTTTTTTTGCTTTTTCTTATTTATTTCTTTTTTTTAATTGTTCATTTATTTCGAATATTTATTTCCGACAGTTTTTTTTTTCGTCTTTGCTTTTTATATCACTTTTACTCTTTCTTTTATTTTTCTTTCACTTCTTTATTTCTTTCTGAAAGAGAGAATAAAAAAATTCTCAATATGAATAAAAAAAGAAAGAAAGAAATGTATTTTCTTTTTTTTTCATTTTTCAATTTTTATTTGCTTGTTTCTTTGTTCTTTCTTTCTTTCTTTCTTTCTTTCTTTTGTTTTTCATGCATTTCTAATCTCTTCCTTTCTTCTAACATTTCTTTTAATTTTTTTTCTTTTTTTTTTTTTTGTTTAATTTGGTCTTTCATTCATTATTTTACTCATTATTCATTTATTTCTACTATTTCTTTCCTTTCATTTTTTTCTTTTTCTTCCTTTTTTTTTCTTTCTTTTCCACCTCGTTTTCTTTCTTTCTTTCTTTCATTCTTTCTTTTTCTTCAATTCATTCATTTTTTCATTCTTTTATTTTCTTCCTTTCATTGAACCCTCGTATTTTTACTGCTTTTTTTATCATAATTTTTTATTTCTCTTTCACTCCGTATCTCATTCTTTTTTCTTTTCTTTCTGTCCCATTCATTACCACAATTTCCTTCTTTTTTTTCCGTTTCTCTTTTCTTTCATTACAGCAATTGTTCCCTTTTCTCTCTCTTTTTCTTTGTTGTTTCCTTTTTTGTTGATTCTTTCTTTCTTTCTTTCTTTCTTTCTTTCTTTCTTTCTTTTTGTTCCTTCTTTTCTTTTTAACCTGTCTTTTTTTTCTTCTTTTGTCAGAATTGTCATTTCTCCTTCCTCTTTCACTCCCTGAATTACACTTGTCTTCTTCCTTTGTTCCCTCAGCAGTTCTTTCATTACTATTTCTTCCTCGATCACTTTGGGACCCACTGGCCATCTCGCTAATTATACCGGACATTTTCCCTTGATAACATTAGAATTTCAAATTGGAGGCGCGTGGAAATATTTCCAAGAATTGCGTTGTCGACATTAATCCCTCAGAGTCCATTATTCGAAACAGATATCAAAACTGAGATGATTGGAATTATCTCCAGTTTTTGTGCAAAAGAGATGGCGGTAAAAAAAAAAAACGATTGAAACGAATTTAGAGGAAAGAAGGGAAGGGGATGGGAAGACCTGGGGGTTGGGCGTTAAAATGTCCTCCTAAAGAAAAGAGGAATGATGAATCCCGTCAAACACTGACAGATAGTAGAGAGGAATAAAAAAAACCGAAAGGAAAGAAAGAAAGAAAGAAAAAAGAAAGAAAGAAAGAAAGAAAATAATTACTAAAAGAATAAAAAAGAAAAAATGAAAAATGAAAGTAAGATTTTGATTTGGGGAAAAAAGAGCGACAGAAAGAAAGAAATGAAGGAAAGAATAAAGGAGAAAAATAATTTTCGAATGGAAGAAAATGAAAGAAAAATGAAGGAAATTATTTAATTGTGGGAAAGAAAGAAAGAAAGAAAGAAAATATTTATTAAAACCAAAACGTGAAAAAATGAAAAATGAAGGAAATAATGCATAAAAAGAAAGAAAGATAATAATTGTTAAAAGAAAGAAGTGGAAATAAGAATTTAATCATGGGAAAGAAAGAAAGAAAGAAAGAAAGAAAGAAAGAAAGAAAGAAATCGAATCATGAAACTGTGACAAAATTAAGAAAGAAAGAAAAAAAGGGGGAAGTAAAATAAGGATTCTTAAAACAGAACATAGTGAAAGAAAAAATGATGGAAATGATTTAATAATGGTGAAGAAAGAAAGAAAGAAAGAAAGAAAGAAAGAAAGAAAGAAAGAAAGAAAGAAAATATTTGTTAAAACCAAAACTTGAAAGAAAGAAAGATGAAAGAAATAATATAAAAAAGCAAATAAAATAATTATACCTAGAAAGAAAGAAAGAAACAAAGAATAAAAGAAAGAAAGAAAAGGTTTTTTAAAACCAAAATGTGAAAGAAAGAAAGAGGAAAGAAATAATATAATAAAAGCAAAAGAAAGAAATTATACTAAGAAAGAAAGAAAGAAAGAAAGAAAGAAAGAAAGAAAGAAAGTAAATCATGGAAAAAGAAAGAAAGAAAGAAAGAAAATCATAGAAAAAGAAAGAAAGAAAGAAAGAAAATCATGGAAAAAGAAAGAAAGAAAGAAAGAAAGAAAGAAAGAAAATTATGGAAAATAAAAGAAAGAAAGAAAGAAAGAAAGAAAGAAAGAAAGAAATTCATGGAAAAAGAAAGAAAGAAAGAAAGAAAATCATGGAAAAAGAAAGAAAGAAAGAAAGAAAATCATGGAAAAAGAAAGAAAGAAAGAAAGAAAGAAAGAAAGAAAGATGTGTAATATTATCGGTGAATTATGACAAAGCAAAATGGTCGCAACAAAGAAATCTAAAGGAAACTAATGCGAAAAAGATGGCAGAAAGTAAACGAGTTTTGTATGCACTGCGAGAAAATGAACGCAGGGTAAATATGGAATAAAATAGGGAAGGAAAAAAAATAACCAAATGATTATGAAATGAGAAATTACTATAGGAAAGATTCTGTAAAATATGCTTGCTAAAAAAATATGGAGTAGACGCGGGAAAGATTAGAAAAAATGGCGGAAAAACTAGAGGCTAAGTGAAATGTATTGAAGAAAGAGAGCACAAAAGATGAGGGAAAAGAAACCAAAAACGAACAGCTTAGTGGGCAAAAAAGAATAAAAAGAAAAATTGATGTACGGCAAGAAAAAATGAGAAATGAGTGACAGTGTAAAGATGCTTTATATAAGTAAAAAAAAAATTGATAATGATGTGATAAAAATGGTAGATGTAATGAGTGTTGAGAGTGAAGAAATTGAGGGGAATAAGAGAGAAAGAAATAAGTGAGAAAGGTAAATTTAAATGTAATAAAAATAGGGGAACAAAAAAAAATGGCGCGAGGAAAACATCAAAGAGAAGAAATTAGCGCGAAATTTTAAAGAGAAAAAAACTATCAATACATTAAGACGCGTAATTTTTGATTGATGGATGAATGAATTGACGTTCATTTTGTTGAAAGAAAGAAAGAAAGAAAGAAAGAAAGAAAGAAAGGAAACAAAAATACCAGAAAGTAAGAAAAAAAGGGTAAAAATACCTGAAAGAAAGAAAGAAAGAAAGAAAGAAAGGAAACAAAAATACCAGAAAGTAAGAAAAAAAGGGTAAAAATACCTGAAAGAAAGAAAGAAAGAAAGAAAGAAAGAAAGAAAAAAAGAAAAGGGGATCAAAATTCCTAAAAGAAAGCCAGAAAGAAAGATAAAAATTGCTAAAAGAAAGAAAGAAAGAAAGATTAAAATTACTGAAAGAAAGAAATATAGAAAGATAGAAGGGGTAGAATGTCTGAAAGAAAGAAAGAAAGAAAGAAAGAAAGAAAGAAAGAAAGAAAAAAAGAAAGAAAGAAAGAATAAAATGGGCAATAAATATTACTGAAAGAAAGAGAGAAAGAAAGAAAGATTAAATTTACTGAAAGAAAGAAATATAGAAAGATAGAAGGGGTAGAATGTCTAAGAGGAAGAAAGAAAGAAAGAAAGAAAGAAAGAAAGAAAGAAAGAAAGAAAGAAAGAATTAGTGCGATAAAAAAATCCTGAAATTAGAAATAAATAAATAAATAAATAAAAACAGAAAGAAAGAATAGGTGAAAAAAATTCCTGAAATTAGAAAGAAAGAAAGAAAAAAGAAAGAATAAGGAGGATGAAAATCTGATTTGTTTAAAATGTCACCGACAAACTATTCATGTACAAATCCCATATCCTGGATATATTTGTGTTTATACAGTATTTGGCATAGAATAACCAACAAGGGTTGACATGCCATAAAAACCAAGCAACTTACTAAAAAGTTACTCTTCCGCCAAAAATAACACCCAAGCTATAAGCTTCAATATGAGGGGTAGCGTTTCTAAATGGTACATTGAATATATAAGACTACCAACTTAATTATTAGATTTTGCAAGAATATATATATATACATATATATATATAAGCATATCCGACATATTGCTTTTAGCCTTTGAGCTTCAACTTCTTTCTTTTTATTAATACATATTGAAGGCTTTCTGGATATCGTTGTACCTGTCGTAGGAAATGGACATTGTCACCCGAGTCGGCTGGGTCTGTAAAATACATCGACTGCATCTCTGCAGAGGGGTAAGAACCCCCACCCACCAACGGGTGTCCTGGATATGACTCTAAACAATCTGTTGGTAGGGTTCCAGTAATGTTGGAGCTTTGGAGAATGCGAAGTACCCCTACATTGCCACCCCTCCCTGGTCCACACAGAGGAGAAGTGGTAGCACCTGATAGGGTACTATCTAAATAGAACTAAACTGAGTGCTTATGCGAACCTGAATTGTTTGAAATGGAACTGTTTTTGACATTGAAATTGTACTAACGGTAAACAGAATTTCTTGAAATAGAACTGTTTTTGTATGCTAAACTGAATTGTTTGAAATAGAACTGTTCATATGTTTAAAAATGGATTTGGCATTAATAACCTACAATGGTTGATATGCCATAAAACCAAATCAAACCAAACCAAACCAAACTAAACCAAACCAAACATTCGTAAATGAGTTTGAGCTCTTTTTTGCACATAGTTAAATAGTTTCAAGTATGGCTATATAATTTAACATCAGTCAATTGTTTGCACACAGTTTTTCCAATTTGACCCATGGATAGGACCCTATCAGATGCTGCTACTCAGGGCCCTAGTGGACCTGGCAATGAAGTGGTGGTCCACATTCTTCAAGGCTCCAAGACTAGAGTCACGCCATCAAATGGTTTAATGCCATTTCCCGGACGTTGGTTATATATATATATATATATATATATATATATATATATATATATAACACCTCTTTTTTTTCGGTCACGTCTCGTCAAAGAAATCCCGTGACAGCAAGCAATAACGATTAATAAATTAAGGTAGTTGACGGAAATGGAAATAAAAAAGAAGAAAAAATCCTGAAGTGCGAAAAAAAAACCCCATTTGCCTGCCGGGATTGGAACGGTTGTCTTTTTCTTCTCTTCACAAATACTCATGGTGAGGTCTTGGACTAAGTCAGGTTTGGGCACAGAATACATGGGGGTTGAGCACTCTGGCGAAGGAATTTTTGGTCGCCGCTCGCATAATGCAAAGCTCTTCGAAAGAATTGAGCACTCTGGTAGCCGATAGGGTATAAAAAAATGTAAACAAACGGACGCTGCTGCTGCTGTTGCTACATAAGGACCTTATAATTCCCATAGCTAACGTGGTACGGTTGTTGGCCGAGCGGTCTGATACTAAGTCTAACATAAAGTTGGATGGGTTTCGATCCCAGCTTCGAGCGTCCTACGTGTCTAGCCACACTGAAGAGTTTTGATAAAACGAAACTGTCTGTCTGTGGGTGACAATATATATATTCATCCCCTTCGTGGTCTGCAGTAATTTTTGGCTTATGTCATGTTGAAAAGATAAAAAGAAGCGAGAACAGTTTAAATCCCTGGAAAATTTTAAACAATGGAATAACAATGGAATTTCTAATCAGAATTTTTTTTTCAATTTACGTTTGCTTTGATTATATAAATTTAATGAAAAAAAATTATCTTTGTGAATAAATTAGTTTTTTGTTAATTGGTGTCCTTTCTTTTTCCAGACAGTCTCTCCCTAACGAAAAGAGTTTGATTTGCAAAAGTTGATTTTCTCTCCAATATTCGCAAACATAATTTCACCTGCTGTATAAAAAAAAGTTAATTTAATCAAGTCGTTTGCTTAAGAAGAATTTATTGAAATTAAAATATTTTTTATTTATTAGAATCAGAGTGGCCATTACTGACACGATTAGATAATATTTTTGGCGTCTTTGGTGTGAGTAGCTTTGTGTGGGCATGGATATTAAATTTTAGACTAAATGAACGGCAAAAATTTAAAAATCTCATGGACATAATTTGCTTATGTGTGTGTGTGTGTGTGTGTGTGTATGTGCATAAAGTCATTAACTGAAATTTAGTCGACATTCATTAAAAATATAGAAAATTACTTCGTAAATATATGTATGTGTGTCTGTGTACCGTATCTATATGAGTGCAGGTGTTTGATGGATTGGGTGTGTTTTCCTTTGTGTGTGTGTGTGTGTGTGTGTGATTATAAAATTATTGAGTGAAATTTTGACAAAACTAAAATTTCATAGACACTTCTAGATACGTTTTATCTATTTCAGTCAGTTCACACACGCACACACATACACTCTCGCACGCGCGTGCGCGCGCGCACACACACACACACACAATATATATATATATATATATATATATATATATTTATGAGAATATAAATATATATATGTGTGTGTGTGTGTGCTTGTGTGTATGACTATTTACGAAACCTTTCCGCTCGTGCAGGATGTGACACAAGGTCAACTTTTAGCAGAGTTTATTAGGCTTGAATTTAGAATTTTTCTTCTCCTAGACTGGTTGCCTTACCAAGTTTAAAGAGTCCTATCTGCCCCACTATTTATCCATCGTACGAGTGAGAATAGTTTGATTCATACCTCTCACAAATGTTTTAGCGTTATGCAAAATGCAAACAAACTTGTCCAGGATTTGAACTCGGGTCGCCAAATCCATTCTCTCCGATGATAACCATTGCCCCGAAAGTACATCCCTCTCTCTCTATCTCTCTCCCCCCTCTCTCTCTCCCTCCCTCCCCTCTCTCTCTCGCACTGTAGATAGATATACTAGTGGGGTATTGATTAGGAAATGGACACGGTGACACGAGTTCAAATATTGGACGAGGCTTATTGCATTTTACATTGGGTTAATACCCTTGGGAAGGTTATGACTCCAGCTATTCTCACTCCCGCTGTGGTAAATAGTCGGTTAGCCTGAGTTCTTAAGCCTTGGTGAGGCGAACAGTCTAGGTGTAGGAAAACACTGAATTCGAATCTGGTAAATTCTGCTCAAAAAACTGATCTCTGATCACATGCTGATCATGTGGAAGGTTAAATAAATGTACACACACACACACACACGTATGCAGATATGTATGTGTGTGTGTGTGTGTGTACATAAAAGTTGGAATATAGTAGAGTCAAAACTCATTTTGCCGCCAATGCATTCCTGAGACCAATTACTGGTAAAGACACACATACGTCACCTCTGTTCTGACAAGGAATGCTGTCTGGAGGACCTGCTAGAAGCGATGAACGACTGGAATGAATGAGGAGAGATTGGGTAAGAGAGGGAGAAAGAGAAAGTCAAAGGATTCCGTGCTAAGGGCTCATCTTGTGGATATATATATATATATATATATATATATATAAGATTGTAAAAACCCTTTAGCTTGCAGAAGTTCGGTTGATATTTAATGATACAGAGCACCTCTAATACTGACTATTGTAACTCACTATTAGAGGCTTCAAAAAGCATTTTAGGGTTATTGGCTTTGGTGCAGGGGGTATTAGACAATAAGTGTCGAATAATAAAAGAAGACGTGTTTTGATTGCACAAAACAGTTGGGGGTTAACTTATTTAGATGACAAATTTTGCTTTAATCTATTCTTCAATCTAAGGCTAGTGCGGCTAATATAGCAAACGTCATGTTTGCAATGAAGTTTGTGGATTAAGAAACTTTGTCCCTTTATCAAAAAAAGTTTTTTTAATCCTCTGCAAGTAAAACGTTTTCTACAGAATTCTTTTATTCAACACTACTGATTCTACTGCAACTACGCCTGACTTAGTTTAAGAAAAAAAACGAAACTGTACCAATCTCTCCAGGTAAACGGTATTTTAAAAGTTTTTCCCCATTTTTTTTTTTCGTTTCCTATGTTGTCAACTTCCTTGATCTATGCCTCGCTACTTCTTGCAGCCTTGGAGTTTATCTGACAGGACTTGACCGAAAAAAGGGTCCTTTTTGAGAACCCTAAATGTATGCTGTACGTAAAGCTATTCTAAAATTCTGTACATACCAAGGATATATATATATATATATACCAACCCCTCCGCTCAGGCAGGATATGACACAAGGTCAATTTTTAAGCGGAGTTTAACTTGTTTGAATTCAGAGTTTTCCTTCTCCTAGACTAGTTGCCTCACCAAGACTGATGAACATAGTTTGCCTTACTATTTACCCACAGCTGGAGGGAGAATAATTGGATTCATACCTTTCGCAAGGGTATTAGTGCTATGTGAAATGCAATCAGTCTCGTCCAGGATTTGAACTCGTGTCGTCGTGTCCATTTCCTACGACGATAAACATTACACAACGGGCACCTCCAAATCTACACACACACACACACATATATATATATATATATATATATATATATATATTGGGTTATTTGGAAAGTAATTACGTTTAACAGATATAAAAATAATTTTGCTAAATTTATTTAAATATTATCATCAAAATTGGCTAGCGTAGAGGTTAACGTGCTGGACCGCAATACCGTAGTAAGCGAGTTCGAACTCCAGTCACGTTTTTAAGTTCTTTTTTGGACTAATGCCCCTTGGGAAAGGCATGAACTCATTTATTCCCTTAGTAATCGGTTAAATTGTTCTACAACTGTTTTTCTACTTGGATGATTTTAGTATTAAGTAACCCACAACTGTTTATATGCCATTATAAAAGAAAACAAAAGCAAGGAAAAATGCCTCTTCTCTTCACAAATACTCCGATTATACGCTAATAGTTGGTCAAACTTGTCTCTTTAGTCTTTCCCAGAACAATCAATCTAGGAGAATAAAAGACTGAGAAATTAAATAATCAAAATCTTAAGGGTGTACCTCGAAGGATCTGTTGCGCATTAGTGCACCATTTATTTGTTTTATAATTATATATCGCGTTGTCTGACCTATCTAGCCTTGGTAAGACAATCAATCTAGAAGAAGGAAACATTCTCAATACAAATTCTGAGAAGGGCTATCCGAGGAATCTGTGGCATACTGGTGCCCAATTCTAATGTTTTCAGCTAACCTAAAAGCTTTTCTTATTCAATGATTGTATATCGGGCTGTCTGACCTATCTGGCCTTGCTAAGGCAATCAATCTAGGAGAAGGAAATATTCTCGATACAAATTCCGAGAAGGGCTATCCGAGGAATCTCTGGCACCCTGGTGCACAATTCTTCCATATTCAGCTTATTCAAAAAGTGTGCCTGGCTCTGCAGAAACCTTCACAGCTATTAACTGAAGAATAAGGAGAGCACTTTCCGCCATAATCTCCATGCAATGACGTGCCCGTATGTGGACAGTCAGATGCTCGATAAACAGTCCTCCTCTTCCTCATGTAGTAGTATTCTTGTCTTGGCACCAGCCGTGTCGCAGAGATGTACGCCTCTCCAGTTGTTGGGTCGCACTTCGGCCGGCTGATTTTGACTGGGACACGGTTCTGGTCGGCTATGCCTCAGCACTGGAGATCCCTCTGGCCTCAGGGGGCCGTCTCCCCAGGCTTTAACCTTCTTCAGGGCGGTTAGATTAATTGCCTGGCGCTTGAGGCACCCCACTCAAGGGGAATGCCGACGGGGCGCGAGGTATTTTGGGGACTTCCGGGCGCATGTGGGCTAATGGCCCTGCGGTTGGACCCACCTTAAGAAGGCATTGTGCCATACTTGTCCGATGGTGGGACGGATAATAAATACCTAGTCTTCTCTGGGCAACACTATTTGCTATATAACTTAATACTTGCGTGAACAATCTTCACAAATTCGACACTAACAAATCAGTAACGTTGTTCATTCGTCTCAGTTTAAAGACCATTTCACAATTACTAGCTAGGGAGACTAGGGCACCTTAGGTTGTGTTATGGTTAACAAGCTGAACTAGCAAACCTTCACGAGTTAGTTCGATTCTCATTAGGTGCCCAATTCGTACGGCTTCCTACCACATCCAAGCGAAAAGCTTAGTAAATTATTACTAGCGAAAGAGACAACATGTCTGAGAGAAATTCTGTATACATCAATAAATGAGCTGGAAAAAAAATTGTGTGCATATTAACGCATCTAAAATAAAGTTGAGCAAAAATTGCACATGGATGTTATAGAAGAAACATCCTCAACTTTTAAACAAGATAAAAAGTAAAAAAGAAAAAAAATACACGTGTAATTTGAAAAAGAATATAAAAAAATGTCGCGTTGAATTTGTGTTGATGCTTGCAAGTGGTGGGAGATATTGTGCAAAAGATCGTGAAATGATAATCAGTGATTGTCAATCTCGTTTAGTCCTCAAGAAGAAGGGTGTTGACAGTTCCCCCGGAGGTAGCGTTCATCTATCAGACCATCTAAATATTCAACAGTTTTTTTTTTTCTCTTTATACTAATCATAGCCAATCAACCTCGTCCTTCTTCTCACCAGTCTTGTTAAAAACGTCAGTATTAACAGCATCGCAATTACGAGAAACCTTATCATTTGAATGCAGGAATTAGCATCTTTGAGATGATGAAACAAACAAATACTTAATTTGTTTATTTAGTCGTATAGTGCCAGTCAAAAATGATTGCTTACGTACAGCCTCTTCAAATCTATCTCAGCCTGTCACATCTGTCTTCAGAGATTGTGGAATGTTATCATTGCATATTCATTTTTACTGGCATAGTGCCAGTCAAAAATGATTATTTACATACAGACTGTCACTTTTGGTTTAATGACTCTTTTAACAATAAGAATAGAATTCCTAGTCCCTCATGTACCTCCAAGCGTCTCAGTAAGACATTCAGACGTGTCTCTTTGACTAAAACTTCCGGTTGTGAAATGATGGTCAAGAAGAAAAAATACCAAGACAGGGTTAAGCAATATAAACAAAATAGGACTTTCGCCCCACCCCACGAAAAAAGAACATTCTACCAACAAATCGTTGAAGAATGCAAAAGAATAAACTAACAACCGGATGCAAAGGAAACAAAACAGTTTAAGAGTAAAATATGGGAACAGAAAAACATAAGAGAAATGCCAAATGGATAAATAACATTAAAAAGAAGAATTATAAGGAGTCAAGGTGGAGCCGGATGCAGAAATACACCTGGACAAAGAAAACCACGTGTTTTATTATCTTTCTAACTGGTTTCAAGTATTCCACAAAAATATCTTTATTTACACTCAGTTACAAGGATCATTAAATAAGATTCCAGACTTTTTTAATATGGGCATTTTTATTGATAGTACACACACGAAACTCTAGTCCCCTTCGAAGTAATATCCTCCGGTTGCAATGCAGTTCTTGTACCGTTCTAACAACTTCTGGAAGGCCCCAGGGAAGTCCTCTTGTGTGAGCGTGTCAATGACCTTTGCCACAGCCTCTTTCATCTCTTCAATTGTCTCATTACGAAAGCCTCTGAGCTTAGGGAATAACCAAAAGTCACAGGAAGCAAGGTCTGGAATATAGCGAGGGTGAGGAACTGTCTTGATGCCCATCTTGGTCAAATAGTCTGTGACAACGATGGAGTTGTGGACTGGTGCATTGTCCAGCTGGAAATACAGCCTCTTCCGAGGGAATCTCTTCCTAAACTCCCTTAAAATAACAACATAGTAACCCTAACCCTAACCCTTTGGCCAATCAACTCTGGTGTTCTGACTTCCTTACTCCTCCCACACCTCTCATCCTCCCTCACAGACTCCCTGCCTTCCTGGAATCTCTTATGCTACTCAAAAACTGATACTCGATTCATGCAAAATGGTCGAAAAGCAGTCTGAAGCATTCCATATGTTTCTGTGGCATTTTTTCCAAGTTTAAAACAGAAGTTTATTGCATATCGTTCTTCTAAAGTGTGAGATTGCATTTTTGAAATTCACTAGCTGTGACAATCAGGTTTTAGTAGGGTGTATTCCAATTGCTGCTGTAGCTGTTCATTTGAAGCTGAAACCATAAAAATTGATCAGTCGTCTTATAAGACGTATAGCAATAACATACTGAATTTTCTAGAGTCTACGATAATTTTAAATGCCTGTACAAAATGTCTGGAAACTTATTGAAGGCACCGTGTATCTTTATTTACACTGTTAAATGGTTCCAGGTATTGCTATGTTATACTAATAATTCTGCTTAACACTAAGTTAAAGAGTTTCGAATATTGCTAATCATCGTCGTAGGAAATGGACACGGCGACACGAGTTCAAATCCTGGACGAGACTGATTGAATTTCACATAGCACTAATACCCTTGGGAAAGGTATGAATCCAATTATTCTCTCTCCAGCTATGGGTAAATAGTAGGACAGACTAGGTTCTTCAGGCTTGGTGAGGCAACTAGTCTAGGAGAAGGAAAACTCTGAATTCAAACCTGTTAAAAACTCCGCTTAAAAATTGACCTTGTGTCATATCCTGTCCGAGCGGAGGGGGTGGTAAATAGGATCAACACTAACAATTCTTTTCTGAGTTAACCAGGGCTCAATGGCAATGAAGGTGTTCTCCACATTCCCGAAAGCTCCAGGACATTAGATCATCAGATAGTTTAATTTCCTCTCAATGACATCCGTTGTGAGGAGGTCTTTTCAGAGATGCACTTATTCATTGGATTTAAAAGCCAAAAAACAACCAGCATTTCAACTAGAAAAACTAGAGCAAAATATATTGGCAATAGAATGTAGATTCAAAAGATACAGAGAGAAGGTCAATCAATGCAAACAAAACAGGAATTTCCAAAACGACATTCCACTATTAAATTGGTGGAGAATGCACGAGGAGAAACCAACGACCAGATGTAAAGGAAACAAAACAATTTTTGAGTAAAATATGGGAACGGAAAGACCGAATGAATAAATAACATGAAAGAAAATTACTAGAACTCGAAAGAACCCCCGTGGTGGACATACACCAGGACTCGCTCAGAGCAACAAAGAAGAAAGTACCTAAAAGGAAGACACTAACACGTTATGGCATACATGGATTCTAATTTTAAAAATTCACGTTCATACACGAGAGATTCGCTCCACAACTGAGTATAAGCCTACAAGAAGTAGACATACCCGAATGGATGACGAAGGGAAAAAACACTGACCCAAAAGAACCCCACCTCACAAAAAAACCATAAGAAGCAATAAAAAAAGAAAAAAATACTGGATATTAAAAGTTGCAAAAATAGACGGGTTTATAAAAACACATTTGTTAAAATCAAACATTAAGAAATTGATGTCAACAGCCAATCAACCCGTCTACAGCTGTTTTGTGCCAAGAGGTTAAGGAATCGTGTTCATTGCTCGTTCATTTGTAAATTTTTATGTAGTTATTTCTTTAGAGTATTTTTTGCATTTACCAATTATTCCTATTTAATTAAGATAATCCGAACACAGTTTTAAGTATTCTTATCTAATACTAATAATTATATGGTTTCAAGTAACTTCTTCTGTTTAATCATTGTCATTTGTTTGCACATGGTTATATGGTTTCAAGTAAATTATGATAATTCTGAATAAACAATTATTGTTTCAAAAAACTATTCTTTACACGAATTATTTCAGCCCAGTCGGCTTGGGTTTTTGGTAGAATACACCGACTGCATCTCTGAAGAAGGGTAAGAACCCCACTAATGAGTGTCCCGGTTATGACATTAAACAACCTGATTGCAAGATCTGGGAAATGTTAAGTACTCCTTCATTGCCATTATTTCTCGGCCCACTCTCACCGGTAGTGGTAACACCTGATCCTATTTACCAACCCCTCCGCTCGGGCAGGATATGACACAAGGTCAATTTTTAAGCGAAGTTCAACAGGTTTGGATTCAGAGTTTTCCTTCTCCTAGACTAGTTGCCTAACCAAGGCTGAAGAACCTAGTCTGTCCTACTATTTACCCATAGCTGGAGGGAGAATAATTGGATTCATACCTTTCGCAAGGGTATTAGTGCTATGTGAAATACAATCAGTCTCGTCCAGGTTTTGAACTCGTGTCGCCGTGTACAATTCCTACGACGATAACCATTACTCCACGTGCACCTCCAAACAGGTAACACCTGATAGGGCCCTATCAATGGGTCTAATAGAACAAACTATGTATCCAAACAAATAACATGTTAAATTGTGACTGCTATGTAGAAATACTTGAAACAATTTAACTGTGTGCGAAAAAAGAGCACTGGTTCGTTTAAGAATGTTATTTACAAACTGAAGCAAATCATATATATATATTTAACATATATCTCTATAGTCATCCACAGATAGATCTGTTTCGTTCTATCAGAACTCATCAGTGTGGCTAGACAGTAGCTTCCCGTAGCTGGGATCGAAACCCGGTTGACTCAAACGCCAAGCCAAAGCTTCTAACCCTTCAGCCACGAGAAGATATTAGCTGCGAAGTAAATTTTAAACGGTTATGAATCACAATTACTATTGTTTACATACATCCGTTCAACGGCTACCGAGACCTCAATTCATCTACGAAGAGGCTTGCAATGAGCGCTAATGGCAACACGATTACTTCTTCGCCAGAGAACTCAACTCCACGTGGGTAGGGGAGTATATATCTCTATATCTAATATATATGTATAAAGAGGATTTGGCATTAAATAACCCACCATGTTTGATATGCCATTAAACCAAACTCAACCAAATCCTATATATTTAATATATATGTATAAAGAGTATCTGACATTAAATAACCTACAATGGTTGATATGCCATAAAACCCAATGACACCAAATCCTATATATTTAATATATATGTATAAAGAGGATTTGGCATTTAATAACCTACAATGGTTGATATGCAATAAAACCCAACCAAACCAAATCATATATATTCAATATATATGTATAAAGAAGATTTGGCATTACATACCCTACAATGATGGATATGCCATAAAACCCAACCAAACCAAATCCTATATATTTAATATACATGTATAAATAAGATTTGGCATTAAACAACCTACAATGGTTGATATGCCATAAAACCCAACCTAACCAAATCCTATATATTTAATATATATGTATAAAGAGGATTTGGCATTAAATAACCTACAATGGTTGATATGCCATAAAACCCAACCAAACCAAATCCTATATATTTAATATACATGTATAAATAAGATTTGGCATTAAACAACCTACAATGGTTGATATGCCATAAAACCCAACCTAACCAAATCCTATATATTTAATATATATGTATAAAGAGGATTTGGCATTAAATAACCTACAATGGTTGATATACCATAAAACCCAACCTAACCAAATCCTATATATCTAATATATATGTATAAAGAGGATTTGACATTAAACAAACTACAATGGTTGATATGCCATAAAACCCAACCAAACCAAACCAAGCAAATTAATTATAGTTATATGGTGTCAACTATTTCTATCTAACGAAAATAATTTTTTGAATGAGACACCATCTCCCTGAAAATGGTGAAAAAAATCTGAATTATTAAACGTTAGTATATTATTCACATATAAAAACATCCTTTGAATATATTTTTTATTTCACATACACACACACACATAATCACTTAGGAAGAAATGTTAGCTGTCAGTTGAGCTTCATGGAATATCAATAATCATAGATTATTTAGGTGGAAAAGAGTAATAAAGGAGAAAAACAAAAACAAAAATATCCCGAAAGTATACAATCCATTTACTCACAAAAGAAGATGTAAAATATCAGGAACACGTGTTGGAGAAGAATAAATAACCAAAAAACAAATTCTCTTTGCCTCTCTAACCCTTTTTCATGGAACTGAAGAAATGATAAACATTATGCCAGTGACAAGGAAATGAAAACTGCCGTGATAAAGTGGTTCAAAGAACATTCAACAGAATTTTACGATGCAGGGATACATCCTCTCAGTCGTTGGTGGAACATAGCAATTGAGAGAAACGGTGACTATGTTGAGAAATAGGGATGTGATCCAGAGAGGACCAGCTTTATTTGGATGTATGATACATGTTCCTGTGGCGGCAATTATCCCTGTACTAAAGAAAAAGACGTTATTTTTTGACTCACCCTTGTATTTTTAAGGCATATCACCTTGATTTTTGAAATCTTTTTTCGAGTCTTTCTAAGTCAACTCATATATTTTCCTTTTTTAACCACCCCATTCCCTTTTATAAATGCATCAAATTTTAGATACAAATGGCTGGGAAGAATCAGTGTCTATCGCCACACTCCACAGTGGAATGTCATATTGAATGATCTTTCAGATCCTTTAAATTGTTAAAATTAACAATTCTTTTATCGCAGCCATGTTTCCTTTCAATTTGGTACGAACAACATCTGTCATTAAACTGTAATTCCTTTTATTATTATTTTTTTTTTGATAGAAGATAAACTTTATTTCTTTTTATAGAAATTAAATTGCATTTCCTTTTTATAATAACTTAAATTTCCTTTTCACAGATAATAAACTTCATTTTGTTTTTTATTGTAAATGAAGTCTCATCATCTCATCATCATGTCGTGCCATCAGCACGGATATCCTTGACTCTTTCTCGCCACCTCTCCCCATCGTTCATCGCTTCCGGCAGCTCCTCAGGGCTACACCCTGTATCCTCACAGAGCTGCTGTATGTAGGTTCGATCTGGTCGGCCTGCTTTTGCTCGGCCATGTGAAGGGGTCTATAGGAGTACATCACTTATGAGCTCGGTAAATGAAGTACTTTTCCTTCTTATGTCAAATAAGTTGTATTTAATTTTCATAGTAAATGAATTATCTCTTTTTTATAGTAGATAATCTGTATTTCATTTTATAGAAAAAATGTATTTATTTTCAATAGTAAATGAATAATTTTTCCTTTTCATTGGAAATAAACGGTTTTCTTTTTATTGTAAATTAGATATTAGTTTTTTATAGTAAATAATTCGTAATTCCTTTCTATAGCAAAAAACTGCCTTTCCCTTTTGTAGTAAACAATATATGTTTTTTATATTAAATAAACTGTATTTATTTTCTATATTAAACGAACTATTTTTCTTTTCATTGGAAATAAACTATTTATGTTTTATAATATATAATTTACATTTTCTTTTCTATATTTTATAAACTGCATTTCCTTTTCTATACTAAAAAACAGTATTTCCTTTCTATAATAGATAAACAGCTTTTCCTTTCTATAGTAAATAAACTGCATCTTCTTCTTATTGTAAATACATCGTAATTCTTTTTGTATAGTAAATAAACTATATTTCCTTTTCTCAATAAATTGACTGTATTTATTTTCTATGGTTGATAAACTATTTCTTTTTTATAGTAAATGAAATGTATTTATTTCTTAAAGCAAATAAACCATAGTTCCTTTTTTATTAAATAAACGGGGATTATTTTATTGTAAATAACCTGACTTGCCTTTTTATTGTAAACAAACTGCATTTTCTTTTCTATAGTAAATAAACTGCATTTCCTTTTCTATAGTAAATAAACTGCATTTTCTTTTCTATAGTAAATTAACTGCATCTTCTTTTCTATAGTAAATAATCTGCATTTCCTTTTCTATAGTAAATAAACTGCATTTTCTTTTCTATAGTAAATAATCTGCATCTTCTTTTCTGTAGTAAATAATCTGCATTTCCTTTTCTATAGTAAATAAACTATTTGTCTAAATTTCTGAAGTGAAGTTTGATAATATTTATCTGTTAGAATATTCGGACAATTGTCTTCATCTTAATTGTTATATTCCCAAAGTTTCGACCGATGCATCCTTCGAATTTCTTCAGGGGTATCAGCGTTTGGTTGAAAAGTGCTTCTTAGAGAAATCAGCCGGTGGTTGCAGGTTCAATCCCGACTGCCGGTCGATAACAAAGAATATTTACATTCGCTCAACATTTGTACCCCATTATGGTTAATGGAATTCGAACAATGTACCCAGGAGGATTTGAAGTTTTATATCGGTTCCCAAGTTCGAGATGAAACACATGAAGAATGCCGAAGGACGCATCAGCCGAAACGTTGTATAGTATAACGATAACTACAGTAGTTCGAATATCTTCAGTAATAAATAAATTGTATCTATTTTTCTATAGTAAATAAACTATTTCCTTTTTATAGTAAAATACTATATTTATTTTTTATAATAAATGAACTACATTTATTTTTTAAATTAAACAAACTACTTCTTTTTATAGTATATAAAGTGTATTTCTATAATAAATAATCTATATTTCTATTTCATACTATATAAACTGCATTGTTTTATTGTAAATAGTCTGAATTTCGTATTTATAGAAAATAAATTCTATTTCCTTTTTATAATATATGAAATATTTTTTATTGTAATAAAATTGTATTTCCTTTTTATAGAAAATAAACTATTTCTTTTTTTCTATAGTAAATAAACTATTTCTTTTTTTCTATAGTAAATAATCTGTATTTCTTTTCCCATTAACTCAACTGTATTTTCTGTCTTTAGTGAGTAATCTATTTTTCTTTAATTTTATAAATAAGCTTTATTTCCTTTTTCCATTAAATAAACTGTAATTCCTTTTTATAGTAAATAAAGTCAATTTCCTATGATCTAAGGTTACAAACACGACAACTCTACGCCGTCCCTGTTCTTCATTGTACAGAGTCTATCGTCACATGTTATAGTCTAAGCAGTTCCTTTAATTACACCCGTAAGAGCTGGGGAAACTTTAATACCAAATGGCTTCCTTCAAATTCAAAACGAAAAGAATAAAAGACACATTAAAAGAAAAAAAAAAAAACGAAAATACAACGCCCCCGCCAAACATTAATTTTTATGACTGGTCCTAATAAACCCATTAATACAAGTAAATTCCTCTGAATCCGCCATTTTGATATCGACCAATTTTTATGTCGGCCATTTTCTTCTCCTTTTGATCCAAGAGTGATGAACATTTTGACCATTAAGATCCTAACAGCCTGATGGAGACATCTAAGCACGCGCATGCGCATGCGCACGCACACACACATACTCTCTCTCTCTCTCCCATGTATCTCGATTTGCAAACATCAAAAAGTCAGTCCTCTACCTCGGTTTACAAGCCACTGCTCGACATTTCGTTATGTGATGCCAATTGCAGTTTGTGCTTTTATCGCGTTTAAACTCGAACAGAAGGACATATAAAGTAGCATATATATATATATATATATATATATGTGTGTGTGAGTGTGTGTGTGTGTGTGTTGCAGACAATGCTGTAAATAATTGAATTAAACACCGATCTATAAAGTAATGAATTTTTTTTTAAATTGAGGGAAAAGTTTGTTGAAAAGCAGAAGTTGCATAGTCTTTTCTTGAAAGAAAACGGGTACTACCGTTCCGAGTCAGAGTGGACCTGGGAGTAACGACAATAAAAGGTGACTGTATAGAGTCACACAGATCTTAAGAACTAGAGCCTTAATATCAGATACAGAATAGTGTCAAACCTAAGGCATCTCTTTTAGAGGGGGTCTGACCCCTCTGAAAGAGGAGCATTGTCAGTTTATTTTAAGCTTTGTCGATAGGATATTTAGAAAATTAAGAATGAAAGATTTTCTTTCGGGAAAATAGATAACATTCATTATCTAGGCATCACTAATAGTCTTATTACACACACACACACACACACACACACACACATATATATATATATATGAGATTGTCCAATTATATATATATATATATATATATAATTAGACTATTAGTGACGTCTAGATAATGAATGTTATATATTTTCCTGAACAAAAATCTGCATTCCTAATATATATATATATATATATATATATAACTATATACATATACATGCGGAAACATAGTCAACACAATAATGACGAACGAACACACTTCTTTAGAAAAATATACCTCTCGCACTTTATTCGAAATGGTTGCGAAAGGGTTATGTGTGAGAGGTGAGTTGAAGACTGTACAAACTGCAACATATTGACCCCCAGTTCCTTTGTCTTTAGCAGTGCCTCTTTCTCGTTCTGCTGGGCTGCTCGATCGGAGGTCCTGAGGGTCCATAGCCCTCTGCTGGGTGCTGGTTCTCTCTACAGCATCTTATCTCCAACTAACTGACTCCAAACTAACTGAACTTCCTGTTGCACCGGGTTATATCATTGTTTGACATCCACCTGCTTCCTGTGAGCGTCGCATCTGTACCCAATTCAACCCGGCCACAGTCAAGGTTATACTCTGATATCTTTGACCGGATGCACTTGTTTCTCGAATGACGGCTAGGCCGAATGTCAATATGTTACATATATATATATATATATATATATATATATATATATATATATATATATTAGTTTTTACATATATTTAAAAGCATGGATGATTATCTGCGACCATTAGTTTCATGCCATCTTTATTACGACAATCAGGTAGAGAAAGAAAGATATTGGGAAAATCGAAAAAATCTGCCACAAACCCACCAAGTAAGATAGTTATAACAATATAATATAATAAATGTATATTAGTTTATATATATATATATATATCTAATAACATGGTTGGTTTTCAGCGACCACCGGTTTTATACGACAATCATCAGGTCGACAAAGCTTTTTCTGTCTGATGATTGTCGAAACAAGACAGTATGAAACGAGTGGTCGCAGATAACCCTCTATGCAATAAAATATATATAAAAACTAATATATATCTATTGTCATCCATAGACAAACTGTTTCGTTGTATCACAACTCTTCAGTGTGGCTAGACACGTAGGACGCTTCAAGCTGGGATTGAAACCCACCCAACTTTACGTTAGACTTAGCATCATACCTCTCGGCCATTAGTCGACATATGTAAGTTGGGGAATTATAAGGTATTATCTTGTAGCTTTCGCTTGTTTACATTTTGCCTTACCGGATACCAGAGTGCTCAATTCATTCGAAGAGCTTTGCATTACGCGAGTGGCAGCTGTTAACTCCTTTGCCAGAGGGTGTCTCGAAATAAATGCGACCCATTAATATGATAATACCGGACATTGGCCTAGGGGTTAGAGTGTTCGCCAATGGCCCGGGAGACCTGGGTTCAATCCCAGGTCGAGTCATACCAAAGACTCAAAAAATGGTACTTGATGCCTCCTTGCTTAACACTCAGTATTATAAGGTACGGATCAAGGGTAAAGTAGAGCAATCCAGGGAAGGAGTAGCGCCCTCCCCTACATTAGCTATCGAAAAGGGAGCCTTCGGGTTACCCTCGACTATGGTCGCCAACTTTACTTTACTTAATATGATAATGATTTATTACTGAGACAAGCACAATGGCGGTCATTTGGAACACGTCCTATAAAAATGCACCCTTTGAGCTAGAGCCATCGAATAAATGTTTTTTTAATTGTTATAGCCGAAACCCTGCTACATAGGTTGGAACGAGCTGCTGCAAGCATAGGCCTCCACGTCAATACAGACAAGACGGAATATATGTGCTTTAATCAAACAGGCAACATCTCCACACTAAACAGTAGCTCTCTGAAACTAGTAAACAATTTCACCTACCGAGGAAGCAGTGTCTCATCAACCGAGACAGACATCAACATGTGACTAACAAAGGAATGGATTCCTATCGATTGGCTATCGGCCATATGGAAGTCAGACCTGACCGATAAAATAAAACGCAGTTTTTTCCAAGCAGCGGTCGTGTCGATACTGCTATATGGATGCACTACATGGACGTTAACTAAACGGATGGAGAAAAAGCTTAACGGCAACTACACAAGAATGCTACGAGTAATATTGAACAAGACCTGCAGGCAGCACCCCAAAAAGCAGCAGCTGTACGGCCACCTACCACCCATCACGAAAACTATCAAAGTTAGATGAACCAGACATGCGGGACACTGCTGGAGAAGTAGGGACGAGCTGATAAGTGATGTACTCTTGTGGACACCTTCACATGAACGAGCAAAAGCAGGACAACCAGCCCGAATTTACATAAAAACAAGCTCTGTGCCGATTCGGGATGTCGCTCCAAAGACCTGCTGGAAGGGAGGGGTGGCGAGAGAGGGTCAGGGATATCCGTGCTGATGGCGCGACATGAGGATGATGATATCAGCTTCTAGGACATGCAACCTTTTTTGAGTTTCCTGCCTTTGTAATAAATCATAATCGTATTAATAGGTTGCATCTACGTTGAAACAGTTTTAAATAACTTTGTCTTCAAATAAGTATTGACACAAAATATTTTCCCCTCTGACGGGAAATCAATTGATCGATAATTTTTTGCGCAAAAATAGACCAGAGAAAGAAAAATTATTGTCACAGCGTAAATATTTTAAGAGAGAAAAAGTTTATGCAGTATTTTGCGTCGTCTAAATCCAGTGGGTATATTTTGTGTATTTAAAAGATCTTTGGGTGAGTATGTCACAAATTAAGAGAGAAAATATAATTATACTTTAAACCCTTATGCGGCCGCAGCTAAAATTTTCATCAGCAGGGGATAGATAAACAGTAGTGCACATATTTTTTGTAAATATAGTCGTTTAATTTGAGATAATTAAGCGATGTTGAAATTAACTGTATCCTTGAAGGAAAAGAATGTAAGATTTTCACCCAAAAGAAATTAACCGAAAGGTCTTTTGACGATGCTACTGAATAAATTTGTAAAACCTTCTAAATGTGTATCTATTTTATGGCTATTTATAGGATTAAGGAGGGATCGAAACTAGATTTTTTAAAAGTTGATATGTCTATTCTTCTAATTGGTTAGAAAATGCATTTTTAACAATCTAGGAGGGAAAAGATTTCTTAAATTATTTTGGGTTTTGATCCTTCAAAATTTTAGCAGCAAGTGAAATATTATCGTCTGTGAATCTCAAAGAAATTCTAAAACGGGTGCAAAAGCGCTGATTGGTTAATGAATACAAAAGTTACAGCTTCTCAAAACTATTTTTTGCACCCCGGTCAATTGGCCCAGTGTTCGCCAATGGCACGAGAGACCGGGGTTCAGGTACTTGATATCTCTTGCTTAACATTCGGCATTATAAGGTACGTATCAAGAGTAGTGAATCAATCCATGAAAACGAGAATTGCCCTCCTCTACACGTCAGTGTAGTAGCTATTGAAAAGGGAGCCTTCAAGTCGCCAACATTTCTTTATTTATATATGACGCATCTGTGGTGTAATTGTTATCGTCTTAAGAAATGCATTCGGTGACCCGAGTTCAAATCCTGGACGAACCTGTTTGGATTTTATATTCCTCTTGGGAAAGGTATGACTCCAACTATTCTCTCTCCAGCTATGGGTAAAAAACGACAGAATAAGATCTTTAAATCGGGTATTGTAACCGGTATAGGAGAAGGAAAACTTTGAATTCAAACATTATAGACTCCGCTTAAAAATTGACCTTGTGCCGCTTCCTGTTCGTGCAAAGAGGTTAGGTATACACACACACACTCCCATATATATACATATATACATATATAGGAGAATGGCCTCTTTCGTACTGGTAAAGCATAAGTTCCAGTTAAATTTCACGTTAATCATTGGGGCTTTCAAATCACACGTGGAGAGAAGGAATACACTAAGTGCCAGCGCACCAACTACCATGATATTACCAACCACAATAGGTACATTCCAAGGCTTGAACTGCTTTGGTCACGTGATATATACGCAGCAAACCAAAACGTCCCAAAATAATGCAAAACCTTTGACTTATCCAGGTATATATAAAATAGAAATACAAATATAAAAGCCAGAAAAGAAGTTTGCAAGAACGCAGTCAACGCTACTACAGTATACACACACACACACACACACACACACACATATATATATATATATATGCATGTGTGTGCATATGGAATTTAGCAATCGGGTGGTGCTATAGTAAGCAAGCTACACTAGCAAACATTCACGAGTGAGTTCGAGTCTCATTGGGTGCCCCTTTTATACGGCCTTGTGCCCCACCAAGGCAAATTTCTACGCTATCCTAACATATCAATATGCTCCATTGCCAATGTTGAACATTCTTTATCTATAAATATAGCAAACTACATATACATATATATATATATATATATAACCGGGTTTCGATTTCAGCTTTGAGAATCTAGCCCGTCTAGCCACACCGAAGAGTTCTGATAGAACGAAACAGATCTGTCTATGGATGACTATATATATATATATATATATATATTGTCATCCACAGACAGACTGTTTCGTTGTATCACAACTCTTCAGTGTGGCTAGACGCGTAGGACGTTTGAAGCTGCGATCGAAACCCGCCCAACTTTACGTTAGACTTTGCATCAGACCGTTCGGCCAACAAGCGTACTTCGTCAGCTAGGGAATTATAAGGTATTAAGTAGCAGCAGTGTTCGTAGACACGCGATTAATTATATATATATATATATATACAGACACACTATAAATTATATATATATATGTGTGTGTGTATACAGACACACAATAAGTGATATATATATATATATATAGACGCACAATAAATTATATATGTATATATATATTTGTATACAGACAAACAAAAAATTATATATATATATATATATATACACAATAATTTATATATGTATAGATATATATTTGTATACAGACAAACAATAAATTATATATATATATATATATAGACACACAATAAATTATATATATATATATAGACACACAATAAATTATATATGTATATATATATTTGTATACAGACACACAATAAATTATATATATATATATATATATAGACACACAATAAATTATATATGTATATATATATTTGTATACAGACAAACAATAAATTATATATATATATATATATATATATATATATAGACACACTAAAATTATATATGTATATATGTATAATAGCTCGAGATGCTGACTTTGCCAAACACATCTGCTTAAGTGTAATTATTTAAAAACAATCTCACACACTCATACTTACCTTAATACATATATTTATGTGCGTGTGTGTGTGGTTGTGTGTGTGTGTGGTTGTGTGTGTGTAATTTACCTAACTCACTTAACGTTGGCACAGAGCCACCTTCGCATTTCTCCAGAACACGTTGATAATAGGGTAATTTACACACACACACACACACACACACACACACACACACGCGTGTGTATATATAATATACCAGAGAGAAATGTATGCGAATTTGGATATAAAGCCTTGAGGAAATTTATTTTTGTTTTGCATGCTTTCTAATATATATATATATATGTATATATGTATATATATAAATATATATGTGTGTGTGTGTGTGTGTAAGGAGTTTTGTTAACATTTTTTTACTAAAATATGTGTCTCTATATACAGCATACATTCATTTGGAAATTTCACATGATTTGCACTTATCAGCCACCTAAATTTGAGAAAAGACCTCTGTTCAAGCTTGGAATCATTTTGAATGACCTTGAGGCAAATATTTTTTCCGAAATTAAAATAATTGTTGCTGAAGGTATGAAGCAAGAAGGCATCAGGTACCATTTTTTGAGTCTTTGGAATGACTCACCTTGGGATTGAATCCCGGCGTCCCAGGCCATTGGCGCACACTCTAACCATTATGCCAATAGGCCGGTACAAATAATAATACCTTATAAGTACTTATTCTTAATATGAAAAGTTTGCATGCAGTTGATTCACCACTATATGCAAGTTAGAGTAATACACAGGACACCTTTTTTATTAGAGGTCCTATTTACCCAACCCCTCCGCTCGGGCAGGATATGACACAAGGTCAATTTTTAAGCGGAGTTTATCAGGTTTGAATTCAGAGTTTCCCTTTCTTAGACTAGTTGCCTTACCAAAGCTGAAGAACCTAGTCTGCCCTACTATTTACCCACAGCTGGAGGGAGAATAATTGGATTCATACCTTTCCCAAGGGTATTAGTGCTATGTGAAATGCAATCAGTCTGGTCCAGGATTTTAATTCGTGTCGCCGTGTCTTTTTTATTAGAGGTGTCCTAACCTTCTACAAAGGATGCAGTCGGTCTATTCCGCGTTAAATCCAGTGTGTCATTGGACCCATGTGACGGCCCAATTATTTCTACTCAACCAGTATATATATATATATGTAGGGTGTCTCAATATACATGGAACCCATGTGTCTGCTAATTGCTCAACTAATAATAATGCTGTGTTCTTTTTTTTTTTCAGATTTGAAAAGAGTATATTATAACAACAATTAATCCTCGATTACAATGCCTTGGACAAGAGAGGAAAAAATATTTTCCATCACAACTTATTTGGAGACAATATCTTTCAAAACTGTCTCAAAATAGATGCAAGCCATTAATACAGGGTGTCTCAATATATATTGGATCAACGTGACGGCTAACAACTCTTCTAAAAATAATGTCGTGTTCTTTTTTGTTTCAGTTTTGAAAAGAGTATACTATAACAACTATTAATCCTCGATCAAAATGCCTTGGACAAGAGAGGAAAATATTTTGTGTTTTTACGTATATATATATTATACATACTGGGTTCATGTGACTACTAATAACTCTACTTATAATCATGTTGTTTTCTTTTATGTTTCAGATTTGAAAACAATATACTATCACAACTATTAATCCTCAATCACAATGCCTTGGACAAGAGAGGAAAAATATTTTGCATCACTTCATATTTGGAGACAAAAACCATTCAAAACTGTCTCAAAATAGATGCAACCCATTCATATGAAAATGATTTATTACTGAGATAAGAGACTAAAAAAAAGATTACATGTCTTGGAAGCTGATATAATAACAATTCAAAAAAACATTAATTTCATGTCTCTAACTCAAAAGGATGCTTTATTTACATGATATTCAATTAAGATAAATACGACATGTGTGGGATTTTTTTTTTTCAGAATTTTATAGCCCAAAATTACAGGTACAGTACACTATTACAACAATTAATCCTTGATCACAATGCCTTGGAGAAGAGAGGAAAAATATTTTGCGTCACTTCTTATTTGGAGACAAAACCATTCAAAACTGTCTCAAAATAGATGTAACCGAATAAATAGATAATAATTTATTACTGAGACAAGAAACTAAAAAAATAGGTTGCATGTCCTGGAAGCTGATATAATAGCAAAAAAACAACAACATTGATTTGATGTCTCTAGCTCAAAGGATGCATTTTTATAGGACGTGTTCCAAATGACCGCCATTGTGCTTGTCTCAGTAATAAATCATTATAATATTAATGGGTTGCATCTATTTTGAGACACCCAATAGATAATAAATTTCTGAAAATATTTTCGTTTTACAAAAGTTATGTAAATTTAAAGCATAATTAATCAATTACGAGGAGCAGATCAATGATAAAATTAATGTGGCTAAAATTTCAAATCCCCTTATGTTATATAATTACGGAATTATTTTTTTATATTAACCATTTTTCATTAATTATATTTTATCATTCGGTTTGGTTGGGCTTTGAACTATTCGGCTCTTAGTGAAGGTGCACACACATTGAGTACAGTTCACGCTCGTGCGCATTGTATATGACAATCACAAATATCATAATAAAAACCCCAGATAGGAAATAGGACTGGGGTGTGAGTGACGTCATGCCCGGAAGAGATGGGCTGAGAATTTGGTGATTTTGAAAAAGAAGTTAGTTGAGATCCGACTCTGGGCCGGGCCAGTCCAGCTGGGGGCTACGGGATGCGCAGTGCGTTTGTCGGGTCAGATAGTACAGTCAGCATAATAAAAATTGTGTGTCTCTCTCTCTCTCTCTCTCTCTCTCTCTCTCTCTCTCTCTCTCTCTCTCCTCGTGTCGAAAAACTAAAGTCAAGAAGTTAATAAACGTTTCGTACCGGAACAACGGAGAGTCGTCAGTGTTTCGTATTTCCCTGCATCTGTATATTTACACTTATACCATAGAGGTGCCTCAAAAGACTTTCGTTCCCAATTCATTTATGGAAAGGTCTTTCTGTTGGCTGGGGCTGTAGAATATGCCAACTCCACGACAACAGAGACATAAGACCTTCCCCTACACATCTAATGAGTGTTCTGATTAAACACCATCCCAGTACTGCATCTTTGGGTAATGTAGGGTACCCCTTCATTACTATTACTCCCAGATCCACTCTGAACCCTGATCTGTCGTACCTGTTGGGATCACATCAATAATCAAATGAAATTGTTCGTGGCTCAGTCTGCTGGGGCTGCAGAAAACACCGACTGCATCTCTGCCGGGAGGTAAGATTCCACCAACGAGTGCTTTGGATATGACAGAAAATAATCTGATGGTGAGGCTCCAGTTATGCTGGAGCTTTGGGGAATGAGGAGTACTCTTTTATGGCTATCGCTCCCAAGTCCACTATGACCGGAAGTGGTAACACCTGATAGGGTCCTATCTATTAGTCAAATAGAACTGTTTGATATTTAAATGGTGTACTTATGCTAAACTGAATTGTTTGAAATAGAGCTGTTTATATGTATGAAAATGGATTTCGCGTTAAACAAATTACAGTGGATGATATGCCGTAAGACCAAATCAAACCAAATCAAACCAAGCTAAAACTATTAAATCCATATTTACCAACCCCTCCGCTCGAGCAGGATATGACACAAGGTCAATTTCTAAGTGGAGTTTAACAGGTTTGAATTCAGAGTTTTCCTTCTCCTAGACTAGTTACCTCACGAAGGCTGAAGAACACAGTCTGTCCTACTATTTACCCATAGCTGGAGGGAGAATAATTGGATTCATACCTTTCCCAAAGGTATTAGTGCTATGTGATATGCAATTAGCCTGGTCCAGGATTTGAACTTGTATCGCCGTGTCCATTTCCTACGACGATAACCATTACACCCCGGGCTAAAACTATTAACTCATTTATTAAGGATTATTATCATTTGTTGATTGAAAACATTTCACTGTGTGAAAATTATTTATATTACATGGGAATACTTGATGAATAGAATTACTAATCTTAAATATCAATACCTAAAATCATTTAACTGCGTGCAAAGAAATGATAAATATTTTTTAAAATTATTTGTGTTTGATAGGAATACTTGAAACTTATGAACTGTGCAAACAAATAATTGATATTAGATAGAATTATTAGTATTAGATTGGAATACTTAAAACCATTTAACTGTGTGCAAACAAATTATTTATTTTAAATAGAATTAGTGCATCCATATAGCAGTATCGATGTGACCGCTGCCTGGAAGAAACTGCGTTTCATTTTATCGGTTAGGTCTGATATGCACTACATGGACTCAAACAAAACGGCTCGAGAAGAAGCTAGACGGCAATTACACAACAATGCTGTGAGCACTCTTGAACAAGTCCTGGCGGCAACACCCCACAAGACACCAACTGTACGGCCACCTGCCTCCTATCACGAAAACTATTCAAGTTAGACGAACCAGACATGCAGGACACTGCTGGAGAAGCAGGGACGAACTCATAAGTGATGAACTTTTATGGACCCCCACACATGGCCGTGCAAAAGCAGGACGACCATCACGAACATACATTCAGCAACTATGTGAGGATACAGGATGTTGTCCAGAAGACCTGCCTGAGGCGATGAACGATAGGGAAAAGTGGCGAGAGAGGGTCAGGGATATCTGTGCTACCAGCGCGACATGATGATGATGATGAAATAGAATTATTAGTGCTAGACAGCAATAGTAAGTAAGTTGGCCAACCGTAGTCGAGGGCGACTCGAAGGCTCCTTTTTACTTAGCTACTACACCGAGGATTGCTCCACTTAGCCTTGATACGTATCTTATAATGCTGAGTGTCAAGCAAGGAGGCGGCAAGTACCATTTTTGAGTTTTTGGTATGACTTGACGTTGGACAGCAATACTTGAATCTAATTAACAGTGAGCAAACAAGATTGATATTAGAATTATTAGTGTTGGATGGGAATACTTGAAACCATTTAACTATGTACAAACAAAGGCTTGATATCAAATAGAATTATTGAGTGGTATATAGGAATAGTTGGCGACCATAGTCGAGGGTGACCCGAAGGCTCCCTTTTCGATAGCTTACTACACCAAGGTGTAGGGGAGGGCGCGACTCCTTTGCCTGGATTGCTCCACTTTACCCTTGATCCGTACCTTATAATGCTGAGTGTTAAGCAAGGACGCATCAAGTACCATTTTTTGAGTCTTTGGTATGACTCGACCTGGGATTGAACCCAGGTCTCCCGGGCCAATGGCGAACACTCTAACCGCTAGGCCAATGTACGGTATTTAATTGTAAGGAAACAAATGAGCTCTTTCAAATTATATATATAAAAACAGGATTTGAGATCATCCCTATTTTTGATGCCCAATAGACTCTTCCAATAAACTTTAAACATTTGACTATCATCCATTTTGGGATTTAGTAGGTTTGATTTGGTTTCTTTGTTTAATGGCATATCAAACTTTCTAGATTATTTAATGCCAAAGCCATTCTCCAAGAAGAACAGTAGTGGTACTATTTAATCCATAGCTGGGAGGTTAAGGGGGTTCATACTTTTCCCAAGGGTCTTTGCCCAAAAGTGAACGTAATAGCGCGACTGGAGTACGAACTCGCTGACTACGATTCCACAGTCCATCGCTTTAACCATTACACCATGAGGACACCCAACTTGGGAGTTAGAAGCAAATAGCTTCCTTGAGCCTCAGAAGGCTTTTCCTCCCAGGCTAAAAAACCCCACTTGAGACGGGCTAATTTAATGTCTGGTGCCTGAGGCGCCCATTTTTAGGGGAATGCAGACGGGGCCCGAGGCATTTTTGGAGCTCCTGGGCGCGTCTGGGCTGCGACCGGGTGCCCGGACCCACCTTTAAAAAGGCCTTGTGCCACACTCGTCCGGTTGGTGGGATGAACGACATACCGTTTGTAGCAAATAGCCTCCTCGAGCTTCTGGAGGCTCTTTCCCCGAGGTTCTAAACCTCCTCAGAGGGGCTAGTTTTATTGCCTGGTGTCTGAGGCGCCAATTATTAGGGGAATGCCGACGGAGTTCGAGACATTTTGGGAATACAGGGCGTGTATGAGCTACGGCCCTGCGCCCGGATACACCGTCAAAAGACCTTGTGCCACACTCGCTAAACTGGCGATAATGTATTACTTTTCTGTACTATATAACTTTAATTTTTCCCTCTTATAACATATTTGTCTTATTTATTTTATCCCCTTTCCCTAAGACATAACAATATCCTCCAAAAGTTACTATGTCGTAAAATACCAAACAACCAACCTATATAAATGAAACAGTACAAAATTATTATTTTGTATGTCTAATGTATCTTTGAATAAAATCTCACTTGTATCTTATTGCAATTTTGGGAGACTTGCCGGCCTAGAGTGTTCGCCAATGGTCCGGAAGACCTGGGTTCCATCTCTTATTTACTGCTTGTTACTCCTCCCTGCTCTCTCTCTCTCTCTCTCTCTCTCTCTCTCTCTTGGTGAGCTTCTAAACCTTGATTGGTAGTACCTGTTACAATAATGTCCTAGTCGGCTGAGGCAGTAGATTACACCGAATGCAACTCTGCATAGGGGTAAGACTTACCCCACCAACGAGTATCCTAGATTTGACACTAAACAATCTGATGGTACTATTTACCAACCCCTCCGCTCGGGCAGGATATGACACAAGGTCAATTTTTAAGCGGAGTTTAACAGGTTTTGAATTCAGAGTTTTCCTTCTCCTAGACTAGTTGCCTCACCAAGGCTGAAGAACCTAGTCCGTCCTACTATTTACCCATAGTTGGAGGGAGAATAAGGGGGTTCATACCTTTCCCAAGGGTATTTGCCCGAAAGTGAACGTAATAGCGCGACTGGAATACGAACTCGCGTACTACGATTCCGCAGTTCATCGCTTTAACCATTACACCACGAGGACACCCCAATCTGATGGTGAGGCTCCACTCACGCTGGAGCAATGGGAATGTGGAGTACCCCTTCATAGCCATCCTTCCCAGGTTCACTCTGTCCCAGAGTGGTAGTACTGATAGATTCAAATGTCAAATAAAACTGTTTTACATTTAAACAGTGTGTAAACAAGTGACTTATGCTAAATTCAATTGTTAGAACTAGAACTGCTTGAGCATTTAACTGTGTATCAACAAATGACTGGTGCTTGACTGAATTGTTAATGAAACGTAAGAAATACTTGGAATTATTTAACTTTGTTGACTTATGCTAAATTGAATTGTTAGAAGTAGAACTGCTTGAGCATTTAACTGTGTATCAACAAATAACTGGTGTTTAATTGAATTGTTAATGATACATAGAAAATACTTGGAATCATTTAACTGTGTGCAAAAGAATGGGTTATGTTGAATAGAATTATTAGTGTTAAATAGCAATACTTGACACTCATTAACTGTGCGCCTAGATTGAATTATTGGTATTGCATAATAATACTTGAAACCACTTAACTGTGTGCAAAAAAAATGAACTTAAGCTCGTTTAAAAATATTAAGAAAATCTGTTTACAAATCCTATATATTTAATAAAACTTATAAAGAGTATTTGGCATTAAATAACATGCAAAGGTTGATATGCCATAAAACCCAACCAATCCAAATCCTATATATTTAATATATATGTATAAACAGGATTTGGCATTAAATAACATATAAAGGTTGATATGCCATAAAATCCAACCCAACCAAATCCTATATATTTAGTATATATGTATAAAGAGGATTTGACATTAAATAACCGACAATGGTTTGTATGCCATAGAACCCAACCAAACTTAATCTTATATATCTAATAAATATGTATAAACAGGATTTGGCATTAAATAACCTACAATGGTTGATATGCCATAAAATACAACCAAACCAAATCCTATATGTCTATTATATATATGCGTAAAGAGAATTTGACATTAAATACCCTACAATGATTGATATGCCATAAAACCCAATCAAACCAAATCCTATATATTTATATGTATGTAGAAAGAGGATTTGGCATTAAATAACCTACAATGGTTGATATGCCTTAAAATCAAATCAAACCAAATCCTATATTTAATATATATGTATAAACAGGATTTGACATTAAATAACCCATAAAGGTTGATATGCCATAACACTATGTCGAAAATATTCTTAAAAAACAACACAAAAAATGTTAATATGAACGTACAGTGAAACCGATTTCCTCACCTGAAGGTATAAAATAAACATAGACGGGTTGACATGCTGTTAAAATCAATCGATCAAGCATTTAA
>OY757944.1:10456386-10468343 GCA_963585895.1 Sepioteuthis lessoniana
AGATAGATAGATAGATAGATAGATAGAGAGAGAGAGAGAGAGAGAGATAGGTGAATAGACTGAGATAGATAGATAGATAGATAGATAGATAGATTTGAACAAGCCGATATAGATGATGAT
The DNA here is from genome assembly GCA_963585895.1 of Sepioteuthis lessoniana. Lineage (NCBI taxonomy): Eukaryota > Metazoa > Mollusca > Cephalopoda > Myopsida > Loliginidae > Sepioteuthis > Sepioteuthis lessoniana. The sequence continues at coordinate 10,456,507 of OY757944.1, forward strand.
GATGATGATGATGATGATGATGATGAATAGATAAATAAATTGACAATTAGACATATATATATATATATATATATATATATATATATATATAGAGAGAGAGAGAGAGAGAGAGAGAGAGAGAGAGAGAGAGGTGAACAGACCCAGATAGATAGATAGATAGATAGATCGATAGATAGATTGATTGAGAAATTGACAGTCACCAAGCACAAGTAACTTACGTTGCGCAAACTTATATATACAGAGAGAGACAGAAAGATTACATATGTAGTGATTATATATATATATATATATATATATATATATATATATATATATATAAAGAGAGAGAGGGGGGAGGGAGAGATGTGGACAGACCGATATAGATAGATAGATTAGTTTACTTAATGTCATATCAACTCTTGTCGGTTATTTTATGCCAAATCCTGTTTATGAATATATATATATATATATATATATATATATATATATATATATATATATATATATATATATATATATATTAGGTATTTGTCATTTGTAAACAAAATTGTTTGTTGTTAACATTGCGCACAGTAAAATGATTAAGCTGTTCTATTTGACCTTGAGAGGCGACCGTAACAGGTTTTCCCACTCTAGGTCAGAGTTGACGTGAGAGTAATGAAGGGTTATTCCATATTCTCCAAGATGTCAGTACTGGAACCTTACTATCATATTGTTTAAATTCACATCAAGGGTGGGGGAGGATCTTATCCCTTCACAGAAATGCAGTCAGTGAATTCTGTAGCCCTAACCAAAGTGGCTTAGAGAATGAGAGAGTTGCTCGTGGTACATAGACACTTTGATAATACAGTATTACTGTATGTATTAACCTGAGTTGTATATATATATATATATATATATATATATATATATATATAGTCAGCCACAGACTTGCCCAGTGGGCTGGGCGGTAGAATACACTGACTGTACCCCTGCAGAGGGGTAAGAATCCCCCAAACCCCACCCGACGAGTGTCCTGTATATGACTCTAAACAATCTGATGGTGAGGTTCCAGTAATGCTTGGCCTTTGGGGAATGCGGATCACCCCTTCATTGCCATCGCTCCCAGATCCACTCTGGCCCGGAGTGGTAGCACCTGATAGGGCCCTATCTATGGGTTCGATAGAACTAACAGCATACTTATGCTAAACTGAATTGTTTGAGTAAACTGAATAGCTTGAAATAAAAATGTTTTTCACAATTAAACTGTACTTATATTTAAATTGCGTACTCATGCTAAACAGAATTATTTGAAATGGAACTGTTTTTTGACATTGAAACTGTATTTACACTAAACTGATTTATTTGATATAGAACTGTTTTGATATTCAACTGTGTGTAAACAAAATCTGTACTTATACTAAACTGAATAAGCTGAATTAGAACTGCTTGACTATACTGGATAGCTTGAAATAGAAATGTTTAAACTACGTGCTTATGCTAAACTGAATTATTTGAAATTGAACTGTTTTTGACACTGGAACAGTTTTGACATTTTACCGTGTAAACAAAATCTGTACTTACTCTAAACTGAATTAGCTGAATTAGAACTGTGTGAATAAACTGAATAATTTGAAATAGAAATGTTTTTGACAATTAAACTGTGTACTCATGCTAAACTGAATTGTTTGAAATTGATCTGATTATTTACATAAAAATGGATTTGGCGTTAAATAACCTACAAAGGTTGACATGCCATAAAACCCAGCCAACATCCACAGACAGATCGTTTCGTTTTATCACACCTCTTCGGTTTGGCTAGACACGCGAGATTCTCGAAGATGGGATCAAAACCAGGCTGACTCATATGCCAGCCGTTGATTCTACAGCACACCTACGAGGAAACTAGCGTAAGCGAAGGGATTTTAAACGCCTATGTATCACTTTTGTTTTGTTTACATACATCTGCTTAACGGCTAACGAGAGCTCAATTCATTCGAAGAGCTTTGCCTTATGCGAGTGGTCATATTTGCCAACCCCTCCGCTCGGGCAGGATGTGACACAAGGTCAATTTTTAAGCGAAGTTTAACAGGTTTGAATTCAGAGTTTTCCTTCTCTTAGACTAGTTACCTCACCAAAGCTGAAGAACCTAGTCTGCCCTACTATTTACCCATAGCTGGAGGGAGAATAATTGGATTCATACCTTTCCCAAGGGTATTAGTGTTATGTGAAATGCAATTCGTCTCGTCCAGGATTTGAACTCGTGTCGCCGTGTCTATTTCCTAGGACGGTAACCATTACACCACGGGCACCTCCTTATGCGAGTGGTAACCGTTAATTCTTTCGCGCGAGAGCTCATCCCCACGAGGTGGGGGAGTATATACGTGGTGCATTCAATAAGTTTCCAGACTTTTTTTGTACAGGCATTTAAAATTGTCGTAGACTCTTGAAAATTCACTATTCTATTGCTATACATCTTATCAGATGACTGATCAATTTTTATGATTTCAGGTTCAAATGAACACCTACAGCAGCAATTGGAATACACCCTACTAAACCCTGATTGTCACAGCTGGTGAATTTCTAAAATGCAGTCTGGACGTGAGAACACTTTAGAAGAACGATATGCAATAAAACTGCGTATTAAACATGGAAAAAATTCCACAGAAACGTATGGATTGCTTCAGACTGCTTTTCGAGCATCAGTTTTTGAGTGGCATAAGAGATTCAAGGAAAGCAGGGAGTCTGTGAAGGATGATGAGAGGTGTGGGAGGAGTAAAGAAGTCAATAAACCCGAGTTGATTGGCCAAAGGGTTAGGGTTAGGGTTACTATGTTGAGGTTTTAAGGGAGTTCAGGAAGAGATTCCGTCGGAAGAGGCCAGCACTCTTCAAATAGGGTCAGTGGCATTTCCACCCGGACAATGCACCAGTCCACAACTCCATCCTTGTCACAGACTTTTTGACCAAGATGGGCATCAAGACATTTCCTCAGCTTCCCTATAGTCGAGACCTTGCTCCCAGGGACTTTTGCTTATTCCCTAAGCTGAGAGGCTGTCGTTATGAGATAATCGAGGAGATGAAAGAGGCTGTGACGAAGGTCATTGACACGTTCACACAAGAGGCGTTCCATGAGGCCTTCCAGAAGTTGTTGGAACGGTAGAACAAGTGCATTGCAGCCAGAGGAGATTACTTCAAAGGGGACTAGAGTTTCATGTGTGTACTATCAATAAAAATGCCCATACGAAAAAAGTCTGGAAACTTATTTAATGATCCTCGTATATACATATATATTCTTTTCTCGTTTCTCTCTTTCTTTTTCGTGGATTAACTTTTCCGAACTTTTATTCTTTTTTTTTTTCTCTTCTTCTTTCAATCTTCCTTTCTTTCTTCGCTTTTTCTATTCTACCATTCTTCTCTTACACGCGCCTATTTACATCTTAGTAATTTTCTAACCGTTTTGCTAAGATGTGGCACAAGGCTGTATAAATGGGGCACCATGTGAGACTCGAACTCACTCGTGAAGGTTTACTTGTCTAACTTGCTAACCATTACACAATCCAAGGCACTCAAAGGAAGGCATACTTGTAGTAATTTACTAAACTTTTTGTTTAGATGTGGCACAAGGCCGTATGAATGGAACACCTTATACGACTCGAACTCGCTCATGAAGGTTCATAAGTCGAGCTTGCTAACCATTACACCAACCATGGTGCCCTACTATTTACATCATAAACCATACGTAAACTTATGCCTTTATTGAAAGTAAAAACATTTTTAAAGATGATATTCCCTCCCACTCCTCATCACGCAGGCGCGTTGCGTTGTTTTGATTGATTTTTAGACGGGAAAAGAATCACGTCTGCCTCTTCGGGTCCTTCGCGTCCCAACATGGCTGACGACAAAGCCCCGCGACAGCTGCTAATTTATCAGTTGAAAGAAGGAGCCAATTTGTCATCTCACGCCACATCTCCCAAGTTTCGAACCGTAATCAGGCATCCTTTCAGCTTCTAGCCAAGTCTCTGCTTCCACATTCCAAACTAATTTCTTCTGTGTCTCCACCAGACACCACCCTTACCGCCGAATCCCGAATGAGCAAGACCCTGTATCGACCAGAAACGTTTTTTCCCTTGACGCTACACAATTAGTTTTACAGAAGACGACTTGTTGAGAAATTGGGCCGAGCTATGCAACACTCCATCTCCACGACGTGATGCCTTTACGCTGTTCTCTTTAACATCGGGTTTATTAGAGGCATTTTAGAGACAGAGAGAAAAGAACAAAAGGAAAATTGAAGGAAGAAAGGTAGAAAGAGAGGAAGGAAAAAAGGAATAGAAAATAAAAGGAAAAAAAGACAGACTAAAAAAAGAGGCACTTTGCCAAGGATAAAAATGAAAATTTAGAGAAAGAAGAGACACATGAACGGGAAAAAGGCAAAGAAAGAAAGAAAGAAAGAAAGAAAGAAAGAAAGAAAGAAAGAAAGATGAACAGAGGAAATTATTAGTTGGAAAGAAAGAAAGAAAAAAAGAAAAAAGAAAGAAAAAAGAAAGGAAGATGAACAGAGGAAATTATTAGTTGGAAAGAAAGAAAGAAAGAAAGAAAGAGAAAAAGAAAGAAAGAAAGAAAGATGAACAGAGGAAATTATTAGTTGGAAAGAAAGAAAGAAAGATGAACAGAGGAAATTATTAGTTAGAAAGAAAGAAAGAAAAAAAGAAAGAAAAAAGAAAGAAAGATGAACAGAGGAAATTATTAAAAAGAAAGAAAGAAAGATGAACAGAAGAAATTATTAGTTGGAAAGAAAGAAAGAAAAAAAGAAAAAGAAAGAAAAAAGAAAGAAAGATGAACAGAGGAAATTATTAGTTGGAAAGAAAGAAAGAAAAAAAGAAAAAAAAAGAAAAAAGAAAGAAAGATGAACAGAGGAAATTATTAGTTGGAAAGAAAGAAAAAAAAAGAAAGAAAGAAAGATGAACAAAGGAAATTATTAGTTGGAAAGAAAAAAAAAGAAAAAAAGAAAAAAGAAAGAAAGATGAACAGGGGAAATTATTAGTTGGGGAAAACGAAAAAGAAAGAAAGAAAGAAAAAAGAATGATGAACAGAGGAAATTATTAATTGGAAAGAAAGAAAGAAAGAAAAAAAGAAAGAAAGAAAGAAAAAAAGAAAGAAAGAAAGAAAGGGATCAATGAATGAAGAATTAAAAGAAGGGAACCCGGAAAATCGAACAAGAAAGGAAGGAAAGTAACGAAGAAAGAAAGAAAGAAAGAAGGAAAGAGAAAAGAATGGATCCAGAAAAAAAAAGTGAGAAAGAAAATAAAGAAAAAAACGGGAAAAAAAGGAAGAAAAAGAGAAGGTAATGAAGAAAAAAGAGTAACTTTGCCTGGGATAAAAATGAAGAAGGAAGAAGGGATACATGAACGGGGAAAAGGCAAAGAAAGAAAGAACAAAGAAAGAAAGAAAGAAAGAAAGAAAGAAAGAAAGAAAGAAAGAAAGAAAGAAAGAAAATCAAAAAGGGAAAGGAAGATGTTAATAAAGTAGAAGAAGAAAAAATCAAGGAATGAAGAATTGAAAGAAAGGAGACTGGAAATTCGAGCAAAGACTGATGGAATGAAGAAAATGATACAAGAAGAAAGAAAGAAAGAAAGAAAGAAAGAAAGAAAGAAAGAAAGAAAGAAAGAAAGAAAGAAAGAATGGAACCAGGAAAAAATAAGAACGAAAATAAAGGTGAAAAAACATATAGGAAGGAAGGAAGGAAGGAAGGATGATAAGGAAATGAAAAAGAGTGAAGAATGAAAGGGAAGAAAATAAGGAAGAGGGTAGAAATACCGGAATAAAGGAAAGAATAATAAAGAAAAGAAAGGATCCTATACACACTGAGTAAGAAAGAATGAAAGAAAAGACTGTCGTCAGAAAAAGTTAAGAAAGAAAGAAAGACTAAAATGAAAGAAAGAAAGAAAGAAAAGTTTGTTGTCAGGAAAAGTTGAGAAAGAAAGAAAGAAAGAAGAAAGAAAAGAAGAATGAAAGAAAGAAAATATTGTAGTCTAGAAAAGTTAAGAAAGAAAGAAAGAAAGAAAGAAAGAAAGAAAAGATTGTAGCCTGGAAAAGTTAAGAAAGAAAGAAAGAAAGAAAGAAAAAGATTGAGTCTGGAAAAGTTAAGAAAGAAAGAAAGAAACAAACAAACAAACAAAAGATTGTAGTCTGGAAAAGTTGAGAAAGAAAGAAAGATTGTTGTCTGGAAAAGTTGAGAAAGAAAGAGAGAAAGAAAGAAGAGATTGTAGTCTGGAAAAGTTGAGAATGAAAGAGAGAAAGAAAGAAAGAAAAGATTAGAGTCTGGAAAAGTTGAGTGATTAAAAAAAAAGGAGAAAGAAAAGAAGAAAAAAAAGGAAGAAAAGAAGAAAAGGATGGAAGGAAGGAAGGAAGCAAGAAAAGAAAGTAGGGAAAATTGAAGAAAGAAAGAAAGAAAGAAAGAAAGAAAGAAAGAAAGAAAGAAAGAAAGAAAAGACCAGTAGTCTGGTAAAGTTGAACAAAAATAAAGGAAGGAAGAAAAAAGGAAGGAAAAGATCAAGAAAAGAAAGAAAGAAAGATTGTAGTCTGGAAAACTTAAGAAAAATAGAAAGAAAGAAAGAAAGAAAGAAAGAAAGAAAAAAAGAAAGAAAGAAAGAAAAGATTGTAGTCTGGAAAAGTTGAGAAAGTAGAAAGAAAGAAAGAAAGAAAGAAAGAAAAGATTAGAGTCTGGAAGAGTTGAGCGATTGAAAAAAAGGAGAAAGAAAAGAAAGGAAGAAAAGAAGAAAAGGGTGGAAGAAAGGAAGAAAAGAAAGAAAGAAAGAACGAAAGAAAGAAATATCAAGCAAGAAAAGAAGCAAGAAAAGAAAGAAAGATTGAAGGAAGGATAAAAAAGAATAAAAAAAAAAACGAGAAAGAGTAACGTTTGAAAAATGTGAGGAATGACTAGAATTACAGAAAAGCAAGTCTTCGAGAATGAAAAAAGAAAGAAAAAAAATATTAGAACCGGAAGACTGAAATAACAAAGGAAAGATGAGCGCAAGGAAGAAAGACGGTTAAATTCAAATTATACATATATTGTCATCCTCAGGATGTTTCGCTATATCACTACTCTTCAGTGTAGCTCGACACGCGAGATGCCGCCTACTGGGATCGAAACCCAACCGACTTTACGTCAAGTCTTATATCTTACCCGAGACCTATTGTCATTCTCAGATAAAGAGAAGGAATTTTTTTACGCACATATATTTTTACATATACGCTATCGGCTACCGAAGTTCTCAAATAATTTTTGTAAACAAATCTTTTCATCAAACAATGAGAGAAAAAAAGCTATTTAAAAATGGCACAGTATCTTTAAAAAAAATTGTTATATCGTGGACCCCGTACCACAATCCTGTAATTATGAATATATATATATATATATATATATATATGTTAGGTAAAAATTTTGCGATATTATCAGAGCAGTTATTTCTTGGATTGGAATTACTCCCCGTAATACACACACACACACACACACACACACACATATATATATATATATATATATGTGTGTGTGTGTGTGTGTGTGTGTGTGTGTGCTAGACATTTTCAAAGTGTACAAGGACTGTTCTAGTTATCAAGACAAATGTGAACAATTAATGAAATGATTTTCTTTTCTTTCCTTTGCATTCTTATTCCAGTGGCTTTCCGATTGGTCGAAGTATCATTTAAACTCCCCTTTCCTAAGGTGTAAAATTCGTGGAGAAAAGTTTGCCGTCGTAGGAAATACATACGGCGACCCGAGTTCAAATCGAGGACGAGGTTGTTTTCAATTCACATCGCACTAATAATCCACTTAGAAAAGGAACAAATACAACTATTCTCCTTTCAGCTAAAGGTGAATAGTAGGGCTGGCTGTGTACTTCAACCTTGGTATGGCAATCAGTCGAGGAGAAAAAGTCAAGCCTATTAAAGTTCGTCATAAAATTGCCCTTGTGTCATATCCTGCTCGTGCGGAGGGGTTGGGTAAATATACATTTCTTTCAATGTCCTCCAGTTTCTCTAATGTTACTGTTCAGATGAATTCTTAGTTGATTATACCACATCAAACTTTGTGTGAAAAGTATGGAGAGAGCTGCTCCGGCAATATATATATATATATATATATATATATATATATATATATATATATATTTATATATATATATATATATATATATATATATGTTGTATAGCCACTTAATAAATATGCATATATACACATATAGATGCAAAATCATAACGACACAATAATAACAACGAGCGAAGACGTCTTTAAAAAAATATACCTCTCACTTTATTTGAAAGGTTTTGCGTGTGAGAAAGAGTTGGAGAACGAACAGAGCTGCAACATATTGACCCCTACTATTATGGCCATCAGCGTTGTGTTTTTCTTGTACTCCAGGGCTGCTCAACTGGAGGCCCGGGGGCCCACTCTGCTGGGTGCGGGCTTTCTTTACCGCATCTTGTCACCAACGGGTCTCCAAACTCACTGACTTCCTGTCTTCCTCGAGTTATGTAATAGTTCAATCGCCTACTCAATCTTTGGAATGGCATGTTTGATCGTCATCAAGCGGAAATTACTGTCATGCAGTTCACAGGTCACTCTCTTCTGGTGCATCAGTCTATGACTGTACATTGGGATTTTAACTTGTCCCATATTGTCAGCCAAGCCCACCTACGTGATTTCTTCCCATAACTGCCATCGGAATGTGTCAATTCCTTTCGGTGCATCACTTTGGAATGGCATGTTTGGCCGGGTAGAAGGTCAATATACAAAACTTAGATAGTGTCTTGACTGCCTTTACACACACATATATATATATATATATATGCTTATGTTGAAGGCTCCCTTTTCAATAGCTTCTACAATGAGGTGTAGGAGAGGGCACTCCTCCCTTTCCTAGATTCCTCCACTTACCCTTGATCCGTACCCCATAATGCTAAGTGTGGAGCAAGGAGGTATCAAGTACTATTTTTTGAATCTTTGCTATGACTCCGAATAGGACTGAACCCAGGTCTTCCAGGCCATTAGCGAACACTCTAACCATTATATATATTTGTCTTGGTTTCTTTGTTTAATGGCATGTCAACCGTCGTGGGTTATTTAATGCTAAAGCCAATCTTCTATAATAGTAGTGGTACTATTTAACCCATGAGGATGAGGAGGTTCATACCTTTCCCATGAGTATTTGTCCGGAAGTGAACGTAATAGCATGACTGGAGTTCGAACTCGCTTACTACGATTCCACAGTCCAGCACTTTAAACATTACAACATGAGGAGATCCCTACATTCACTTTCACTTTAAATATATTTAAAATATGTATTCATCTATACATGAATAATATGTCATTGTTCTACGTTTTGTTTTTTGATTGAAACCATCCCCTGGGCGATGTTATTACGTGACGTCTCATTCCAAAAAATATTTTCAAATGGAAATGGAAACTAAAAAATGTGTCATTATTAATAGCGTCTTATTTTACAATGGATTTGACGTAAACAGGGTTCGAAATATTCTATTCTTCTTTATCTTATTCTATTATATATATATATATATATATATAGGTCCACGAAAAGATTTGCGTTTTTTTATTTATTTATTTATTTTGTTCTTACATACGTGTATGTTTCCAGCATGTTGCTTTCGTCAGAGAACATATATGGCACAAGTCCTTGTTAATGGGGTAATCAATGAGACTTGAACTCACTTGTGTTTGCAGTTATACACACACACACACACACACACACACACACATATATATATATATATATATATATATATGTTGTTTTTTTTCTCTCAGAAAAGGCTAACGGAATTGCTGTAGTTAAAAACGAAAGAAATAACAAACTTTATGAGATATTAGAAATTGTTTAATTTTTTTTTTAAAGCAACAACTAAGTATGCAATTTAGGAATTATCATAAGTATTTTCATTTTAAAGAATTATCATTTTCATATGTTTGTTGTTTTGTTTGATCCAAAAAAAGACTAATTAAGAAAATTTATTTTGAAATCCTATAAAAACTAACGGTGATATATTAATGATTGGTTTGGTTTCTTTTTTAATGGCATATCAACCTTTTTAGGTTATTTAATGCCAACGCTATTCTCCTAGAAGAACAGTAGTGGTAGCTGGGAGGATAAGGGGGTTCCTACTTTTCCCAAGGGCATTTGCCGGAAAGTGAATGTAATAGCGCGACTAGAGTACGAACTCGCTTACTACGATTCCGCAGTCCATCGCTTTAACCATTACACCACGAGGACACCCACTTTATTTATATATATATATATATATATAGACAGACAGACAGACAGACAGAGGAGCAGTTTGTGATAGATAGATAGATAGATAGATAGATAGATAGATAGATAGATTCAAACTCTGATAGACACATACACATGCACATACACATACACACACACTCACATATAGAGAGAGAAAGAAAGAAAGAAAGAAAGAAAGAAAGAAAGAGTAACAGTGATAGATAGATAGATAGATAGATAGATAGATGTGTATATCTTCATCATCACCAAGGCACGCAAGCAGCACGTAGTTCTGTTATTCTCTTTCGCCATCAATCCCTATCCTCCATTAGTCCTGGGATGCCTTCTATGCTGTCTACACATGTAATTTATGTTGTAATTTATAAAGTTTTTTTTACTTATATGTGGTACAAGGCCATATGAAAGGGGGCATCCAATGAGAATCTAACTCACTCGTGAAGGTTTCCTAGTCCAGATTGCTAACCATTACACCGCCCGAGGCGCCAACACTGTCTTTGCAAGTAAGCCAATACTGGCTTCTCCACGTGAAGGAGTCCACAAGAGAACTTCACGAATGAGTCCTTCCATGCTTCTCCAGACGGGCCCAGCATATATATATATATATATAGACAGCCCAAATATATTTTTGCCCAGTTGGGTGGGGCTGTAGAATGAACTGACTGCACCTCTGCAGAGGGGTGAGACCCCCTGCAACGAGTGTCCTGGATATGACACTAAACAATCTGATCGTGAGGTTCCAGCAGTGCTGAAGCTTTGGGGAATACGGAGCACCCCTTCATTGCCATTGCTCCCAGGTCCACACTGGCCCGGCGTGGTAGCACCTGACAGGGCCCTATCTATGGGTTAAATAGAACTAACGGCATACTTATGCTAAACTGAATATCTTGAAATAGAAATGTTTTTTGACAATCGAACTGTGCTTACATTTGAACTGCGTGCTTGTGCTAAACTGAATTATTTCAAATAGAACTGTTTCTTGACATTGAAACTGTATTTACACTAAACTAAATTGTTTAACATAGAACTGTTCTGACATGTAACTGTGTAAACAAAATCTGTACTTTTACTAAACTGAATTAGCTGAAGTAGAATTGCTTACCTAAACTGAATAGCTCGAAATAGAAATGCTTTTTCACAATTAAACTGTACTTACATTTAAACTGCGTGCTTATGCTAAACGGAATTGTTTTAAATTGAACTGTTTTTTTACATTAAAACTGTACTTACACTAAACTGAATAGTTATAACTGCTTGAATAGTTTGAAATAGAAATGTTTTTGACAATTAAACTGTGTACTCATGCTAAACTGAATTGTTTAAAATAGAACTGATGTTGTATAGTCACAACCAACTATACGTATATACACGCGGAAACATACACAATAATAACGATCGAAACACAGTTCTTTGGAAAAATATACCTCTCACACTTTATTCGAAATAGTACGAAAGGGTTACGAAAGGGTTATGTGTGAGAGGTGACTTGGAGACTGAACAAAACTGCAACATATTGACCCCCAGCTTTTCTGGCTATAGCAGCACTTCTTTCTCTTTCTCCTGGGCTGGTCAACC
>OY757944.1:10468543-10501043 GCA_963585895.1 Sepioteuthis lessoniana
GCTCCAGTAATGCTGCAGCTTTGAGGAATGCGGAGTACTCCTTCATTGCCATTACTCCCAGGTCCACTCTGAAACGGATTGGTAGCATCAGATAGGGTCCTATCTATTGGTCAACTAGAAGTAAACTGTGTCCTTATGCTAAACTTAATTGACATTTAAACAGTGTACTTATGCCAAACTGAATTGTTTGAATTGGAACTGTTTGTGACATTGAAACTGTACTTACGCTAAACTGAATTGTTTGAAATAGAAATGTTTTGAAATTTAAAATCCGTACTTATGGTGAAATGAATTCTTTGAAATGGAAATGTTTTTGTATGCTAAAGTGAATAGTTTGGAAAAGAACTGCTTTGGTATTTAACTGTGAGTAAACAAAAATATATTTTTACTAAACTGAATTATTTGAAATAGAACTGTTTATATGCATAAAAATTGATTAGGCGTTAGTAAACAACAATGACGGATGTGCCATGAAATGAAACCAAACTATTTTATCCATAGGTGGGGAATGGATTATAATTGAATCCATACTATTCTAAAGAGATTTTAGCGCTATATATAATGCTTACAGCCAAGTTCCGAATTTGTCACCGTGTTCATTTTCAAACATTACACCATGCATATTAATGTAACTTAATTTTTATTGGGGGTGTCCTCGTTGTGTAATGGTTAATGCGATGGACTGCGGAATCGTAGTAAGCGAGTTCGTACTCCAGTCGCACTATTACGTTCACTTTCGCGCAAATACCCTTGGGAAAGGTATGAACCCCCTTATCCTCCCGGCTATGGGTTAAATAGTACCACTACTGTTCTTCAAGGAAAATGGCTTTGGCATTAAATAACCTACAAACGTTGATATGCCATTAAACAAAGAAACCAAACCAAATTAACTTTTATTGAAAGATTTCATACCAAACTGCTTTCCGTCAATTTTAACCTATATTTCAGGGTTTAGCCGAGCCAAATTTTTTATGATATATATATATATATATATATATATATATATATATATATATATATATATATATATATATATATATATATATATATATATAGTAATTTTTTTTTTCAGAAATGTCTTCTTTTTTTTTGGTGGTGGGGGATTCGTCAGTGCCATCTGTTGCATGGTGCATTAATTTAAAAGCAAGCATCGTTCAGATTACGTAAAAAGGATTACGATGATGTAAGAAAGAAAATAACGTTATGCCCACGTTCCCACAGCAATTAAACATTTGAGAGGATCTAATTTGAAATTATATTCAATAAATACAGAGAGAGAAAGATAGGGGGAATAGAAACATATGAACCCCCCCCACACACACATATATATATATATATATATATATATATATATATATATATATATATATATGGATGAACTGGCAGGGTTAGGATTCGGGTAAGAGAGGCAATCAGAAGACGACAGGGAGAAGGTAAATGAATAAGATTTATTTTAAATGAATAAAGAAAATATAAGAGAAAGCAACACACCCAGATAAACTTATAAATGGAAACACACACACACACACACACACACACACACACACACACACACACACACGTACATATATACACACAAACGCATATATATATATATATATATATATATATATATATATATATATATATAAAGACAGACACACAGACAGAGAGTGTGTGTGTGAGAGAGAGAGATAGAGAGAGAGAGTGTGTGTGTGGGTTGACTCGTTGGTTGTTTGGTTAGTTGGTTGGTTGGTTGGTGGGTTAATGTTACCAATAGTGGTTACCTGGAAAGGCAGGTATATATATATATATATATATATATATATATATATATATATATATATATATATATATATATATACATATGCCTGGAAAGGCATATATATATATGTATATATATACATATGTGTGTGTGTGTGTGTCGTTAAGAAACAGTCTTTGATTTAAGTATATTTGATTAAATAATAAAGACACATTTTGTCTATAAAATTTTATTAAGATCTATTAAGATGTCTTGGTTTTAGGTTGGAATTAGTAGATGAATATATATATATATACATTTATATATATATATATATTGAGAGAGAGAGAGAGACACTCAGAGACAGTGTCAGAGAGGTAGAGAGACATGTTGACAGACAAATAGACAGACATGCAGAAAAAGAGAACAGAGAGAGTTGACTAACTTGCTGGTTGGTTTTTACGTTATGTCAGCTATCATTTAATGTCAACGTACTTTTTTTTTTTTATTTTGCTTATTTTTAAGACGAGGCACAATTACGGTTTTTTATAAGATGTTTACCGGACATTGACCTAGGGGTTAGAGTGTTCGCCAATGGCCCGGGAGACCTGGGTTCAATCCCAGGTCGAGTCATACCAAAGACTCAAAAAATGGTACTTGATGCCTCCTTGCTTAGCACTCAGCATTATAAGGTACGGATCAAGGGTAAAGTAGAGCAATCCAGGAAAGGAGTAGCGCCCTTTCCCTACACATTGGTGTAGTAGCTATCGAAAAGGGAGCCTTCGGGTTACCCTCGACTATGGTCGCAAACTTTACTTATAAGATGTTCTGCATATTTATATATATATATATATATATACTGTCATCCACAGACAGACTGTTTTGTTCTATCAGAACTCTTCAGTGTGGCTAGACCCGCAGGACGTTCGAAGCCGGGATCGAAACCCGTCCAACTTTACGATAGACTAAGGCTTCAGACCACACGGCTACAAATGGACTACGTTGGATAAGGGAATTTTAAGAACAGAATATATCAATATATACTTGTGTGTGCAAATGCGCTTGTATATAAAACTATCTATCAATATATCTATATATGTGTGTGTATGAAATCGATCGGTCAATCCATCGATCTATTTCTATCTATTTATTTATATCTATATATCAACACACGCACAAACACACACACACACACGCACACACACATAGATAGATAGATAGATGCAGACAGAAAGTTGGTTGTTTGGGTTTTAGTTTGACGGAATATCCAGCTGGTTTGTTTGGGTTGGTTTGGTGGAAGATCGAACCCGGTCCTCTTTGCAAAAAGTAAAGTTGTTTCATAGAACTAATCGTAATCATATTTACCCAACCCCTCCGCTCGGGCAGGGTATGACACAAGGTCAATTTTTAAGCGGAGTTTAACAGGTTTGAATTCAGAGTTTTCCTTCTCCTAGACTAGTTGCCTCACCAAGGCTGAAGAACCTAATCTGTCCCACTATTTACCCATAGCTGGAGGGGGAATAATTGGATTTATACCTTTCCCAAGGGTATTAGTGCTATGTGAAATGCAATCAGTCTCGTCCAGGATTTGAACTCGTATCGTCGTGTTCAATTTCTACGACGATAACCATTACACCACAGGCACCTCCATTAAAAATTAGAACTAATCGTAATAATGTGTTAATAAAGCTTCAGAAAAAAAAAAAACTATTCTACATAAAATTAGTTTTTATACGATTTTATGCTTTCAAGTTGTCCAATCACATCTGATTTCAAGTATTCACATTTGACAATTATACATTTCAATCAATTCACATGGTTTCAAAAAATTATTACTTTTTGGCATTAATTATAATCAGTTTACATACAGATAGATGATTTAAATCATTCTCAGATCGATCGATAGATAGATAGATAATAAACATACATATAAAGGCAAACATACACATATACACGCACAATCACACACACAAATATGCACATATATATATATATATATATATATATATATATATATATATATACAAATGTATATATATATATATATATATATATATATATATATATATATATATATATACAGAGACAGAATAATCATTGGTTGATAGAAAAAAAACTCTATCATTTTTCTATCTATCTATTTATATCTCTCTCTCTCTCTCTCTCTCTCTCTCTCTCTCTCTCTCTCTCTCTCTCTCTATCTATCTATACATATATATATATATATATAGAGAGAGAGAGAGAGAGAATTTAAATCCTTCTCAGATAAATAGATAGACAGATAGATAGATAGATTACTTTAAGATTTTCACGGATTTGTCTCTCTTTATATCTCTTTTTCCGGCTTTCATTCTCTCTCTTTCATTTTCTGGAAAGTTCGTCTTCTCTCTTCCATTCTATAACAGTATCTCCCAGGCTTTCCTTCCCCGTATTTCTTATCACATTTTCATTCTCTAGTACCTTTAGCAGAGCCCTCTCCTCTGCTCCCCCTCCTCCTCCTTGTCTTCTGACCGATTTTCCCGCCAACTTGTCCCACATACTCTTTGCTACACCACCCCACAATATATATATATATATATATATATATATATACAGACTTTTTAATCGTTGTTGTTCGCTCCATTGCCTTAGATGATTTATTCATGTCGACTTTGTCGTCACTACCGGAAGTGTCTGATACCCAGATATCCACTGTAATACTGATGAAACCGGAAGTTAATTTCGTCTGCGTGTTTTTAGGGACTGATGCCAGCATAGAAGAAGGGGACTAACTTCAACTCTCCAATTAGTTATAAACTTACTTTAAAACAACATATGTAATCGTGAACTGTAAGTGTATATACTGACTCACAAAATTAAAATATGGTGAAAAAGAAAAAAAAACAATTCTATGTGCTCATGCGTGTGTTAGCTCAGTCATGAATCTATACCTCAATGTAATATTTAAGAAAAACGTAATGGTTATCGTCGTAGGAAAGGGATACGACGACACGAGTTCAAATCCTGGATGTGACAGATTGCATTTCACATAGCACTAATACCCTTGGGAAAGGTATGAATCCAATTATTCTTCCTCCAGCTATGGGTAAATAGTAGGGCAGACTAGGTTCTTCTTCCTTGGTGAGGCAACTAGTCTAGGAGAAGGAAAACTCTGAATTCAAAGCTGTTAAACTCCGCTTAAAAAAATGACCCTGTGTCATATCCTGTCCGAGCGGAGGGGTTGGTAAATATGGTTATATTTAAGAATAAAAAATATTTTATATCAAATGTTGGGTTATCATATGGTAAAAGAGAAGCGGTAATCGAGTTGGAATCTCTAATAATGATCCATTATCAGATGTAAATTATGTTGCTTTTGGTTTGGTTTGGATTAGTATTATCAACCCCTAGTATGAAGCTACAATTCGTTTTATCCTTATTTATTCAAGCCATTATGGGTTAGAGTGGACCTGGGAGTAATAGCAATAAAAGCGGTAATCTAGCTAATAGCAGATCTCAAGAACTGGAGCCTCACGATCAGATACAATTTAGTGTCATATTCTCGTGATATTCATTGGATGGGGGGTACCTTTCTGCAGATATTCAGTTGACGTATTTTGCAACCCCCCGCCCTTACTCAGTCGATCGGGCAGAAAAAAACCAATGGGATGTATATATATATATATATATTTTTTTTTTTTTTTGCAGTATATATATATATATATATATATATATATATTGCAACCCCCCCCGCCCTTACTCAGTCGATCGGGCAGAAAAAAACCAATGGGATATATATATATATATATATATATATATATATATATATATTTAAAAGAAATATATATATACATAGATATAGATATAGATATTTCTTTTGTTTATTTGTATTACTTCTTCCATCTACCCACGCTTTTTTTACCAGTACTCTCCACCCCACCCACCTTTTTTATATCCAGCACCCAACAGGTTAACTAAATGTCTACCCCCAAATCCTAAACCCTATATGCAACTATTTATGTCTATGTTTCTGTCTGACAGTCTATCTCTCTCTCTCTCTCTCTCTCTCTCTCTCTCTCTCTCTCTCTCTCTCTCTCTCTATTCTTCAGATATCCGTCTAGACTCGACCCTGCATCCCCCATTGCACTTGCCGAAAATGTAAGAAATAATATGAAAGAAAAAAAATAACTAAAATAAAATAAACAAATTTAATGTCTCCTCTGATAATACAATTATTTCATATTTTATTATCAAAATGAATGTTTCAATACGGAACTTAGAAAATATTATTTATTACTCCGTCACGTTAAGATTTATGGACGTGCCCGTAGTGTAATGGTTATCGTCGTAGGAAATGAACACGGCGACACAAGTTCAAATCCAGGACGAGACTGGTTGCATTTCACATAGCGCTAATACCCTTGGGAAAGGTATGAATCCGATTATTCTCCCACCAGCTATGGGTAAATAGTAGGGCAGACTAGGTTCTTCAGCCTTGGTGAGGCAACTTATGTAGGAGAAGGAAAACTCTGAATTCAAAGCTGTTAAAGTCCGCTTAAAAATTGACCTTGTGTCATATATTGTGTCATTGCCTGACCGGAGGGGTAAATATGGTCATGTTTAGCTTTAAGCATATTGGACGTTACATAAGTTTAAGCAACACACATACACTAACACACACAACCATCTATATAAGATTTTTTAAGGGCATCAGCGATTCCATCTCTCTGCTTATGTATCTCTCCGTCCATCTAATCGATTCATCCCTGTTATGATCCTTATGTTATGACCAATTAGACATCAAATTAGAACAGTTTAAGGTGGAAAAACTTGGCGCAAAAACGAAAAAATTAAAACCTGAAAAGTTGCAGGCGTCGACGAAATACCTCCTGAAGAATGGAAAGCAAAAAAATTTGGTGACATACTTCTTCAATGATGCATTACTGTATATACAAAATACAATAGAGAAATGGACGAAAGACTGCTCCTTCTCCTTTCTCAAGAAAGGTGGCCTCGGAATCTTTCAGAACTACAGAAGCATAGGTCTTACTGCTATAGATGCTAAGGTTTATATTACCCAGATTCCCAAGAGTAATCAGGAAAATTCTCATGAGATTCGATCAACAATATCAGAGACTCTGATCGGTCGAATCATGGAAGGAGTGTGAGCAAAATGTTTGAGGCAACACTATTTTTCGTAGAATGGTCCTAGACATTTGATTCCCTACTTAGATAAAGGATAAAGTAAATATTACTAGCATATGGTCTCCCTAAAGAAACTGTTATTGCTATAATGATGCTTATCCAAAACTCCAAAACCGGAGGCTCACCATCAGACGCAGTTTTCTTGTGTTTCTCGTTGGAGTTTGTTTTACCCTTCTGCAGTAGTTCGGTCAGCGTATACTACAGTCCCCACCCCACTATATTTTATTTCACATAGACTCATGTCATGCATAAAGCACTGCTTACCGTTATATCACCGAAGTTAATGAACGATGTCTACTTGGCGCTTTTTCAGGGTGGGAGTGAGGTTGTCAATAAGATAGATAGATAGATAGATAGATATTAAAATGTTAACTTGTATATAGATATGGAAAAACGTGTATATATATATTGAGAGAGAGAGAGAGAGAGAGAGAGGAAGAGAGAGAGTGAAAGAGAGAGACAGGGGAAAGAGATAGAGAGTGAGAGGGAATACAGAGAGAGAGATAGAGTAAGAGAAAAGTGATTAACAGAATAATATTGTATATAGATATGAACAGACGTTGATATATATATATATATAGAGAGAGAGAGGGTGAAAGAGAGAGACAGGGAAGAGAGAGAGAAAGAGTGAGAGGGAAGACAGAGACAGAGAGAGAGAGAGAGAGTAAGAGAAAAGTGGTTAACAGATTAATATTTTATATAGATATGAACAAACGTTGATACATATATATGTATGTATGTATATATATATATATATATACTTAGAGAGATAGAGAGGGAGTGAGGGCGAAAGAGAGAGACAGGGAAGATAAGGAGAGGGAGAGGGAATACAGAGAGAGAGAAAGAGAAAAGTGGTTAATAGATTAATATTGTATATAGATATGAACAAACGTTGATATATATATACATATATATATATATAGAGAGAGAGAGGGAGACAGGATGAAAGAGAGAGACAGGGAAAAGAGAGAGTGAGAGGGAAGACAGAGAGAGAGAGAGTAAGAGAAAAGTGGTTAACAGATTAATATTGTATATAGATATGAACAAATGTTGATATATATATATATATATAGAGAGAGAGAGAGAGAGAGAGGGAAAAGAGTGAGAGTGAGAGGGAAGACAAAGAGAGAGAGAGTAAGAGAAAAGTGGTTAACAGATTAATATTGTATATAGATAGGAACAAACGTTGATATATATATACACACACACATATATATATATATATATATATAGAGAGAGAGAGAGAGAGAGTGGGGGTAGAGGAAGATAAAGAGGGAGGGATTAACAGATTATTATTGGATATAGTTATGTGGATAAGAGAAGGAGGTAAATAGATGGAGAAGTTTTGGTTTCTTTTATGCAATGGCATTTCAACCATCGTAGGTTATTAAACGCTGAAGTCATCTTTATAGATGGAGGGGGCTATCTAATCTATTGTCGAAGGGATAAGGAGATTCATACCTTTTCAGAAGGCATTCGGGTGAAAATGAGCGTAATAGCACAATTGGAGTTCGAATTCGCGTTCTACGAACTTGTAGCATGGCACGTTAGCCACTACACCACGGGAAATCCCGACTGATTATTCAATAGATAGATAGATAGATAGATATGAACAGACTGAGATAGATAGATAGATAGATAGATAGAGAAAGAAAGAAAGAAAGAAAGAAAGAGATATGAACAGATTAAGATCGATCGATCGGTCGATAGATAGATAGATAGATAGATAGATAGATAGATGCTAAACAGAGTTATACGAATAGATACTGACCGACAGACAGATTTACAGTTATGTACAGTTTAAGATAGATAGATAGATTGATAGAATTTAAATAAGATGAGAAAAATTATAATTTTCATAATAATTTCCATTTATAATTTCACCTCTTTATTTTTGAAATCGTTCTCTTCTTTCTTTTTTTCTTTTTTTATCTTTCGTCCATAGTTTCTGATTCCACGGTAACTGTTATTTCATCTTTTGGAATTGGTTAAAAAATATATGTTGCTCTTTCAATATATTCTTTTCTATTTTGGGAACAAATTGAAATCTGATCAAAGTCTGTTTGCTGCAGGTATGAATTTCCGGCTTCTCACCTGGTTTTTCCTCGTTAAGTGAACTGACATTACCTTTACTCTGGCTTTTGGCACGTTCACTTAACCGAGGGACATTCTTCACATTCTTATATAACTATCAGCATAAAATGTTTTCTACTGGCGGGCAACCATCTATAGGGTTTCTCAAAATACATAGGACCCATGTGACTGCTAATAACCCTACTATTAATAATGTGGCGTTCTTTTTCGTTTCAGATTTGATAATAGTATATTATAACGGCTATTAATCCTCGATCACAATGCCTTGGACAAGAGGGGAAAATATTTTGCATCACTACGTATTTGGAGATAAGAAAAGTAAAGTTGTCTCCCTTTAGTCGAGGGCGACCACAAGGCTCCCTTTTCAATAGCTACTACACCGACGTGTAGGAAAGGGCACTACTCCTTTCCTTGGATTGCTCTACTTTACCCTTGATACGTACATTTTATTGCTGAGTGTTCAGCAAGGAGGTATCAAGCACCATTTTTAAAGTCTTTGGTATGACACGACCTGGGATTGAAGCCAGGTCTCCCGGACCATTGGTGAACACTCTAACCACTCGAGACAAGAAACTAAAAAAAAAAAAAAAAAAAAAAAAACAACAAACATTGCATATCCTGGAAGCTGATATAATAGCAATTAAAAATACATTGATCTGATGTCTCTTGCAGAAAGGATGCATTTTTTCTAGGATGTGTTCCAAATGACCCTCTTCGTGCTTGTCTTAATAATAAATAATTATCATATTAATGGACTGCATCTATTTTGAGACATCGGGTATTACTGAATCCTGACAAATTATCTGTAACAACGACAAAAGAAATATGGATGGACACAATTGCTCAAGGACCCTATGCTGTGTATTGGTTTTCGCATTGATTCATTGTTATTTCTATAGTTCCATGCAACCGAAATTGTCGTTGTCGTCGTGGTATAATGGTTAAAGAGATTAACTGCTATTGCGTTCACTCTCAGACAAATACCCTTGGGAAAGCCATGAACTCCCTTATCTTCTCGGCTATGGAATAAATAGTACTACTACTGTCGTTATAGAAGGGTGGATTTGGCATTAAGTAACGCAAGAATGTTGATATGCCATTTAAAAACAAACCTTTGTCGAGGGTGACCCGAAGGATCCCTTTTTAATAGCTACTACACTAAGGTGAAGGAGAGGGCGCTACTTCATTCCCTGGATTGCTCCACTTTACCTTTGATCCTTACTTTATAATGCTGAGTGTTAAGCAAGGTGGTATCAAGTACCAGTTTTTGAGTCTTTGGTATGACTCGACCTGAGATTGAACCCCCGTCTCCCAGACCATTGGAGAAAAATCTATACTCATTAAGCCAATGGCCCGGTTAAAAAACAAACAAGCGACTCAAATTAATATCTAATATTGGAAATTCTATGAAAAAATTTCAAGCTAGAAATTAATTGCTATCGAAGGAATTAATATTTTGTATTCTTTCTTAAATCACTTAAAAAAAACAAAAAGATATGAATAAGTTTTCGTCATTTTCTGTTTATTATACTTTTAAATTTCTTTGAAAAAAATGTTTTATAAATGAAAAAGATTGATTAAAAGATGCTTTCAAAAAAAAAAAAAAAGAAAGTTACTTTATACCTGTTCCTGAAAGTTTCTAATCTATTCTAGAACATTCTTGAAGCTTCTTGAAAACTCTGGAATTCAAATCAATTTGTGATGAAGAAAATAGATAGTATTTGGCACGTCATTATCAAAATTTGTCCATTGTAGACACGGAGGAAAAATGTTTATGGACAATTAAGTAAAAAATTTAATTGCTTTGTGTAAATGCCGATGACGCTTTCAAAGACAAAGTTTTGAAAATCCTTTATAAAATAAAATCAAATTAAATTAAACCTTCAAAATTATTTTTTAATAATTTCAATTGAATAGAATTTTTTTTAAAAATTGTTTGAATCTAAATTACCAGTAAAAAAAAAGTTGCAAATATTGTTTCTGAATTAGCATACTGTTTATTTAATGTACGGCTTATAAGGGAATTATTTTTAAATATTACCTACATTTTTCTGTAAAATAATTTTTTTTCGTCAAAAAAAATAAAACATTCAACTTTTTATCCATTTGAACAATTTTAAGTGTAAAATACTTTTATGAAAATGAAAAGTTACTAATTTAAAATGGAAAAATAATGATATATTATGCCATCGTTGTATTTTTAAATATTTAAGAACATTCTATTGAAACGTATGAAGTCTTTCTCTTTTTTAATATAAGTTTAACTGGAAAAATACTGCGCATTTTCTGTTTAAAAAGAAAAAAAGAATCAAAATTCTAGATTATTGGTAATAATTTCTTATAATACAAAAGTCACACCAAATATTCCTGTGAGTTAAAAATAGAGTTTATTTACCGTTGATATCATAACACAATTTTTGTAAGTTTACATAATATTTGGCACAAAAACTGCACAAAATGCGTGGTTCAAAAAAACTGATGAAGAAATAAAAACTTCAACAAAAGTTTGAAAGCTTATTGAACTTACCTACAAAAAGAAAGGAAGAAAAGAAAATTATCGAAAATGAAAACTTGCTTTATCGGTTATGATAAAGGAATGTTTAGCGTTAGCAAGATAATGCCCCTTGCAATGTATCTACAACAAATAATAAGTTGTTTTCAGTCGAAAAGAATTCAAAAGATGTAAAGGAACTCTATCTCCAGTTCAGCTGATTTAAACCCAATTGATAATTTATTGGATATTACCGCCCCCCCCCAAAAAAGGGTTCATGGCACACAAATAGCCAACACAAAAGCGGTAACCATTCTAAACAATGAAAGGTTAGTCTAGTTGTAATATAATGACCGAGGGATTTCGGTTTATGCCTTGGGGTTTAGTTAGGCTGAGAACCTTTCGGCTCAGTGCATGGGTTACTTAGGTGCAACATTAACACACTCGCGCGCGCTGAGCGGACGTGTCACTCAGAGATGTCACAATAGCCCAGATGGTAAAGGGAGGTTAGCTATTGCGAATGACGTCACGCACCGGAAACGTGCGGAGGATTTGAGGAGATTTTGAAAAAGTCATTTAGGAGTTGAGACCTGCCTCGGGAGAAGACGGTTGTCTTTCGCTTGCTCGCGGAGGCCTTGGGCAGGTGTCGCACGAGATGGGGGAGGGTGAAGATAAAAAAAAGCCAGCATAGAAAGATTGTGCTTTTCACTCCTTATGTCGAAAAACCTTTAAACTCAAAGGTAATAAAAAGTTTCGTACCTGAACAAAGAAATCGTAAATGTTTTTTTGTGCTTCGAGATCCTATGTTCTATGTATATATATAAATGAACATTATATGTCCATTTCACACATTTTACACATGGCCATATCTGGCTATGGCACATAGTCTCAAAAATGTCATTATCATAAAAATACTTGAACCGATACACAAGAGGCTCAATTAAATTAGTGAAGGTTAAAAGAGGTCCAATTAATTATTAATTCTATGTAATGAAATTGATCATGGCGAAAACATTTACACATATTTAATTTGAATAAAACATGAATGCTATGTTAAAACACAGCCATATTCTTTTCGGAAATTAAATTTCTTTATGCTGATAAAATACTCATTGGGGTAATTTTTTTTCGAAATAGAAATTAGCTATTTTTAACAATTCTTATTCAAAATTAAATTTTATGCGTTTTATAAAATAATAGTGCAATTGGTCGAAAACTTCTACACAGCTCTGTGCAATAAATGACATCACTTATCAATCGATCTTTGACCAATGGTCCGGGAGACCGAGGTTTAATCCCAGGTGGGGTTATACCAAAGACTTTAAAAATGGTTCTTGATACCTCTTTGCTTTACACTCAGCATTATAAGGTACGTATCAAGGGTAAAGTGGAGCAATTCAGGGAAAGAGTAGCGCCCTCCCCAACATCTCCGTGTAGTAGCTTTTGAAAAGGGAGCCTTCAGATCGCCCTCGACTACGGTTACCATCTTTACTTATATATATATATATATATATATATATATATGCAAATTTCATTAAACATAATAGACATTTTATGTGTACATATTTTCTTCTGGATCCGTTCGAATTCCCGTATTACTTTTATTAGTACTTTCTAGTATTTTCTGCCCGACTTTGGGCCATCATCAGGGGAGCATCTATTACAAAAGTGATGTAACTTTTGTTTTGTTTTTGTCTAGGGATACATACAACTATGGACAATACATCAATAAATTCCCCCCGTATACGATAAAAGTAATACGGGAATTCGAACGGATCCAGAAGAAAATATGTAGACATAAAATGTCTATTATGTTGAATGAAATTTGCATTAACGAAGAAATGCTGCCTAAATATACATATATATATATATATATATATATGTGTGTGTGTGTGTGTGTGTGTGTGTGTGGATAGAGAGATTAATAGATAAATAGATGTTGGCATTGATATAGCCATTGATAAATAGAGGGATAAAGAAAAAATGAAGATAGATAGATAGATAGATAGATAGATAGATATGAACAGAATGAGAACAGTGTAAGACAGACAAACAGACAGACAGACAGACAGATGTACGTTTTTCGGTACGATACGAAGAAATTAAAAGTACAAATGTTCTTTAATGAAATTAGAGAAATGCAATTTAAATCTGTGGACTTTGAAAAAAATCAGTTCTAATGTATAAAAAAAGGAAATTGAAATTTCCCAATTAAAAAAGACATATTTGCCAATTATGAAAATAACTTTTATATATATATATATATATATATATATATATATATATATATGTATATATAAATCTTATTACTTATTCAGTTAATCATCATTATGTAATTAATTTCCTTGCTTATTTCAGTGGCGTTCGCTCGTAAATTAAGTTTGTGTCAATCATACCCGCTGATGGCACGCGACACAATATGTCGGTTAGATTCCAAGGTGTGAAAATCAGGAATGATACGGAAGACTCGCTAGTTGACACCGAAGTAAGACCAGAAGAGTGTTAATAATAATAATAATAATAATAATAATAATAATAATATTAATGATAATAATAATTGGAAGAGGAAGAGGAAGATGAAGAAGAGTACTCGCCAGCATCGAAGACAGCGTTGCTGCGTCAATATGAGGGCTAGAAGACTTTAAAAAGGGTGAAGAAACACTAATTACAACGACCACAAACAATAGTGACAATATAGGGACAAACAGAACAATAACCTAAAAAGAGAAATAAAAAAAACAACTGTGTGGATATTTCAAGGAAAAAGCTGGCGCAGTCTTAAACGAAAGTCTTGGATAGGGCTACGAAAGGGAAACCTCAACAGAGAAAATTAATCTCTTCCAAAGCAGCGTAAAACAACCTCACAAAGGTCAATTATATCAAAGCAAACAACTAAAATACTGTTGCAGAGTTATTGCATCATAACTATTCCTTAAAAATATCAACCAATAAAAAGACGCAAAAATGCTCCTGCTGATACAGCGAACCCTTTCAAAAATTGAGTGGTAAATTTTTGCACTCTTCCTTTTTCCCTGTTGGTTGTTGTTGAGGTAAGGACGTGACTATTTCTCTCTAGTTAAGGATTTAGGTTTCTATATACAAACTCGTTTTTTTTTGACGAACATTATTTTTACAAAGCCCTACACACATATATAATATTCTGCTAAGTAGATAATATGCGGGACCCTGCAGGAGAAGTTGGGTTTGATTTGGTTTTATGGCATATCGATTCTTGTAGGTTATTCATCGCCAAATCCATTTTTTATGTAAATAATCAGTTCTATTTCAAACTATTCAGTTTAGCGTGTGTACACAGTTTAATTGTCAAAAACATTTCTATTTCAAACTATTCAAGCTGTTATACGTAACAATTCTGCTAAGTGTAAATACAGTTTTAATGTCGAAAAACAGTTCAATTTCAAATAATTCAGTTTAGCATATATCAATGATTCCATATTTTTTCCTTGACCTTATAATGAAAAATCTGGATTATTAATCGAAAGAAATTATCTTAATTTGTCTTTGGTTTGGTTGGTGGGTTGTTTGGGTTTCATGACATATCAACCTTTCAAGGTTATTTAATGCCAAATCCGTTTTTATGCAAATACTCAGTTCTATTTCAGACAATTCAATTTAGCATGAGTACGTAGTTTAATTCTCAAAAACATTTCTATTGCAAAGTATTCAGTTTATTCAAACAGTTTTAATTCAGCTAATTCAGTTTAGTATAAGTACAGATTTTGTTTACACACAGTTAGATATGAAAACAGTTCTATATTAAACAATTCTGTCTAGTGTAAGTACAGTTTCAATGTCAAAAACAGTTTCATTTCAAACAATTCAGTTTAGCATAAGCAACCAGTTTAAATGTAAGTACAGTTTAATTGTGAAAAACATTTCTATTTCGAGCTAATCAGTATAGTCAAGCAGTTCTAATTCAGCTAATTCAGTTTAGTATCAGTACAGATTTTGTTTACACACATGTCAAAACAGTTCTATGTTAAACAATTCAGTTTAGTGTAAATACAGTTTCTATGTCAAAAACCAGTTATATTTTAAATAATTCATTTTAGCATAAGCACGCAGTTTAAATATAAGTAGAGTTTCATTGTCAAAAACATTTCTATTTCGAGCTATTCAGTTTACTCAAACAATTCAGTTTTGCATAAGTATGCCGTCAGTTCTATTTAACCCATAGATAGGGCCCTATCAGGTGCTACCACTCCAGGCCAGATTGGACCCGGGAGCAATGGCAATGAAGGGGTGCTTCGTATTCCCCAAAGCTCCAGCATCACTGGAACCTCACCATCAGCTTGTTTAGTCTCATATCCAGGACACTCTTTGGGAAGGTCTAACCTCTCTGCAGAGGTGCCGTCAGTGTATTCTACAGCCCTAGCCAACGAAGCAAAGTGGGAATTGTGCAAGAAATTGAAATTCGATGATCTGAACAAATGGTATATGCACAACCCAGACTCTGTCCTTAAGAATAAGATGCACAAACTCTTCCTGTGCTTTGAGATACAAACAGATCACCTAATCTTAGCCAGACGACCAGACCTTATAATAATCAACCAAAAAAGAGAGCTTTCAAAATTGTAGACTTTGCTGAGCTGGCTGACCGCATAATAAAATTGAAAAAAAAAAAACGAAAAGAAAGATAAGTGCCTGGACCTTGAGAAGGAATAGAAAAAAAACAACAACTGTGGAACATGAAAGTGACGGTAATACCAATTGTAACTAGTGATTTTAGTACAATTACCAAAAGATTGATACAGTGACTGGAGAACTTGGAAATAAGATGACGAGTGGAGATCATCCAAACTACTACATTACTGAGATCAGCCAGAATACTGAGAAGAGTCCTGGAGACTTGAGGAGACTTGCTGTCACTCAAACTCCAGTGAGAAACAAACAGCTAATGTTGGTGTAAAAAAACTCTCAAATAATAATAATAATAATACAAACGGATCACTTAGTCTCCGCCAGAAGACCAGACCTTATAATAATCAACAAAAAAAAAAAAAAAGAAAATCTGCAAAATTGTCGTCTTTGCTATCCCGGCTGACCACAGAAAATAAAACTGAAAGAATGTGAAAATAGAGATAAGTACCTCGACCTTGCTAGAGAATTGAAAAAGCTATGGAACATGAAGGTGACAATAATACCAATTCTAATTGATGCTTTTGTCACGGTAACTAAAGGATATTATTGAAGAGCCTGGAAGATTTAGAAGTTGGCGGCCGAGTGGAGACCATCCAAACAACAGCATTATTGAAAACGGCCAGAATACTGAGAAGAGTCCTGGAAACTTGAGGAGACTTGCTGTCACTCAATCTTCAGTGAAAGACCATCAGATGTCGCTGATGTGAAAATAAAATAAGAAATAATAATATTAATAATAATAATCTCCGCCACTCTAGGTGATTATCAATAAAATAAGAGAAGCTCTAGAATAGAGGACTTTGCTGTCTTGATGGACCATAGTATAACATTAAAAAAAAACAAAAAGAGAGATAAGGACCTTGACCTTGCTAGAGAACTAAAACATCTATGGAACACAAAGGTGACGATGATTCCAAATGTAATTGGTTCGCCCAGAAAAATCAATAAAGGCTTTGTAAAGGGATGTGAGGACAAGTGGAAAGCATTCAAACTACAGTATTATTAAGATCGGCTAGAATACTGAGAAGAGTCCTAGAAACCTGGGGAGACTTGTTTTCACTCAAACTCTAATAGAAAACCATCAACTAACGCTGGAATGAAAAACTGCCAAAGGAGTATAATAATAATAAATCCTCGAAAATAAATACGAATCGATAAATAACTGTATAGATAATTTAAGCGGTCGAAAGTAAAGTTGATGACCGTAGTCAAGGGCGACAAGAAAGCTCCTTTTTCAATAGCTTCTATACCGAGGTGTTAGGGAGAGTGCTGTTCCTTTCTCTGGATTGCTTTAGTTTACCGTTGATACGTACCTGATATTGCTGAGTGTTAAGCAAGGAAGTATCAAGTACCATTTTTAAAATTCTTTGGTATGAGTCGACCTTGGATTGAACCCAAGTCTCCCAGACCATTGGCGAACACTCTGCCCAACCGACCAATGAGCTGATTAAGCTACAATAACTCCGTGAGAGGCCAACATTTTAAACTCGTATGAAAAACTCACAAGGTATATATATATATATATATATATATATGTATTCTTATAACCACACGAAGGAAATCCAAGAGGTAGGATTATCCAATATGAGAGCTCAATACTAACGGCTATTGATGTAAAATTAATTTCGGATTAACGATAGATCAACACTGAACGTGCAGAGCTAAAAAAAATCCTTTTATATAAAGACAAAAAGAAAAACTTCACTTTCTAATGAGTTTAACTTATAAGAACTTATAAGAGCCTGAAATAAAATCATAATGATACCAAGAAGGTGAATTTATTTTGTGGATGACAATATATACGCTCCCCAATGGGGGTTGAGCACTCTGGAGAAGGAATTTACGGCTGCCGTTCGCATAATGTAAATTTCTTCGAAAAAACTGAGCATTCTGGTATCCGGTAAGGTATAAAATGTAAACAAACGAACACTGCTATTTAATACCTTATAATTCCCTAGCTGACGTGGTACGCTTGTTGGCCGAGCAGTCTAAGTCTAACATAAAGTTGGGCGGGTTTCGATCCCAGCTTGAAGCGTCCTGTGTGTCTAGCCACACTGAAGAGTTGTGATACAACGAAACAGTCTGTCAGTGGATGACAATATATATATATATATATGATGATAATATATATATATATATATATATATATATATATATATATATATATATAATCCGTGGAAAATATCATTCGGCAGCCGAAGTTTTCATGAAGTTTATAACAACATTCATCAGGCAGTTAAGAAGATAGTATGACAACATTCATACTGATGACCAACACTCTCATAATATATATATATATATATATATATGGATTATGACCACTGATGGTATTCCTCCTTGGAAGAATACCAGGTCATAGAGGAACACAGATAGGAAAACAGGTATTAATCACCTGCTGGGTGTGATATAGATCCCCATGAAAAATGCCAAAGATAAACAATCAAACGCAGGATTAAAATAACGGATTTGAGTGTCGAGATGCCAGAGGTCAAGACAAACTCTCTTCAGCATTGTCTCGAATAGATAATTTTAACAAGAGGATGTCGGTGATGCCAATAGTAATGGTGCATTTGGAACAGTCTACGAACGAATGGAAAAGGGACTGGAAGAGTTGGAAATCGGAGGAAGGGCAGAGACCATCCAAACTACAGCATTGTTGAGGTCACTCAGAATACCGAGAACAGTCCTGGAGACCGGGGAAAAATTGCAGTCACTCAATCTCCACCAAATGTCTCGAAATCTAAAGGTTTTTTTTGTTTTATTATTATTATTATTATTATTATTATTATTTTATTTATTTTTTTTTTTGTTATCATCTATGCTGATAAGAGAGTAGCGGCTAATGTTTTTCAATGCAACATCGTGGTAAGCGGGTTTGAACTCTAATCACGCATTTACGATTACGTTCGATTGGTTTTAAGTAGGGCTATCTAACACTGATCGTCTTATTCGCACATAATTAAATAGTTTCAAGTACAGCTATGTAACACTAACAGTTTTATTTACCGAAATTAAGTGGTTAAATGGCAAATAATTGAACCGATAAATAGGACCCTAACAGCTACTAACACTGCAGGTCAGAGTGGACCGGGGAGTAATGACAATCAAGAGGTTCTCTGCATTCCCCAAATCTCTAGGACTGGAGCCTCACCATCAGTCGGTCTGGGGGCGTGGGTAGGGGGCGTATCCCTCTGCAGAAATGCAGCTGGCGCATTCTACATTCATTGAATCTGAGACATTAACAGAATTATTCCTAATACACTTGTAATTTGGACTGGAAATTGGAGTATTTTCGTAAATTTTGGTTAAAATATTTAAAGTATATTGCTGTAATTGTCAATGAGATTTGTAGGAGTAACAATGAGTTGGCATCTTCTGTCAACTTGGGTAGTAATGGTGGTTTAAATGCAGAATTTTCCTTCTCCAAAGTTGGTTGCTTTGCTTGAACTAAGGAGCCCCGTCAGCCTTACTATTTATACATAACTGGACCAAGAAGAGATTAATCCGTTTCCCAAGGGCATGTAAACAGCCTAGTCCAGTTTTTGAAATGGTTTGCTGTGACTAATTCTAATAATAATAACCATTACACTAAGTGCGCCTCCATAGGTAAACAATATAAAAGAGAAGTCCAATCTTCACATTGCTACTAATTGTGTCACATTTTTATAATCATCAGGCAATAATTGCCTGATGATCATAAAACGTGAAACTATTAGTTGGTTTTCTGGTTCGTTCTATGATGACATTGATACTTCAATGAAGTATTTAAATTGTAAATATTTTAACACTAATGCTGACTCCACCAAATGTATCATTCTTTTGTAAATTATTTTATTCTCTCAGTTTTTAAGTGTATTGCTGTAATAAAGATCTCCTTGTATTCTATTTGCCCAGTCAGCTGGGACTGTAGAATACACCAACTGCTACTCTGCGGGGGGGGTAAGACCCCTCCCCCATGATTGTCCTGGTAATGACACTAAACAATCTGATAGTGAGGTTCCAGTAATGCTGGAGCTTTGGTGAATATAGAGTACCCCTTTATTGTCGTTGCTCCCAGGTCTACTCTGACTCGGAGTGGTAGCACCTGATAAGGGTCCTATCTATCGGTAAAATAGAACTAAGCTGCATACTTGTGCTACGTAGAGCACCAAGAGTCCGCTCAGAGCTGCTGCGTGTGATTTTTGGCTGGTGATCACATGTAAGGGTCCGTTTGGAGAATGTCGTTTAGGACTTGGTCCTTACTTCTCTTGTAGTGGCCAGCATGTCTTGAATATGATGAGTAAAACTTCAATTATTTTTTGCCCCAACCTAATATCTTAGGATTTTAAAAAAGATTAGAAGGCCAGAGGTGAAATTTGACCGAAACGTAGTGAAAGAAGAAACAACACAAAAACTCCCAAGATGAGGACAAAAAGTCCGCAATAAATAAAAATTAATTCCTAAGTACATAGTTTCAATTTTTTGCCCCAACCTAATATCTTAGGATTTAAAAAAAGACTAGTTTGTATATCAAATGTTAGATTTGTTTGTTTGTTTTGGTTTTATGGCACATCAACCATTATTGGCTATTTAATGCCAAATCCATTTTTATAAATATAAACAGTTCTATTTCAAAAAATACAGTTAGGCCTGAGTACATATAAGTAAGTAAAAAAGTAAAGTTGTCTCCCTTTAGTCGAGGGTGACCCGAAGGCTCCCTTTTCGATAGCTACTACATCAAGATGTTGGGGAGGGCGCTACTCCTTCCCAGGATTGCTCTACTTTACCCTTGATCTCTACCTTATAATGCTGAGTGTTAAGCAAGGAGGATATAAGTACCATTTTTTGAGTCTTTGGTATGACTCGACCTGGGATTGAACCCAGGTCTCCCGGGTCATTGGCGAACACTCTAACTGCTCGGCCAATGTCCGGTATACTTGTCTTTAATTGGAATCATTTTGAGATGAGGCTTCTTAATCTGAAATTAATTTTTATTTATTGCGGACTTTTTGTCCTCATCTTGGTAGTTTTTATGTTGTTTCTTCTTTCACTACGTTTCGGCCAAATTTCACCTCTGGCCTTCTTCAGGTGATTTACCGCGACCTCGGATAGGAATGCTGAGTCTTGTAACCGTATCCCCAGTAATTACTGCCTTCCATAGTTGTTGTCTATCGCACTACGTTTTTTGACCAAGTAAACCTCTGGCAGTAATTACTGGGGATACGGTTACAAGACTCAGCATTCCTATCCGAGGTCGCGGTAAAAATCACATGAAGAAGGCCAGAGGTGAAATTTGGCCGAAACGTAGTGAAAGAGGAAACAACACAAAAACTACCAAGATGAGGACAAAAAGTCTGCAATAATTAAAAATTAATTCCTGAGTACATAGTTTCAATTTTTTGCCCCAACCTAATATCTTAGGATTAAAAAAAAGACTAGTTTGTATATCAAATGTTAGATTTGTTTGTTTGTTTTGGTTTTATGGCACATCAACCATTATTGGTTATTTAATGCCAAATCCATTTATATATATATATAAACAGTTCTATTTCAAACGATACAGTTAGGCCTGAGTACATAGTTTCAATGTAAAAAAACAAACAAAAAACAAGTGCATTCCAAAGAATTTAATACAAAAATAGTTCTATTTCAAACAATTCTGTTTACCCATTGGACCATTGGGTTGAGTGATTGCCAGTGGCACGGAAGATCTTGGTTCAGTCCCAGGTCGAGTCATTCCAATGACTCAAAAATGGTACTTGATATCACCTTGCTTAACAGTCAGCATTATTAGGTACGTATCAAGGGTAAAATCTAGCAATGCAAGGAAAGGAGTAGTGCCCTTCCCTACCCCTCGGTGTAAAAGTAATTGAAAAGGAAACCTTCGGGGCATCCCGGACTACGCTGGCCAACCTTACTTACTTACATAGTTTAAATGTCAAAATTCAGTTTAGCATAAGTATAGTTTTTGTTTACACACAGTTAAATGTCAAGAACAGTCCAATTCCAATCAATTCAGTTTAGCATAAGTATATAGTTTCAATTTCAAAAAACAGTTCTATTTTAAACAATTCAGTTTACATAAGTATAGTTTTTGTTTACACACGAATGGATAACAAAAACAGTTCTATTTCAAACAATTCAGTTTAGCATAAGTACGCAGTTTCAGTGTCAAAAACAGTTCTATTTCAAACAAGTTTAATATTTAAAAATTGTTATATTTCAAGCAATTCTGTTTAGCATAAGTACACAGATTAAATGTAAAAAAAAAGTTCTATTTTAAGCAATTAAGTTTAGCATTCAAAATTTTTTACATTTCAAGCAATTCAGTTTAGCATAAGTACACAGATTAAATGTAAAAAAACATTTCTCTTTCAAACTATTCAGTTTAGCATAAGTACATAGTTTCAATTAAAAAAAAACAGTTCAATTTCAAACAATTCAGTTTATATAAGTATAGTTTTTGTTTACACACGAATAGATAACAAAAACAGTTCTATTTCAAACAATTCAGTTTAGCATAAGTACACAGATTAAATGTAAAAAAGACAGATCTATAAAAACATTTCAGTTTAACATAAATATAGTGTTTTTTACACGCAGTTAAATGTTAAAAACAAGTACACTGTGTCAATGACTGAAAGATTTCTACTTCGTACGTAAGTATACTGTTTAGTTCTATTTGATCCATAGATAGGACCCTATCAGGTGACTCCACTTCGAGTCAAAGTTGACCTGGGAGTGATGGCAATGAAAGAGTACTCCGCATTTTCCGAAACTCCAGCACTATTGGAACCTCAACATCAGATTGTTTAGTGTCATAAGCAGGACACTCTTTGGGAGGGGAGGTGTTACCTCTCTGCAGAGAAGAAGTCTGTGTATTCTACAGCCCCAGCCGACTGTGCAAATCTAATATAAGAAAAAGCTTTTTTCAAATATTTCTTTGTTTCCAATTAACATTGCACTTATGAAATCTTCAAGTGATCGTAACAAATTAAAATCTGTCGGTTCTAAATCTAATGAGGATGTCAAAGAACCTCTTATCTTAAGGAACTTATCTTTTTGGGGTGGAATTGTTGTCCTATTGTTTCTCATCGTAAAAGTGGTTATATTTTAAATGATAATGTTTAAAATAAGTTTAACGTGCATGTGTTTTTATATCTATTTACCCATATATAATCGGATTCATACATTTCCCAAGGGTATTAGTGCTATATGAAATACAATCAGTGTCGTCCAGGATTTGAACTCGTGTCACCATGTTCATTTCCTACGATGATACCCATCACACCACGGGTACGTCCACTAGGTTCTAATGATTCTATTCAAATAAATTTATCGAACATTTGGTTTTATATCCTCTCGAGTAAAACAATTTCTTTCCGAAAACCAGAATATTTTCTTTTCTTTTTCTATTTGACATTTATTGTGCCTTTTCCTTCGCTTTTTTTTACCTCTCAAACAAAACGAAATGTTGGGGAATGTTAGGGCGTAACATAAGAACACACGTGTTCATGCCTTTTACTATAAATATTATTATTAAACCTATTTGGAAATCTACACGACTTCTATCATGTCGGGATTACCTCGCTGTTGCCCAACAAAGGGCAATAGATTGGAAAACAATGACCCCTGTTCGTATGCAGCGTTCTATTAACCGCACCCTCACCACCTATTGTCAAAGGATTTAGGTACCTGTAGAAGTTCGTTTGGGTGCCGATTATGTCCTTACCCACCTGCACCAGCCTCTCCCTTCCAATCCCAACCCCACTGCCACCGACAGCAAATACACAGGTGTGCGCTGCAGAATTTGTTCAAGCCTATGTAATCCGAGGTGTTTAACCAAATCCGTAGCGCAATGTGTCATCTTAATCTCTTTCGCTCGAAAACAGTGTTTAATCGAATTAAGTGTCACTGGGAACATTGCAAATAACATTGTCGTTAATTAGAGAAAGTCAACTTGCCGCAGATCGCACCAGTCAGCAAGGTGAAAGTGCAACTCAGATTCTTGCATCCCTGAGGGGAAAAAGACCCAGGATTAACACCTGATTTTCAATTCTTGAATTCATATCAAAGTCTTTTTGATTAAGATTGTTTGTTTGGGTTTCATGGCAAATCAACCTTTATAATGCCACGTCCATTTTTATACAAATAAACAGTTCTATTTCAAACAATCAAGTTTAGCATGAGTACAGTTTAATTGTCAAAAACATTTCTATTTCAAGCAATTCAGTTTAATCAAACAGTAAAGTACGCAGTATAATTTTCAAGAAATTCAGTTTAGCATAAGTATGCCGGTTAAATGTCAAAACAGTCCTATTTTAAGCAATTCAGTTATGTTCAAAAAATTCAATTTAGCGTAATCAGTTTCAATGTCAAAAACAGTTCTATTTCAAACAATTCTGTTTAGCAGACAAAAACAGTTCCACTTCAAACAATTCAATTTAGCGTAAACAGTTTCAATATCAAAAACAGTAAATTTTTAACAATTCAATTTAGCATTCTGTTTAGCATAAGTACACAGTTTAATTCTATTTGACCCAAAGATAGGACCCTATCAGGTGCTACCACTCCAAGCCAGAGTGAACCTAGGAAGGATGGCAGTGAAAGGGTACTCAGCATTCCCCAAAGCTCCAGCACAACTGGAACCTCACCATCAGATTGTTTAGTGCCATATCCAGGACACTTGTTGTCTTACCCCTCCGCAGAGAAGCAGTCGGTGTATTCTATAGGCCCAGCCTAAAGGGTAATTTAAATTGATAGTCTCCTTGTATCATCATCATCATCATCATCATGTGCCGCTAGCACGGATACCCCTGACCCTATCTCGCCACTTCTCCCTATCATTCATCGCTTTTGGCAGGTCTTCAGGGCTACTTCCCGTATCCTCACATAGCTGCTGTATGTATGTTCGAGCTGGTCGTCCTGTTTTTGCTTGGCCATATGCAGGGGTCCATGGGAGTACATCACTGATGTCAAATACTTACTAATATATTTAAAAGACGATTTGAAATAATATAAATTAACCTCACCCGGTAAAATTTCATGGTTTGATAAAAACAAAAAACTAAAGATCAACATGACATTTGTATGCATAATGTTTCAAGTAGTATCATGTTTGTGGAATTAGATTAAACTTAATCGACAGGGTGCGGAAGCAAAATTTGAAATAGTCAAGTATAATAAACGACTCTATAATAAAAGATTGATTTTGATTTAAGAAATTATCAATAAAAAGAGAAAATACACACAATAGAGTACCGGTTACGAAAGTAAAATTAGCCATATTCAAGTATAATAATAAACGACTTTATTATAAAAGACTATTAATTTTAATTTAAAAAAATAAACATGGCATTTTTTCAAAGTTTAAAACAGAATTTTATTTCATAAAGTTCTTTAAAAGTGTCCTTACGTCCAGATTTCATATTTGAAATTCACCAGCTGTGACAATCAGGCTTTAGTAAGGTGTATTCCAATTTCTGCTGTAGCTGTTCATTTGAACCTGTAATCATAAAAATTGGTTAGTCATCTCATAAGATGTATAGCAATAACATAGTGAATTTTCAAGAGTCTACGACAATTCTAAATGCCTGTACAAAAAAAGTTTGGAAACTTATTGAATTCACCACGTATACCTATCGTATTTTTTCAAAAATTGGACTAGTCAGACTTAAAAAAAACGTTTTGAAATTATTTTGTATTTTGCTTCAGCACCCTCTAGTGTGGAGTATCCAATATTGGAGCTCGGAAGGATGGGGAATAAAACCTTCATTGTCAGTTTCCAAGTAAACTCTGACGTAGAATACTACTACTACTACTAATAATAATAATAATAATAATCACAACAAGAAAAATCTGCCACGAGAAGACATGGACATGGTTAAGAAAAAACACCTTAAGAGAGGAACTGGATCTCTTCTACTAGCAGCCCAAAACAACACCATAAGGACAAACTACATAAAAGCAAAAATAGATAAGAAGCAACTAAATAGCAAATGTAGTTCTTGTGGAGATTGAGAAGAAACAATTAATCATATGAGAAGTGAATGCAGTAAATTAACGCAAAAAGAGTACAGGACTAGACACGACTGGGTGTGGAGGGTAATCCACTGGGAATTGTGCAAAAAATTTTAAATTTTACCATAGGAACAAACGGTATATGTGTGACACGGTGGGTGGCATTCGTTTCTGTGGGTGTAGGTGCCAGTCAGAGAATCCCTTGGTCTGTTTTAGCGTGAAACCCACAAAAAGGGCTAGCGCGCGAGGTCTCCAACGAGACCGGAAGAGAACGAGGAAAGGAAGGTCCAAGTGAGTAGTCGGTAGGAGAGAGCAGTGAAGAGAAGGACACAGTCAGCTGAAGAGAACAGTCGGCAGGGGAGAGCAGTCAAGAGAATGTCAGTCAAGAGATGAGAGTCGAGCAGAGAAGAGACCAGTCAGCTGAAGAGGACAGTCAGCAGAAGGGAGCAGAAGAGAACAGTCAGCAGGAGAAAGCAGTCAAGAGAAGGTCAGTCAGGAGATAAGAGTTGAGCAGAGAAAAGATCAGTCAACAGAAGACAAAAAGGCGGCAGCTAGGATCTGCTGACCCACAGATGCTGGGCTGACCAACGCGAGAAGATGAGTCAGCATTCCTAGAGGCTTTGTGGAAGTTTCGCGCAAATACACGCCCACGATAGCCTGCAAATGCACCGAGAGCTGCACAAAAAGTCAAAGACTTCCTCACTCTTGGGCTTGGAGCTAACCCAAGCCCGATCGTTTGTTTTCTTCCACCTCCTCGGTTGTGTATTTTGTGTGTTGGTAAAGGAATGTGAAATACCCCCGGCCAGAGATGAGAAAAACCACTAGACGATTCTAATGGCCATGAGTGGTTTGGATGATTGAGATAGTAGGGGTCGGCCGGCGGTGTATTGTCACATATGTACAGCCAAGAATCCATACTGGAGAATGAGATGCGCTAAGTACTCTGGGGTTTTGAGACACAAAGGTATTACCTAATCTCGGCCAGACGACAAGATCTGATTATAGTAAACAAAAAAAAAAAAGAAAGAAAGAAAGAAAAAGAAAAAAAAAGAAAAAGAAGAAAGTGAATTTGCCGAATTGTTGATTTTGTTGGGTACAGAGTGAAAATATAACAAAGGGAAAAGAAAAAGAAGTTCCCAGACCTTGCTTGAGAACTAAAAATACCATGAAACGTGATGATGAGATTGGTACCGATTGGGGTTCTGCACTTGGGACAAACCCCAAAGGCTTGGCAAAGGAACTGGAAAACAGGGAAATGAGAGGACAAGTAGAGACCATCCAGACAATATCCTCGTTAAGACCGGCTAGAATACGGAGAATAATAATGACTGATAAAATCCATCGTGAAAGCCATGTAAAAATGGTCAGTGGAATTTTCAACAGGAAAGCCAAGGCTAATGGTAAAATCCAAAGAGGCACCTTCCAGGCTGATTCAATTTCGCTATTGGTATTTGGTCGCTGAAATCAGAGGAAGAATTGACACCATACATGATAATCTGTTAGAATACTGCGAAGAGTCCTTGGAGATTTACTGTTACTCAGACACCAGCAGAAGACCACCAGTGTCAGCCGAAGTGAAAAACTCAGCTAGAATATTAAGAAGAGTCCTGGAGACTTGAGGAGACTTGATACTTAATACTTCGACATTGTAGCAGGAGTACTACAAGGGGACAGGCTAGCTCCATACCTGTTTATCATTTGTCTAGACTACGTACTTAGAACATCGAATGACAAAATCAGAGAGAACGGCTTTGAGCTGACAAAGAAAAGAAGCAGAAGGTACCCCGCAAAAACAATTACCGACGCCGACTACGCTGATGACATAGCGATACTGGCAAATACACCCGACCAAGCTGAAACACTTCTACATAGTTTGGAACGAGCAGCCGCAGGCATAGGCCTCTATGTTAATGCACACAAAACGGAATATATGTGCTATAATCAAACGGGGGACATCTCCACTCCCTCTTAAACTAGTAGACAAATTCACTTACCTAGGAAGCAGCGTCGCATCAACCGAAAAGGACATCGACACGAGCTCATAAGTCATGGCCGTGCAAAAGCAGGACGACCAGCACGAACATATTCAACAACTATGTGAGGATACAGGATGCTGTCCTGGGTGGGTATATATATATATATATATATATAGTATTATTCATACATGTATATTAGATATATATGATTTGGTTTTGTGGCATATCAACCATTTTAGGTTTTTAATGCCAAATCCCTATATATATATATATATATATATATATATATATTGTCATCCACAGACAGACTGTTTCGTTCTATCAGAACTCTTCAGTGTGGCTAGACCCGCAGGACGCTCGAAGCCGGGATCGAAACTCGCCTAACTTTACGATTAACTTTCAGACCACACGGCTACAAGCGGACTACGTTGGCTAAGGGAATTTTAAGGTATTTTATTTTTAGCAACAGCAGCAGCAGCCTTTGTTTACATTTTTTAATACCCTATCGGCTACCAGAGTGCTCAATTCTTATGAAGAGCTTTGCATTACGCTAGGGGCGGCCGACAATTCCTTCGACAGAGTGCTCAACCCGCATGGGGGAGCGTTGGTTTGGTTGGGTTTAAGCCATATCAACCCTCGGAGGTTGTTTAACGCCAAACCCTCTTTATACATATATATTAAGTATATATGATTTGTTAACAGATTTTGTGGATAACATTCTGAAACGAGTCTGAGCTCTTTTATTTTTTCGTATCATTAAATGTTTTCCCTTCTTCCTATGTAATAAGAATAATTCTATTTACTATTAATCATTTGTTTGCAGACGGTGAAGTGGTTATATATTTCACACCAATTATTCCATCCACCATAATTCATTCGTTTGCACACCGTTAAATGGTTTCAAGTATTGCTATGGATCAGTAACAATTCAATTAGACATCAGTGATTTGTTTGCACACAGTTAAATAATCAAACTGTTCTATTTCAAACAATTTAATCAATCATATATCATTTGTTTGCAGTCAGTTTCAATGTCAAACAATTCTATTTGATCTATAGTCAGGACACTATAACCTGCTACTACTCTGGACCAGAGTGGATCTGGGAGTGATGGCAATGAAAGAGTTCTCCGCATTACCCAAAGCTCAAACATTACTGGAAGCTCACCATCAGATGGTTTAGTGCCATTACCAGGACACTCGTTGAGATGGCTCTTACCCATCACCAGAGAAGCAGTCAGTGTATTCTACATCCTCAGACGACTGGGTAGTATACTCTTTATTTTAAATATTCCCCCTCAATCTTAATTAGTTCTTATAGTTTTATTTTATGTAGGTATTAAAAGAAGTCCAGTTTCTCGCTTTAAATCTGCTCTTCGTGAAAATCCAGATCGTCATATAATAAATTTTAGCCATTGCTAACCAGTTAAATTAATTCATTTTTGCTTTTTCCTGTGAACAAGTCCTGGCAACATCACCCCACAAGGCTGCTACTATACGGCCACCTGCCTCCCATTACGAAAACTATCCTAGCTAGACGAACCAGACATGCAGGACACTGCTGGAGAAGCAAGGACGTGCTCATAAGTGATGTACTTCTATGGACACCCGCACTTGGCCAAGCAAAAGCAGGACGACCAGCTCGAACATACATACAGCAGCTATGTGAAGATACGGGATGTAGCCCGGGAGACCTGCCAGAGGCAATGAATGATGGGGAGAAGTGGCGAGAGAGGGTCAAGGATATCCGTGCTAGCGGCAAGACATGATGATGATGATTACAAGCACAAGATAAAAAGAAAGAGAAAAGTTCACTGGGCTAAGGTTCTACAGAGAAAAGTGGAATTTTGCTTTTAATTAATAAAAACAAATCAAAAACCTTTCAGATATTTCTAGGAGATAACAGCTGTGGAAATGTAAAAACCCTATCAGAGAGTGAGGCATTGAGCAAGGAAGGTCGGAAAGCAGACGTATGATATTTAAGTACTAGAAAAAAAACTGTGCCACACCAAGAAAATGTCACATAAAGATGAGAAGAATTCATGTTTAATTAAGTGTTGTATTATATGATTATGAGAAAGTGAAAAAAACAGATTCTATAATCAGGTTTTCACTAAAGACAAAGGGATGGAAAATTCCATTTGTATATTAGATTATATCTTGTTAAATTTACGAAACGCGTTGATATCTGCACGTAAATAGTGAACTGCGATTTCATCAATCAAATGAAATTGTGAGGTGTGATTATTCGATGCACAGATAAAGGGCTGTGATAGATAAACAGATAGGAATAGATGAATACACACACACACACACACACTCTCTCTCTCTCTCTCTCTCTCTCTCTCTCTCTCACACACACACACACACACGTGCGTGTATGTGTGTGTGTGTATGCGTGTACAAAAACTAGAAGGAATATACAATAAAGTAATGAAATACCAAAGTGATATATATATATATATATATAAAGACAGAGAGATCTATGAGCTGATTGAAATCGATAGATAAATATGAACGGACTGAGATAGATAGATAGATAGATAGATAGAAACAGACAAAGATAGATTGATAGATTGATAGATACGAAGATAGATAGATAGATAGATAGAAACAGACTAAGATAGATAGATAGATAGATAGATAGATACGAAGATAGATAGATAGATAGATAGATAGATAGATACGAAGATAGATAGATAGATAGAAACAGACTAAGATAGATAGATAGATAGATAGATAGATAGATAGATAGATAGATAGAAGGTTAGATAGATAGATAGATAGATAGATAGATAGATAGAAATAGACTAAGATAGACAGATAGATAGATAGATAGATAGATACGGACGAAGATAGATAGATAGATTGATAGATAGATACGAAGATAGATAGATAGATAGATAGATAGATACGAAGATAGATAGATAGATAGATAGATACGAAGATAGATAGATAGATAGATAGATAGATAGATAGATAGATACGAAGATAGATAGATAGATAGATAGATAGATAGATAGATACGAGTTTAGATAGATAGATAGTTAGACAGAAACAGACTAAGATAGACAGATAGATAGATAGATAGATAGATAGATAGATACGGACGAAGATAGATAGATAGATAGATAGATACGAAGATAGATAGATAGATAGATAGATAGATAGATAGAAACAGACTAAGATAGATAGATAGATAGATAGATAGATAGATAGATACGAGGTTAGATAGATAGATAGATAGATAGATAGAAACAGACTAAGATAGACAGATAGATAGATAGATAGATACGGACGAAGATAGATAGATAGATTGAAGCAGAAGGAGCCGGATCTATCTATCTATTTTTCTAACTTGTTTTTTCCTCTTTCAATGTCTGATTCAATTATACGAAAGCCTCAGGCGGTGGCGGGCGGGGAGTATAGATGGTGAAAATGTATAGAAATTGCGTTAAGTTGAAAAATAGTATCTGGTAGCTGAAACGTTGCTCTATCAAAAGTTTATATTGTTCTTCCTGTTTATTAAAGTTTCCGAATAATTATGTTGGCGTTCCTTTCGGAGCAACATTCAGTCTCTTGTTCATAGCTAGCAAAAAAGGGAAAAAAACATCGCAAATGGTAGTAACGATGGGGAAAAACCGTGCTTAGTGGCTGAAAAGTTGCTCTACCTAATGGTGTCTTTTAATCTGCTTGTATCTGTGGTAGTTCCCATTACTTTCAGAGCACCACCTCAGATTATTAAGCAGAAAACTTGAGGGTCATAATTGTTTTATAGGAATAAGCAAAATAGGAATATCAAGGAATAAACGCTAAACTGGGTGGGTATATATATACATATATATATATATATATATATATAT
Organism: Sepioteuthis lessoniana; assembly: GCA_963585895.1. Taxonomy (NCBI): domain Eukaryota; kingdom Metazoa; phylum Mollusca; class Cephalopoda; order Myopsida; family Loliginidae; genus Sepioteuthis; species Sepioteuthis lessoniana. The sequence goes on from OY757944.1 coordinate 10,500,535, forward strand.
ATATATATAGTATTATTCAGTCCAGTTAAATCGGAGTTGGGAGGAATTCCATCAGAACAAAAGAACATTCAACAGTGAACATTTAAATTTTCCTGGTAAAGAGCTCAATATAACTGTCATTACAGAGCAATAATTTCTTTAAGAAAAAACAAAACCGGTCACATTAGGATTATAAATTTATTTTTATCCTGTTATGTGTTTTTGATAAAATCAAAAAACACGAAAAAAAAAAAAACAATCACGAATATTCTTTCCCCCTAGAACATATGAAACACCAAACTGGTCTATCTAAGCATTTTTGGAGTTTAACCCCTAAGATTCAATGGTCCATATTAAAAAGATCAAATACTCCAAAATGTTTCGATAGTTGATGTAATCTGTGTTGAGAAGAAAAGACACAGATTTTACCCAGAGCCCGAAAAATTATTAAATGCGAGACGTGAATAAATAGCTAAATGTAGACATAGGGCTAAATTTAAACTATAGAAAAATTAACACAGATAATGTTT
>OY757944.1:10506043-10526043 GCA_963585895.1 Sepioteuthis lessoniana
GAGAAAATCACGGACAGAAATTGTGCCCTCCCTACTCCTCGGTGTAGTAGCTATTGAAAAGGGAGCCATCGGGTCACGCTCGACTACGGCCGCCAACTTTACTTTACAATTTCTTTTAAAATGGATTTGGTATTTAATAACCTACAATCAACCAACCGATCTCTCTCTCTCTCTCTCTATATATATATATATATATATATATATATATATATATATACTGGGTGCGAAAGGAAAATTAGGAATATTCCTGTGTAATAATAAATGACTCTATAATAAAACAAGACGAATTTTTCAAATTTTCTAAAAGGTTGGTTGGGTTGTTTGGGTTTTATGGCATATCAACCTTTGGAGGTTATTTAATGCCAAATCCATTTTTATAATAATCAGTTCTATTTCAAACAATTCAGTTTAGCATGAGTACACTGTTTAATTGTCAAAGATATTTCTATTTTAAGCTATTTAGTTTATTCAAACATTTCTAATTCAGCTAATTCAGTTTAGTATAAGCCGATAATTTGTTTACACACAGTTAGATGCCAAAACAGTTCTATATATAACAATTCAGTTTAGTGTAAGTAGAGTTTCAATGTCAAAAACGGTTCCATTTCAAACAATTCAATTTAGCATGAGCACGCAGTTTAAATGTAAGTAGAGTTTAATTGTGAAAAACATTTCTATTTTAAGCTATTCAGTTTACTCAAACAGTTCTATTTCAAACAATTCAGTTTAGCATAAATATGCAGTCAGTTTAGTGTCAGTACAGTTTCAATGTAAAAAAACAATTCCATTTTAAATAATCCAGTTTCGCATAAGCGCGCAGTTTAAATGTAAGTACATAGTTTATTTTTTGTTAAACAGTTCTAATTCAGGTGATTCAGTTTTCTATAAGTACAGGTTTTGTTTGCAATCATTTGAATGTCAAAACAGATCTATATAAAACAAATCAGTTTAGAGTAAGTACAGTTTCAATGTCAAAAACTGAGACATTTTAAACAATTCACTTTAGCATAAGCACGCAGTTTAGACCTAAGTACGGTTTAATTGTCAAAAACATTTCTATTTCAAGCTATTCGATGTAGTCAAACTGTTCTTATTCAAACAATTCAGTTTAGCATAAGTACGTTGAAGAGATAGACAGCCTCTTCTTAACCTAAGTAGGCACATACACCTTGATGAACTTACGTGGTGAATTCAATAAGTTTCCAGGCATTTAAAGTTGTCGTAAACTCTTGAAAATTCAGTATGTTATTGCTAGACATCTTATGAGATGACTGACCAATTTTTATGATTTCAGATCCAAATGAACAGCTACAGCCGCAATTGGAATACACCCTACTAAAGCCTGACCGTCACAGCTGGTGATTTTCAGAAATGCAGTCTGGACGTGAGGACACTTTAGAAGAACGAAATGCAATAAAATTCTGTTTTAAACTTGGAAAAAAAAGCCACAGAAACGTATGGAATGCTTCAGACTGCTTTTAGAGCATCTTGCATGAATCAAGCATCAGTTTTTGAGTGGCATAAGAGATTCAAGGAAGCCAGTGGGGATGATGAGAGGTGTGCGAGGAGTAAGGAAGTCAATAGACAAGAGTTGATTGGCCAAAGGGTTAGGCTTATGTTGAGGTTTTAAGGGAGTTCAAGAAGAGATTCCTTGGGAAAAGGCCAGTACTCTTCAAATAAGGTCACTGGCATTTCCACCGAGAGAATACACCAGCCCACAACTCCATCCTTGTCACAGACTATTTGACCAAGATGGACATCACCCTCCCTAAAGTTCAGACCTTGCTCCCTCGGACTTTTGGTTATTCCTTAAGCTCAGAGGCTGTCGTTATGAGACAATTGAGGAGATGAAAGAGGCTGTGACGAAGGTCATTGACACGCTCACACAAGAGAACTTCCATGGAGCCTTCCATAAGTTGTTGGAAGGGTACACCAAGTGCATTGCAGCCAGAGAGGATTACTTCGAATGGGACTAGTGTTTCCTGTGTGTACTATAAATAAAAGTGCCCATACGAAAAAAGTATGGAAACTTATTTAATGATCCTCGTAAAAGGTTATACAGTATGAGAAATGTGATGAAGATGAAAGGATTGGTATTTTTTTCTTAGTTTCGCAGAACGCCAATTTCGTATTAAGCAGTGAAAAACTTACACCCCTCCCTTTAGCAAGGACATAAATCCATGTTCTCGCTTCAGTTATGAATAAGTTTGGATTGGTTTTTCTTGTTTAATGACACATCAATCTTCATGGGCTATTTGATGGCAAAGCCATCTTTATAAAGAACAGTATTGGTAGTATTTACCGGGTCATTGGCCTAATGATTAGAGTGTTTGCCAATGGTCCGTTCGACCGGGGTTCAATCCCAGGTCGAGACATACCTAAGACTCAAAAAATGGTACTTGATCCCACCTTGCTTAACACTCAGCACTATAACGTAAGGATCAAGGGTAAATTGGAGCAATCCTGGGTGTAGTAGCTATAGAAATGGGAGCCTTCAGGTCACCCTCGACTAAGGTCGCCAATTTACTTTACTATTGGTAGTATTTAATCTATTGCTCGGGAGATAAAGAGGTTCATGCCTTTCCCAAGGTTATTTGTCGCAAAGTAAATTCATAACGTAACTGGACTTTAAACTGTCTAAGAACGACGTCGCTGTCCGAGACATTAGCCCATTTGCAAGAGGACTTCCTCCAAGGTAAATAGTGGGGCAGACTGAGTTCTTTAGCTTTAGCAAACTAACCAGCTTAAGAGAGGCAAAACTGATTTTAAACCAGCTTTACGTCACTTGAAAATTGAACTCTTGACACATCTTGTACGTGGTGGTCAGTAGATTGGCTAAATATATATACCACCCTTCCTTTCAATTTAACTTCGGGGTGAACCTGTACGAAAGATATCTGGCCCTTGGCGAGTTAACGTGTTACAGGGTCGGCTAGGTAACCAACATCACCAGTCCTCAACCACCTGCCCCCAAAGGGCTTGCCACTACGGCAGTTTCTCCTCGAATCGAAAATGGAGGAAAAACACAGATATTAATTCGTCTGTCTGTTCTCTTTACAAATTTCGCGAAAACTCATCAGATTTGGCCTGGCCAATATTTCCGCATACCGCTACCCCCGCCGACACTTCCTCCTTCTCGCAATTCGAAATTTTCGCTTTCCTCTTTCTCTCCCCACTCCCACAACGCACGCACTTGTTCAGCTGACATTGTAAAAGGCGGGAAAAACAGTGAGAGAAGTTAAAAAGTGACGAACGTGGTATGCAGAATGGAATATAAGGCGAAATTGGGGATTGGTTCAAATATATAGATTAAATCAGATAGCTGGATGCTTTGGAGACGAAGCGAACGCACATGCCGAGGCGTGGATGGGAGGGGGGAGAAGTGGGAAAATCGGAAGGATTTGTTTTGAATTAAACGAAAGAGTCGTATTTCGGGGTTAGGGTATGGGAGAGTGGGAGCGAGAAAGAGGGAGGGTTCTGTTAATCCAACTTGTTTCGCCGCGAGCTGTTTTGCTTGGGGTCGGTCACTAGCTTATCATAGGATTTGCTAATCTCCTCCCTCCGCCCACAAACTCTTGCTTCTTCTTCTTCTTCTTCTTCTTCTTCTTCTTCTTCTTCTTCTTCTTCTTCTTTATCCATCCTTTTCCTTCTCGTTTATTCTTTTACCCACTTCTCTTCCTTTTTTTTAAATTTCCCTTCTTCCTCTTTTTGTTCTTATTATCTAGATTTACTCCCCCTCCTCTTCTTCTTCTTCTTCTTCTTCAACTAGATTATATATTCTTCTTCTTTTTCTTCTTCTTCTTCTTGTTTATCCATCCTTCTCCTTTTCGTTCAATCTTTTTCCCTCTTCTTCTTCTTTTTCTTCTTTTATGTTCCTTCTTCGTTCTCTTTTTTTCTTACCTACTTTCTTCTTCTTCTTCTTCTTCTTCTTCTTCTTCTTCTTCTTCTTCTTCTTCTTCTTCTTCTTCTTCTGCTCTATCCATTCCTCTTCTTCTTCTTTGGTTTTTCCTTCTTTTTCATCTTCTTCTTCTTCTTGTTTTTCCCTCCTTCTCCTTTTTGTTGGCACTTATTCCCTCTTCTTCTTTTTCTTTTCCTCCTTTAAGGTCTCTTCTTCCTTTGTTCTTCTTACCTAGTTTTTCTCCTCCTCTTCCTTCTCCTCCTATTTTACTTCTTCTTCTTCTTGTTTTATTTGTTTATCCATTCTTCTTCTTCTTCTTCTTCGTCTATTTTACCTTTTACCTTTTTTGTTCATCTCACCTCGTTTTTCCCTTCTTCTTTTTCTTCTTCTTCTTCGTCTTCTTCTTCTTCTTTGATTTATTTACCGAATAAAACTTTCAAGTGGTGCTCTGACATGGTTAGTTTTCGGGTTATTATTATTCGAAGCCCTATGATTTTTTGTATTTAAGAGGAATACTTGAAACCAAGCAACTTTATGTTAATTATTTGCACTAGAAAAGGATGGTTGATATCGTATGATTATTACCAGAATTGTTGTATAAAAATAATTTTCATGAAATTATTAGTATTGAGCAGAAGTACTTGAAACCAGTAAATTAAAATAGTTATGTACTATATTGATGAACTGATAACAGAAAAAAAATGCATTTATGAAACACAGGTTCTCCAACGAACACTCCTTAAGTTTTGAATTCAAAGCATTTCCTTCTCCTAGACAGGTTGTCTTAGCAAAGTGAGAGAGTCCAATCTGCCCTCGAATCTATCCTTAACTTTGATTTGAAACCTGTTCAAGCAATGGATTAATATCTTCCCCAAATGCATGAATGCGAAGTGGGATGCTGACAGATTAGTTCAGAATTTAAATCCCACATTTAAACATTATAGAGGTTACTTCAAAACATTCTCCTTAATACAATTAATTTGGAGGTGCCCGTGGCGTGATGGTTACCGTCGTAGGAAATGGATACGGCGACACGAGTTCAAATCCTGGACGAGACTGATTGCATTTTACATAGCACTAATACCCTTGGGAAAGGTATGAATCCAATTATTCTCCCTCCAGCTATGGGTAAAAGAGTAGGGCAGACTAGGTTCTTCAGCCTTGGTGAGGCAACTAGTCTAGGAGAAGGAAATTGACCTTGTGTCATATCCTGCCCCAGCGGAGGGGTTGGTAAATATGGAATACAATTAATTTGTTAACATTTATAGGGTTTCAAGTATTCTTATCTAATACTAATAGTAGGCTAATAGATCTATTTGACTCAAAGATGATTCCCAAACAAGTTCTACCAATCAAAATAAAAAGTAGATCTTGGAGTAATGAAAATGAAAGTGGGAATCTGTACTCGCAAAAGTTCTAGAACTAAAGCCTCACTATGAATCTAGCTTACTGTAACACCTAGGAAACAATCTATCTGGGAGCTGACCTTCTGGAAGGCATGTACTGTGTATATTCCATGTTTCACGGTGATTGTCATAGTGTTCTCTTCCTAACCTTGATGACAATATATATATATATATATATATAGTTATCCACAGACAGATCTGTTTCGTTCTATCAGAACTCATCAGTGTGGCTAGACCTATTAGCTTCCAGTAGCTGGGATCGAAACCCGGTTGACTCAAAAGCCAATCCAAGCCTCTAATCCTCAGCCACGAGGAGCCATATATATATATATATATATATATATATGTGTGTGTGTGTGTGTGTGTGTGTGTGTGTGTGTGTGTTCTAATTAATCCACAAGTCGACGCTATTATTAATGTCTCAAGGATCTGGAGATAGAAAATGGAACCCCTAATCCTAGAAATATGTAAATTACAGAAGAATATAAACAAGACCTTCCAACCTGAATCGAAACATTTAATGCTGAAAAAAGGGCCCTTCTTACCGAATTGAAACAGAAATACTGAACACTGAAACACTACATTAAAGCGATGTCCTCGTGGTGTAATGGTTAAAGTGATGGACTGTGGAATCGTAGTAAGCGAGTTCGTACTCCAGTTGCGCTATTACGTTCACTTTCGGACAAATACCCTTGGGAAAGGTATGAACCCCCTTATCTTCCCAGCTATGGGTTAAATAGTACAATTACTGTTCTTCTAGGAGAATATCTTTGGCATTAAATAACCTTCAAAGGTTGATATGCCATTGACCAAACCAAACACCACATACCACAAAACAAAAACAAACAAACAAACAAACAAAAAATAAATGTCAATGCAAGAATACAAAAGAAATGTAAAATTAATAAAGAAAATCATGACTGAAAAGAAGATTACATTACCATCTCTCAGTAACCCAGACTGGAAAAATCCAAGCTAAAAACCGAAAAAGTAAACAAATTATTACCAAATAATCAACTGAGTTGCTTCACCGAACTTAACGAAGTAATTCAGCCAATAATAAAATCAGTGTGTCCCTTAGGAACCTGAACAGAAATACAAAATGGTAAATTACGCTAGAAAGACAGGCAAAATAATTGCGAAAACTGTTAAAGAAGGAAAAATACGCATGGATATGTGGGGATAAAAAAGAAAACAGCAAGCAAGTCTTACAATGCAACTTAAAGAGATGAGTCAAGAAACACTGGCAGATGAAAGAAGACTGTAAAGATACTGAAACAAGTTCAAGCAATACAATCAAAACAGGGCTTTCTAAATCAAGAAAGAAAAATAAGCAGGTGGAGAATGCACGAAGACAAGAAAACAAACGGATACAAAGGAAGCAAAACAATTTGGGAGTAAAATATGGGTTCTTCAGACGACTAGACTAAGAGAAGGAAAACTCTGAATTCAAACCTGTTAAACTCCGCTTCAAAAATTGACCTTGTGTCATATCCTGCCCGAGCGGAGGGGTTGGTAAATATGGTTAGATGACAAGTTCTTTTCTTCTTGTTCATGAAGACTGGACCCGGTCGCCCATCCAGGATTAGGGGTTCCATTTTCTCTCTCCAGATCCTTGAGACATTAATAATAGCGTCGACTTGTGGATTAATTAGAATACAAACACACACACACACACACACACACACACACATATATATATATATATGGCTCTTCGTGGCTGAGGATTAGAGGCTTGGATTGGCGTTTGAGTCAACCGGGTTTCGATCCCAGCTAGGAGGAAGCATATATATATATATATATATAATACGGAAGGATGTACCAAACGATCTCTTATGAAAACCGTGGAGAAAAGTTAAATGGAAACCATACGAAAATGCCACATGATGTTTTGAACAAATGTTGGAAGCAGTACCCGATAAAACAGCAACTGTACAGCCACTTACTTCCCATCTAACAAACTATCCACGTAAGACAAATAAGACATGCTAAGTGAGAACTTTTTCTGATGAACTCAAGCACATAGTCATACTAGGTTTGGCCGACAAACAAAGACTTATTTACATAAGCTCAATGCGGACACTGAACACAGTCTAGAGGACCAAGGAGGAGCATTGTACGATAGAAAAAATGGAGAGAGACAGTCAGCATGAATTGATCATATATATATATATATATATATATATATATATATGCACATACGAACAAACAAAACTTCAGGTTTTCAAGTCGTATTTTTAACACACACACACACACATACATATATATATATATGTGTGTGTGTGTGTGTGTGTGTCTGTGTGTGTGTGTGTGTGTGTGTATTTGTGATGTGCGTGGGGGTATGGATTTGTGTGTGTGATAGATAGGTATGGACATAGATAGATAGATATGAAGTGACTGAGATAGATAGATAGATAGATAGATAGATAGATAGATAGATATGAAGTGACTGAAATAGATAGATAGATAGATAGATAGATAGATAGATAGATAGATATCATAAGCAAATGTTCTCCAAATAAATTTATGTTGATTTGAAACAACAACAAAAAAAGAAACGCGTAGAATACATAAGAAAGAAAGAAAGAAAGAAAGAAAAAGATTAGAAAAAAGAGATGGTAATCATGTGGAGAAAGAAAGAAAGAAAGAAAGAAGAAAGAAAAAGAAATAAAAATAAAATAAGAAGAAAAGATACAATAAAATGTTGAAAAAAGAGAAAGGGTGAAAATGATAGGAAAAAAGCCAGAAAAAGAAAGAAAGAAAGAAAGACAAAGAAAGAAAGAGTGAATGAACGAAAGATAGAAAGAGAGAAAGAAAAGAGAAAGGGAGTAAAAATATTGAGAATAAAAATATAGTGAAACAAAGCAGAAAGAAAGAAAGAAAGAAAGAAAGAAGAAAGAAAAAGAAATAAAAATAAAATAAGAAGAAAAGATACAATAAAATGTTGAAAAAAGAGAAAGGGTGAAAATGATAGGAAAAAAGCCAAAGCAGAAAGAAAGAAAGAAAGAAAGAAAGAAGAAAGAAAAAGAAATAAAAATAAAATAAGAAGAAAAGATACAATAAAATGTTGAAAAAAGAGAAAGGGTGAAAATGATAGGAAAAAAGCCAGAAAAAGAAAGAAAGAAAGAAAGACAAAGAAAGAAAGAGTGAATGAACGAAAGATAGAAAGAGAGAAAGAAAAGAGAAAAGGAGTAAAAATATTGAGGATAGAAATATAGTGAAACAAAGCAGAAAGAAAGAAAGAAAGAAAGAAAGAAAGAAAGAAAGAATGAAAGAATTAGATAAAGAAGAAAGAAAAAGAAAGAAAAATAAAATAAGAAGAAAAGATACAATAAAATGTTGAAAAAAGAGAAAGGGTGAAAATGATAGAAAAAAAGCCAAAAAAAGAAAGAAAGAAAGAAAGAAAGAAAGAAAGAGTGAATGAACGAAAGATAGAAAGAGAGAAAGAAAAGAGAAAAGGAGTAAAAATATTGAGGATAAAAATGTAGTGAAACAAAGCAGAAAGAAAGAAAGAAAGAAAGAAAGAAAGAAAGAAAGAAAGAAGAAAGAAAAAGAAATAAAAATAAAATAAGAAGAAAAGATACAATAAAATGTTGAAAAAAAGAGAAAGGGTGAAAATGATAGGAAAAAAGCCAGAAAAAGAAAGAAAGAAAGAAAGAAAGAAAGAGTGAATGAACGAAAGATAGATAGAGAGAAAGAAAAGAGAAAAGGAGTAAAAATATTGAGGATAAAAATATAGTGAAACAAAGCAGAAAGAAAGAAAGAAAGAAAGAAAGAAAGAAAGAAAGAAAAAGAAATAAAAACAAAATAAGAAGAAAAGATACAATAAAATGTTGAAAAAAGAGAAAGGGTGAAAATGATAGAAAAAAAGCCAAAAAAAGAAAGAAAGAAAGAAAGAGTGAATGAACCAAATATAGAAAGAGAGAAAGAAAAGAGAAAAGGAGTAAAAATATTGAGGACAAAAATATAGTGAAACAAAGCAGAAAGAAAGAAAGAAAGAAAGAAAGAAAGAAAGAAAGAAAGAAGGAGAAAAGATAGGCAAAAGATTGAGGAAAAAAGAAAAGGGAGAAAATGACGGAAGTTGTCTGGAATGAACACCAGATGATGGACCAGACCAGCAATCTGGAGTCGGAGTCGGGGTATATTGAATGAAGACTAAGAGGGGCAGGGGTATAATTGTACCCAGTGAGAGTTGAGCTTGTGTACTTTTCGGGGGCAACATGTGTTCCCCCCTAACCCCCTCCTGTTAAAGATGCAATGATTTGTTTGAACGTCTTCAGTAAACTTGTTTTATTTATTTTATTTTATTTTATTTTATTTTTTTGTGTTTATATCTTTTATGTATGGCTTGATAACGGCGTGCGAGATCTTAGCCAGTTTTATGAATTGAACTTCTCATTCATTCTGTCAGTCTACTTGCTGAATATATATATATATATATATATATATATATATATATATATATCATCATCATCATCATATCGTGCTGGCAGCACGGATATCCCTGACCCTCTCTCGCCACTCCTCCCTATCGTTCATCGCCCTGGGTAGGTCTTCAGGACAACAACCTGTATCATCACATAGCTGCTGAATGTACGTTCGAGCTGGTCGTCCTGCTTTTGCGCGGCCATGTGTGGGGATCCATAAGAGTACATCTCTTATGAGTTCATCTCTGCTTCTCCAGCAGTGTCCTGCATGTCTGGTTCGTCTAACTTGAATAGTTTTCGTGAGAGGGGGCAGGTGGCCGTATAGTTGGTGTCTTGTGGGGTGTTGCTGCCAGGACTTGTTCAGGTTATATATATGTGTGTGTGTGTGTGTGTGTGTGTATTATTTTCAATCCAGACATCCATATCTCTCTTTTCGTTTACATATAACATACTAGGTAGTCTGCAACCAGAATTATCTATCTATCTATCTATCTATCTATCTATCTATCTATCTATCTAATTAGTATTTTCATATCTATCCTTGTTCCAAACTATCTTGATATATAGATAGATAGATAGAGAGAGAGAGAGAGAGAGGGGGGGGAGACTAACAGACAGACAGACAGAGTTTCAAACACGGATAGGTACTAAGAGACTTATATTGATAAATAGATAGATAGATATATAGATAGATACTAACAGGCTTATGTATATATATATATATATATATATATATATATATATATATATATATATATATATATATAATTGCTCCATTTATCCCTAATTCATACCTTACAATTGTGAGTTTTTAGCAAGGAGACATCAAATACCATTTTTGAGTCTTTGATATGACTCGACCTTGGATTCAACCTCGGTTTCCGCGACCACTGGCGAACACTCCACCACTATATTTGAAAAAATAAAGAGTCGATCAGTGATTTATTGATTAAAAACAAATGGCCAAATTCATTTCTCTCTCTATAATATATATATATATATATATATAGTCAGTTTTAAACAGGATTAAACAGATCTGAATTCAGTTTTCTTCCTTCAAGACTGGTTGCCACTTAAATCGAATGAGAGCGCACGGTACTTGAAATTACTTTGATCGTGTGCAAGCACTAAGTGAACTTTGCTTGTTAGGAATTTGCTACCAATAAGCTGTTTGTTTTCAAATTATACAAATCATATATATGTATAAACTGATATTCCTAAAAACCATAAGATTTACCCGAGACTCGTTGCCGTACATAGATTAAAGAACCTAGTCTGCCCTACTATTTACCTCTACAGGAGGGGAAATAGTTGGAATTAATGCTATGAGAAAAACCGATCCGTCCAGTTTATTTGTTTATTGGGTTTTATGGCATATCAATCCTTGTAGGTTATTTAACGCCAAATCCATTTTTAATGTAAATAATCAGTTCTATTTAAAATAATTCAATTTAGCATGAGTACGGTTTCATTGCCAAAAACATTTCTATTTCAAACTATTCAAGCAGTTATATATAACAATTCAGTTTAGTGGAAGTACAGTTTCAATGTAAAAAACAGTTCAATTTCAAACAATTCAGTTTAGCATAAGTACGCAGTTTTAATGTAAGTATAGTTTAATTGAAAAATATTTCTATTTCAAGCTATTCAGTTTAGTCAAGCAGTTCTAAATCAGTTAATTCAGTTTAGTATAAGTACATATTTTGTTTACATTCAGTTTAATATTGCTATAGTTTGGATGGTCCTCGCTCGTTTTCTTATTTCCAATTCCTCAAGTCCTTTTACCAATCCTTTGGTGACTGTACCAAGAGCTCCAATTACAATTGGTATCACCGTCACTTTCATGTTCCACATTTTTTTTTCAATTCCCTAACAAGGTCCGGGTACTTATCTTTTTTTTGTTGATAATTAAAAGGTCTGGTCGTCTGGTCGAGACAAGGTTATCCGTTTGTATCTCAAAATCTCAGGGGAATTTGTGAGTCTGATTCTCCTGGAAAAATTCTGGATTTTGCAAATGCCATTTGTTCGGGTGGTCAAATTTCAATTCTTTGCACAGTTCCCAGTGGATCTCCTTACCCATTTTGTGCACAAGTTTTCATTTTATATTGTTCTTTTTTCTTTACAGATATAGCATTTTGCTGCCCCCTTATATATATATATATATATAGATATGAGGGCAGCAAAATCAACTATATAAAAGATACTATATATATATATATATATATATATATATGTGCGTGTGTGCGTATGTGTGTGTGTCCAGGGTGCCTTAAAAAAGTTATACATTCGGGATAATCCTCGATGCACAAGTTTTCATTTTATATTGTTCATTTTTCTTTACAGATATAGCATTTTGCTGCCCCCTTATATATATATATATATATATATATGAGGGTAGCAAAATCAACTATATAAAATATACTATATATATATATATCAAAATCAACTATATAAAATATATATATATATATATGTGCATGTGTGTGTGTGTGTGTGTGTGTATCCAGGGTGCCTTAAAAAAAGTTACACATTCGGGATAATCCTCGTATTAGTAGTAGAATTCATTTAATTTTTTTATAATTTTAATATGGATATTTTTATTTTATCAAATTTTCTTTTTATGGTATTTTTTTTCTTTACAGCATATCGGATAATATTGTCACCCTATATATATATCATCATATCGCGCTGGTAGCACGGATATCCCTGACCCTCTCTCGCCACTCCTCCTTATCGTTCATTGCCCTAGGTAGGTCTTCAGGACAACATCCTGTATCCTTACATAGCTGCTGAATGTACGTTCGAGCTGGTCGTCCTGCTTTTGCGCGGCCATGTGTGGGGATCCATAAGAGTACATCTCTTATGAGTTCATCTCTGCTTCTCCAGCAGTGTCCTGCAGGTCTGGTTCGTCTAACTTGAATAGTTTTCTTGATAGGGGGCAGGTGGCCGTACAGTTGGTGTCTTGTGGGGTGTTGCTGCCAGGACTTGTTCAGGATTGCACGCAGCATTCTTGTGTAATTGCCATCTAGTTTCTTCTCCAGCCGTTTTGTTAGCGTCCATGTAGTGCAGCCATATAGCAGTATCGATGTGACCGCTGCCTGGAAGAAACTGCGAGGCAGTAAAATCAAATATACTATACATATACGTGGTTGTGTGTGTGCGTGTATCAGTGATAAAAAAAGAAGTAAATCAGAGGTTATGAAAAGGAACAAATATTTAAAAAAACACGATGACTTTGAGAAGATGATTTATTTATTTGTGGATTGTTAGCCAACGTTAAACGTTTCGATTTTTTATAATAAACCTTCAAAAGGGAATTTGAATATATATATATATATATATATATATATATATGTGTGTGTGTGTGTGTGTGAGTGTGTGTGTGGGTGTGTGTGGGTGGGTGTTCATATATATATATATATATATATATATATATATATACGTAAATTTATTTATATATGTATATAGATAAATATATATACATATATATATATATGTATATATTTATATATATATATATATGTATATATGTACACATATACATTTATATACCTAAATATATATATATATATTTATATATATATATATATGAATATATATATGTGTATGTATATATATGTACATATATATACATATATGCGTATATATATATACATATGTATATACATCTATATATATATACATATATACGTATATATATGCATATGTATATACATATATATCAATATATATACATATATACATATATATATATATATATATATATATATATATACAAATGTGCATATACATACATACATATATATATATATATATATATATATATATATATATATATATATATATATACTCAACTAAAATAATGACCATTAATATGAAGTAGATTTTTTCAGACGTGGATCAATTCAGATTTGTAGTGTTAAAAACCAGCCTAAAGTCAGCGCAGTCAGCTAAGCCTGTAGAATACAAGGTGAGATCCCCTCAATGAATGTCCTGGATATGACAAATCTGACGGTGAGTCTCCAGTAATGCTTGATCTTTGGGGAATCTGGAGTACCACTCCACTGGCGTCTCTCACAGGTCCACTCTTACTCGGAATGGTAGCACTCAGTAAGATTTTTTCTTTTGGTTAAATAGAATTGTTTGAGATTTAAAGTGAAAGTAAACAGTTTACTTATGCTAAAGTGAATTGTGAGAAATAGAACTGTTTGATCATTTAAAAGGAATAATGTTGAACAGAATAATTAGTGTTAAATAGTTATACTTGTATCCATTTTACAGTGTACAAACAAATGACTGATTTCGAATAAAATTAAAAATGTGGGTATTATTATTATTATTATTATTCCATGAGAGTTTTTCACATCAGCGGTAGCCGATGGTCGTTCACTTGAGTTTGAGTGACAGCAAGTCTCCTCAAGTCTCCAGGACTCTTCTCAGTATTCTGGCCGATCTCAATAATGCAGTAGTTTGGATTGTCTTCACTCGTCCGCCAACTTCCAAATCGCCAGGCCCTTTAATGATCCTTTAATTACTGCGCCAAAAGCACCAATAATTATTGGTAAATTCGTCACTTTCTTGTTTCATAGTTTTTTTTTTTCAATTCCTTTGCAAGGTCGAGGTACTTAACCTTCTTTTCACATTCTTTCACTTTTATTCTGTGGTCAGCCGGTACAGCGAAGTCGACAATTTTGCAAATTCTCTTTTATTATTATTGTTATTAGAGTTTTTCACATCAGTGTCAGCTGGTGATCTTTCACTGGAGTTTGAGTGACAGCAAGTCTCCTTAAGTGTCCAGGACTCTTCTCAGTATTCTGGCCGTTCTCAATAATGCAGTACTTTGGACTGTCTCCACTCGTCCGCCAACTTCCAAGTATTCCAGTCCCTTTTGTCATCCTTTATTTACTGTTCCAAACGCACCAATTACAGTTGGTATAATTGACGCCTGCATGTTCCACAGTTTTTTCAGTTCCCTCGCATGGTCGAGGTACTTATCCTTCTTTTCACATTCTTTCAGTTTTATTCTGTGGTTTGTCGGGATAGCAAAATTCGTAATTTTGAAAGTTTTCTTTGTTTTCTTGATTAATTGAAAACTTCAACATCACAAGATGCGCCGCGCGTTGGGGTGGGGTCAGCATAGGCTTTTAAGAATTGTGTCTCCCTCTTCGTGTCGCCATGGACCGAAGCCAGAAATTAATAAACCCGTTCGTATCTGAAACGAAAGTGTCCGCTTCTACCTGTATCTGTATTATTATTACACAAAATCGATACAACAATATATATATATATATATATATACTCTTTAAGAAAAAACAACGAAACCGGTCACATAGGATTATAAATTTATTTCAATCCTGTTATGCATTTTTGAAATTTCCAAAAACACGAAAAAAATTAACAGGACTTCTTCAGATCTTTTTGATAAAAAAAACTAGAATAGACACATGAGAGTGGGAGGGGATAGAAGAGTTGGAGGGGATAGAAGAGGGGTGAAGAGTTACCTCTTCATAAGCCCACTTCCGTTTTAAATTTAAATTTCGGTTAGCAATGTAGTAAAATTGTTTTTAAAAAGATTTTCTTTAATTAATAATTCTTTAATTACATTTAGACCTAAATTACTATATATATATATATATATATATATGTGTTTTGATAAACTAGAGGTACATGAAAGTTTATACAAGCATAGGATTAAAGGAATCATCAGTAAAAAGCGGGAAAACAATTCTAAAAAATAAAATTCCGAGGGCCCTTTCGTCTTGCTCTATTCATACAAAATCTCGGAATGCAGTAAAAAAAAAAACAACTGGTAATTATTGTAGTATAAGAAGACAGGAGGGTGACAGAGGGAAAAAATATTAATGTCACACCAATACCTAACACGTTCCCCAATATATGGATATTTACCAACCCCTCCGCTCGGGCAGAATATGACACAAGGTCAAGGTCCAGTGTGTACCATCAATAAAAGAAAAAAGTCTGGAAACAGACTATTTGACCAAGATGGTCATCAAGACAGTTCCTCAGCCTCCCTATAGTCCAGACCTTGCTCCCTGTGACTTTTGGTTTTTCTCAAAGCTCAGAGGCTGTCGTGATGAGACAATTGAGGAGATGAAAGAGACTGTGACGAAGGTTATTGAGACGCTCACACAAGAGGATTTGCAAGGGGCGTTCCAGAAGTTGTTGGAATGGCACAACAAGTGCATTGCAGCCGGAAGAGATTACTTCGAAGGGGACTAGAGTTTCCAGTGTGTACCATCAATAAAAGAAAAAAGTCTGGAAAATTATTTAATGATCCTCGTAAATTTCTATGTTTATCTATTATTCGAACACTTATTTTAATTAAAACTCAGCCCACTACGAGTGAACAAGAAAAGAAATGACAGAGAATCTATGATTTACTTAACGCCGGAACCAAACCAAAATTTCTTTGTCTACCGTATACAAAGCAAAGAAAAAAAATTCCTTTTAGAGAAAAAGAACTTTTTTAGGAAAAGTGGGAGTGAAGGACTGAACAAAAAAACAAAAAAAACAAAAAACAAAAAGAAAGCTTTTAACTATTCTTGCTACGGCGATCAAGAAGGATCCCACAATGTCAATAAGAAAGCACGCTAATGAATTGAAAGTCCACGACAAAACTGTGTGGACAACAATTAAACGAGGTGTAACCTATTTACCAACCCCTCCACACGGGCAGGATATGACACAAGGTCAATTTTTAAGCGGAGTTAAACCTGTTTCAATTCAGAGTTTTCCTTCTCCTAGACTAGTTGCCTCACCAAGACTGAAAACCTAGTCTTCCCTACTATTTAACCCTAGCTGAAGAGAGAATAATTGGATTCATACCTTTCCCAAGGGAATTAGGGCTATGTGAAATGCAATCAGTCTCGTCCAGGATTTGAACTCGTGTCACCGTGTCCACTTCCTATGACGATAACCATTACAACACGGGCACCTCCATTAACGGGCTTGAATTCAGAGTTTTCCTTCTCCTAGACTAGTTGCCTCACCAAGGCTGAAAACCTAGTCTTCCCTACTATTTAACACTAGCTGGAGAGAGAATAATTGGATTCATACCTTTCCCAAGGGTATTAGTGCTATGTGAAATGCAATCAGTCTCTTCCAGGATTTGAACTCGTGTCACCGTGTCCACTTCCTATGACGATAACCACTACACCAAAATATGTGACAAATGACTGCTTCTCTGTCTACATAGAGAGGGGTGATCTAAAGCAATATAGATCTCCCTCTAAGATGTTTAATTGAATTTTATCACTACCTCGATGTAGAACAGAAAAACAATCATCTTGATAATTGGTCCTGCAACTATTTATGGCTAACAAATGCTCTCCAGTAGCCGAGTCCATTGCCTGAGATTGCCCGGATGTTAATCGGCCACTATTTAAAAGTACCTCTGGGTACATGCTGTCTTATTCGAGCCTCCAAACATTGGCAAGTACGACCTATATATGCATCGAATTACATCGACAATTAAATTTGTAAATTAATAAACTCTGTTTCATATATATATATATGTTTGTCTGTGTGTATAAGTGTATGTCTATGTGCTTTTATGTGAGTGAATGTGTATGCATTTTTTTGTATTCATGAGAGTATAAGTATGCGTATGTTTGTTATTTAATGGCATATCAACGTTCTTGTGTTATTTAATGCCAAATCCATCCAACAGGGGTACTATTTAACCCATAGATGGAAGGATAAGGCACTTCATACCTTTCCCAAGGATATTTGTCCGAAAGTAATCGTGAAAGTGAGACTAGAGTTCGAACTCACGTACTATGATTGTGCAGTCCAACGCTTTAAACATTTCATTAAATACCAAGGGGAGACTCCGGTTTGGTTTGGCTTCTTTGTTTAATGGCATATCAACCTTTGTAGGTTATTTAATGCCAAAGCCATTCTCCTAGAAGAACAGTAGTGGTAGTATTTAACCCATAGCTGGGAGGATAAGGGGGTTCATACCTTTCCCAGACGATGTAGCAGGCTTTCGGCTTGGGCAGGTGTATTTGCCAGAAGTATTATGTCATCGGCGTAGTCCACGCCCGTAATTCTCTGTGCGGTGTATTTTCTGCTTCTTTCCTTGGTCAGCTTGAAACCGTTAACTTTCATTAAATCAATAGATGTTCTAAGCACGTAGTCTAGGCAGATGATCAACAGGTATGGGGCTAATGTGTCGCCTTGAAACACACCTGCTACAATATCGAAGTAGTCTTTGTCTCGATCCTGAGAGCGGACTTTCCAAAATAAAGTGATATTCTAAAGTGATATTCCACAGAGTTCATATTGGCCACACGCACATTACCTATTCACACTCATAAAAAGGGAGGACCTCCCCCAATATGTTAAACGTGGAAAGTACCTCACATAGTCCGACACATTCTCATAAACTATAACGGATTTAGACAAACACCTTTAGTAAGTGAGTAAAGTTTGCGACCTTAGTCGAGGGTAACCCGAAAGCTCACTTTTCAGTAGTTACTACACCAAGGTGTTGCGGAGGGCGCTATCCTATTCCCTGGATATCTCCACTTTACCTTGTCCAGTCGGCTGGGGCTGTAGAATACACTGACTGCACCTCTGCAGAGGAGTAAGACCCCCCCACCAACGATTGTCCTGCATATGACACTAAACAATCTGATAGTGAGGTTCCAATAATGCTGGAGTTTTGGGGAATGCTGAGTATCCCTTTACTGCCATTGCTCCCAGGTCCACTCTGGCCCGGAGTGGTAGTACCTGATAAGGGTCCAATCCATGGGTTAAATAGATCTAACTGCATACTTATGCTAAACTGAATTGTTTGACTAAACTGAATAGCTTGAAATAGAAATGTTTTTCACAATTAAACCCTACTTATATTTAAAACGCGTGCTTATGCTAAACTGAATTGTTTTAAATGGGACTGTTTTTGACATTGAAACTCTACTTACACTAAACTGAATTGTTATATATAGAACCGTTTTGACATTTTACTGTGTAAACAAAATCTGTACAAATACTAAACTGAATTAGCTAAATTAGAACTCTTTGAATAAACTGAATAGTTTAAAATAGAAATGTTTTTGACAAATAAACGGTGTACTCATGCTAAACTGAATTGTTTGAAATAGAACTGATTATTTACATAAAAATGGATTTGATGTTAAATAACCTACAAAGATTGATATGCCATAAACCTAACCAATCCAATTTACCCTTGATCCTCACGTTATAATGCTGAGTGTTAAGCAAAGCAGTATCAAGTACCATTTTTTTAGTCTTTGGTATGACTTGACCTGGGCCAATTTGGCCAACTTAAAGTTCCTCTTTAAAATCAAACTTGAGGAAATCTTGGATTTTCTAAAAGAAACCAACGTCATCATCAAAATCTAACCAAAATAATTAAACATGATAAAAATCCATACCCCATCGCATACCGTCATTCGCACTCTCTTGCCCCGTTTCCCATCTGGGATATTGTGACATCTCTGAGTGAAACGTCCGCTCCGCACACGCGCGTGAACATCTGCGTTAATGTTGCACCTAAGTAACCCATGCACTGAGCCGAAAGGTTCTCAGCCTAACTAAAACAAAAGGCATAAAACAAAATCCCTCGGCCATTATATTACAAATAGATTTATTCAGTTTAGTATAAGTATAGTTCTGTTTACAGTTAAACGTCAAAACAATTCTATTTCAAGCAATTCAGTTTAGCATCAGTACAGAGTTTAGTTCTCTTTGACCCATAGATAGGGCCTTATAAAGTACTATCACTCCGGGTCAGAGTGGATCTGAGAGTGATGGCAATGAAAGATTTGGTTTGGTTTCTTTGTTTAATGGTATATCAACCCTCGTGGGTTATTTAATCTCAAAGTCCTCCTTCCAGAAGCTATTTAACCCATAGCTAGAAGGTGCCCGTGGTGTAATTGTTATCATCGCAGGAATTGGACACGGCGACTCGAGTTCAAAACCTGGACGAGACTGATTGCATTTCACATAGTACTAATACCCTTGGGAAAGGTATGAATCCAATTATTCTCCCTCCAGCTATGGGTAAATAGTAGGACAGACTAGGTTCTTCAGCCTTGGTGAGGCAACTAGTCTAGGAGAAGGAAAACTCTGAATTCAAAACTGTTAAACTCCGCTTAAAAATTGACCTTGTGTCATATCCTGCCCGAGCGGAGGGGTTGGTAAATAGCATAGCTAGGACGATAATGGGGTTTATACCTTTCCCACGGGTATTTGTCCGGAATGGTTGTCTACATTCACCAA
>OY757944.1:10531043-10618543 GCA_963585895.1 Sepioteuthis lessoniana
TATTATTACTTTGAAATTAATTACTTTGAAAATTATTAATAATAAGATTATTAATAATTAACGATCATGGTAATAATCTTGGTAATAAAATTATTAATAATTAACGTTTATTGTAATAACCTTGGTAATGAAATTAGTAATAATTAACAATCATGGTAATAATCTTAGTAATAAAATTATTATTGATTAATAATAATTGATTAATAATTAATTAATGATCATGGAAATGATAGTAACTTTAATTGAAATAAAAAAATCAACCAAAAATAACTAACTTTACAAAGATAAGTAACGATGATCGTCGCCACATTTTCCTTATTAAATAGATATATAAACAAATAAATAAATGAATAAATTAATGCTTTTTTCTCAAAAGGAAAAATGTTCATTTATTGACAACATTTTACTTGTTGTGGGGTTTTAGTGTTGTATGAAAAATTTAGATGCATAAAAATACCAGACACCAAACAATGACATTATATACGTTTTTGACTCTAACTTCTAGCCCATGTATTTTTGTTCTGTTTTTTTTTTTTAAGGATTGAAAAACCATTCTCATTGAAAAAATCTAAACTATTTTTCTTTCTTTAATGAGATGGCTACCAGATGAAGCTAGTTTCTTTTTATAGATTTGCCAGTTAAAATAAATTTATAATTGCCAAATGACAGTTCGTTGAGTTTTATTCAATTATAAGGAAATTTGCTCAGTGAGAAAGTTCCGTACAAAAAAAATTTCCTCCCTCCGCATGCTTTAGTAAATTAGCAAAACTCTGGAAGAAAGCGAAAACTGTCTTATGGGGAGCGTTGGACTCTTACGTGGATTCTTTGGAAGGATCAAGAGAATTCGGCCCGAAAAATTACAGTGGAGCTTAATGACCATCTAGAGAACCCAGTTTCCTCAAAAACTGTGATAAGGGAGCTGCACAAAGCCGGATTTCATGGTAGGATTGCAATCAGAAAACCATATCAAAATAAACGTTTTAAATTTCCAGGTATTTCCATTATTTTATCCAACCCCTGTATATGTAAAATATATATATGAAAAAATTCCGTCTGCGAATGATGATACCTCTGGACTGAAACATCTTGCATGTTTAGTCCCATTGAGGAGTAATAATATACCAAAACTATTTGTCTAGAGATGACTATATATATATATATATATATATGTGTGTGTGTGTGTGTGTGTGTGTGTGTGTTATTCACTGGCGTTCGGGAATAATAATAATAATAATAATAATAATAATAATAATAATAATAATAATAATAATAATAATAATAATGATAAAATCATTCAACTATGAACATTTAATTTTTCCTGGTAAAGAGCTAACTAACTAATTTTTCCTGGTAAAGAGCTAACTAACATCACAGAGCAATAATTCCTTTAAGAGAAAAAAAAAACGGTCACATTAGGATGATAAATTTATTTCCATCCTGTTATAGGTATTAATATGAATCAATAACACCAAAAATAACAGGACCTCGTCAGATCCAATGGCTATAATTAATACATCGAGAATGGACACAGGAGGAAGGTGAAGAGTTTCCTCCCCATTTCGCCCACTTCCGGTTTTTCTTTTGTTACCGGTCGGAATCACAAGAAAGTAACTAGACGTAGATTCCAAGTTACTTTGTACAGTAAATTGAATTATATATATATATATATATATATATATATATTAGCCATCGAAAGATAGACATAATAAACACTCAAACCACATACATAACCGCATCGCTCTTCGCGCGGGTAAAAAAGGGGTGCATCCTGCTGAGGTTGGAGCCCTGGCCTCAGTGTTCGAAAAAATCAGCTACAGAGCTCAAACAACAAAAACTACTAAAATGCAAACAAACAATACAAATAGCGACATTTAACGTATGTGGGGATACGGGATGTAGCCCTGAAGACCTGCCAGAACGATAGGGAGAAGTGGAGTGAGAGGGTCAGGGATATCCGTGCTAGTGGAACAACATGATGATGATTATATATATATATATATATATATATAGAGAGAGAGAGAGGGGGGAGAGCAATATATAAGTATACCCCGAACAATGTTTTTCATTATAAGATAATTTATCAGTTTTTTTAAATAATTTTCATTTGAACCTTAAGCAATCGAAGTAGATATCGTTAGGTATCATATTTATATCAGCTTCTAAATCATGAAAATTCTCTGACGAAAAATAGGGATATTGTTAAGGGGACATATCCTATCATACCCCAAAGATGGACTCGTCCAACCTAAACATATTCGCAGAGCTTAGACAACTTCTCGTTTCTTACGAGGCTTTTGACAGACTGCAAGCTGAGAACGGCTAGTACTTCTTTTGTATGACTTCCTTTTTTCTGTTAATACAATAACGTTCACCTATCACCCGTTGTTTGAGTTGTTCTTCCACCGGTCTTATCTGAAGACCACAACAGATATAAAGACTTTTCATGCTTACTTTTTAAGCGTTATTGTTGGCTCTAGATCGATCGATTCAGAGACTGATTTTAACGGTATCTCAACCGGTCTAGGCTTATTTCATACCAGTAGATTATGGGATTGTGTATATTATTCTTTTTTTTAAACATCTTTTTGTAGTATCGCAAGGTTTTCTTGCACACTGTTATATGATTCAAAGTATTCTTATCTAATACAAATAATTTACAAACCAATACATTTGACCTACAGATGGACCTCCTAATAGATGCTCCTACTCTGAGTGAAAGTTGACCTGGGAGTAGGGGCCATTGTACCATAGCCATATGCACGAATATGGCCATGTGCGATATGGACATCGAATGTTGGTAACATATATACATAAACGTAGAACACAGGAATCTCGAAATTCGAAAACACGTAACGACTTCTTTGTTCAGGTACGAAACCTTTTTATTCGTTTTGAGTTAAAGGTTTCGACATAAGGAGAGAGACACAATCTTTTTTTATGCTGGCTTCTTCATCTTGTCCCTATCTCGTGCGGCGCTTATGGCGCGCAAATTCGTCTTGCCTCTGCGAGCCCCAAAAGTCGAACCTCCTCGTTCGGCGTCTAGTTTCAACTCTCTAACATTCTTCAAATTCCCAAAAACCTCCGGTGCGTGACGTCATTCGCACCCTTTGACCCCGTTTCGTCTTGGGCCATTGTGACATCTCTGAGTGACACGTCCACCGCCCGCACGCACGTTAACACCTGCATCAAATTTACACCTGACTAAGCAATCTGCTGAGCCGAAAGGTTCTCAGCCTACCTAAACCCAAAGGCATGAACCGAAATCCCTCGGCTATTACATTACACCATGAAGAGGTACTATACTCCAGAATGTAAACTTCTCTATCAGATGCAGTTTAATGGCATATCTTGTGTAACATTTCAAGGTAGGACTAAAGAAATTCAACCAAGATACGAACACGTGGGATAGACATATTCATACGGATACGGAAAACGTTTATCATGTTCATAAACATAGGAATCCGAAAAACACAAAATTCTTTCGACTCTCTTTTTTTGGTTCCGGTACGAAACTTTTTATTACCTTTTTGAGTTTAAGGTTTTTCGATATGAGAAGAGAGAGACAATTTCTTCAACAAACGCGCGGCACATTTCGTAGACCCCAACTGGTCTCGCCTCGACGAGACCAAAAATCGACTTCCTTCCTCAAGACTCGAATCTCAACTAACTGCTTTTTTCCAAATCCCAAAATCCTCAGCTCGTCGCTTCCGGGCATGACATCATTCACGTCCCCGGTCCTATTTTATATCTGGGGGTTTTATTGTGACATCTCTGATTGTCACATCCACCTCGCGCGCGCGTAAACACCTGCACTCAATGTGTGCACCTAACTAACCCATGCACTAAGCCGAAAGGTTTTCAGCCTAACTAAACTGAAAGGCAAGATATATAAAACGAAAAATGATAATATGAAAACAAATCCCTCCGCAATTATATTACTCTTGGACCACCCCCTTTTTTTTAGTCAGCTTATTCAGTCATCTTATTCTAATCCCTGCCTGTAGGGCTAGTATATCAACTGATTAAAATATCTCAACTGGATCGCATGAAAAGGATTTTTTAACTCTTTTAGCAGTGATCACATTAAAATCCAGATTCTCAGTTGGCTGGGCCTGTAGAATACACGGACTGCACCTCTGCAGAGGGGTAAGTCCTCCCCTCACCAACGAGTGTCCTGATATGGCACTAAACAATCTGATGGTGTGGTTCCAGTAATGCTGGAGCTTTGGGGAATGCGGAGTACCCTTTTATTGTCATCGCTCCCAGGTCCACTCTGGCCCGGAGTGGTAGCACCTGATAAGGGTCCTATCTATGGGTTAAATAGAACCAACGGAATACTTATGCTTAACTGAATTGTCTGACTGAATTGAATTGCTTGAAATAGAAATGTTTTTGACAATTAAACTCTACTTACATTTAAACTGTGTGCTTATGCTGAACTGAATTATATGAAATGGAACAGTTTTTTGACATTGAAACTTACACTTAACTGATTTGTTTAATGTAGAACTGTTTTGACATTTAACTGTGTGTAAACAAAATCTGTGCTTATACTAACCCGAATTAGCTGAAATAGAACTGCTTGATTAAACTGAATAGCTTTAAATAGAAATGTTTTTCACAATTAAACTGTACTTACATTTAAACTTCGTACTTATCATAAACTGAATTGTTTGAAATAGAACTATTTTCATAAAAATGGATTTGGCGTTAAATAGCCTACAAAGGTTTATATGCCATAAAACCCAAACAACCAACCAACCAACCATTAAAATCCAGCCCTGGAGATTTATGGATCTTATCCTCGCAGAGGAAATAGATCCACCGAATAAGTGTCCTGCATATGATGGTGAGGCTCCAGTCCTGGAGCTTTGGGGAATGTAAAGTGCCCCTTCTTGCCATTGCTCCCTGGTCTACTCTGTCTCGGAATGATAGAACCTGATAGGGTTCTATCTATGGGTCGAATAGAACTGTTTCACATTTAAACTGATTTCGAACATATGACATGTGAGATTGGACTTTGAGATAGAACTGATTGACTGTGTGTAAATAAATGACTGATGTTTAATTAAATTGTTAGTAATACATAGCAATACTTGGAACTATTCAAATTTATTGACTTATGCTTAATTGAATTGTTAGAAATAGAACTGTTTTTGACATTTAAATCATGTACTAATGTTAAGCTGAATTGTTTGAAATAGAACAGCTTTTACATTTAAACAGTGTACTTATACTAAACTGAAATGTTTGAAATAGATCTTTTTTTTAACATTTAGCTGTGTGTATACAAAGAACGGTACTTACGTTAAACTGAATTGTTTGAAATGGAACTGGTTTTTATGCTAAACTGACTTGTGTGAAATAGAACTGTTTTTTGACATTGAAACTGTATTCTTCCGCTAATTTGAATTGTTTCATTTAACTGAATGTAAACAAAAAACTATACTTATACGAAACTAACTTGTTGGAAATAGAAATGTTTATATTTATAAAAAACGGATTTGGCATTAAAAAGCCCACAATGGTTGAGGTGCCATAAAATCCAACCAAAATTAGTTTTTTAGCAAGAAAATGAATATAAGAAATACTGCATCGTATTGTTTAAAAACTGGACCGCGACGACGAAGCAAGTGAGTTCGAACCGCAGTCTGGGTATTACTTCAACTTTCGGACTAATCCCTTCGGAGAAATATTTGAACTCCCCCACCCGGATATCTCCCCTCACCGGATATGGATTATATAGTATCACTGCTGTTTATCAACAAATCTGGCTTCTGAATCAAATAATTCATGATGGTTTATTTGCAATTAAACAAACAAAACAAAAACCTGCCGAAAAATCCAGTTAGTAAAGTCTTTTTTTTTTCTTTTTTTTTTTTATTTTATTTATTTAAGTCTGTCTTGACTTTGAATTTCCTGTTCGAGGAGAAATATGGAACAAAAAATGATGCCTGAAAGAATTGAAACAGAAAGTAATGAATGCCGAAAATATATCCGTTGGATCTGAGACAATGTCGATCTCGAAAGATTTCTAGCAAGTCGATCTCATACCTGCTCTCACGTGTCAATCGTAAAAGAAAATACGTGCCCTGTCAGAACTATACATCTTGCTGTCAAGCCGGGAAGGGACGAGAATGTCCGATTGATAGTAGACAAAAAAGGGGTCTTCTTTATGACTGACTTATTAGGGTCAGGCGTGTACCCTTTGTTTTTGCCCTAACCGCAAGACAGATGGACACTGTTCGCATTTTACGCGGTCCGTTCATTTTTTTTTAACGTTTGTCAAATCGGTAAAGTGAATCCATAGTGATTTTAATGAGGTTTTGCTTGGTTTGGTTGGGTTTTATGGCATATCAAACTTTTTAGTTTATTTAATGCCAAATCCTCTTGATACATTTATATTAAATATAATAGGATTTGGTTTAGTTGGGTTTTATGGCATATCAACTATTGTTGGTTATTTAATGCCAAATCCTCTTTATACATATATATTAGATATATAGGATTTGGTTTGGTTGGGTTTTATGGCATATCAACTATTGTTGGTTATTTAATGTCAAATCTTCTTTATACATATATATTAGATATATAGGATTTGGTTTGATTGGGTTTTATGGCATATCAACCATTGTAGGTTATTTAATGCTAAATCCTCTTCATATATATATATATATATATATATATATATATATATATTAAATATAGAGGATTTGGTTTGATTAGGTTTATGCCATATCAACCACCACCACCATCATCATTATCATCACAATCATCATCATGTCACACTATCAGAACGGATATCTTTGACCCTCTCTCACCACACTTCGCTATTGACCATTGCTGCATCCCGCATCAGCACAGAGCTGCTGTACGTAGGTTCGAGGATTTGGTTTGGTTGGGTTTTATGGCATATCAACCATTTTAGGTTATTCATTGGCAAATCCTTTTTTATATATATACATATATATATTAAATATATAGGATTTGGTTTGGTTGGGTTTTTATGGCATGTCAACCATTGTGGGTTATTTAATGTCAAATTCTCTTTATAC
Source organism: Sepioteuthis lessoniana (assembly GCA_963585895.1). Classification (NCBI taxonomy): domain Eukaryota; kingdom Metazoa; phylum Mollusca; class Cephalopoda; order Myopsida; family Loliginidae; genus Sepioteuthis; species Sepioteuthis lessoniana. The sequence continues at coordinate 10,538,099 of OY757944.1, forward strand.
ATATGCATTAAGTGTTATATAGTTATTTACGCGTTCATTCAGCATCACAACGACACCATAATTAAGACGCATGAAGGAAGGAAGACGCAAGAAGACTTCTTTAGAAAAATATTCACCTCTCACTTTATTGCAAGGGTTCGAAAGGGTAGCATGTGAGAGGATGCTGGAGACCGAACGTAAACTTCATATTTTGACCCCACTGTTATGACCGTCACGTTGTGTCGTTCTTGTTCTCCTGATGTTGGGGTCTACTCCATCGGGGCTTTCCGAGGGCCCCCTCGGTCGGGTGTGGCTTTCCCTACCACATATGGTCTCTAGCTGTCTGGAAGTCTGCTGGCAACTGCATCAGGTGTTTCCGAGGTCCCCCTCGGTCGGGTGTGGCCTTCCCTACCACATCTCGTCTCTAACCCTCTGGGAGTCTGCTGGCAACTGCTTCGGCGGTTTCCGAGGTCCCCCGAGGTCGGGTGTGGTCTTCCCTACTACATCTCGTCTCTAACCCTCTGGGAGTCTGCTGGCAACTGCTTCGGGGGTTTCCGAGGTCCCCTGAGGTCGGGTGTGGCCTTCCCTACCACATCACGTCTCTAACCCTCTGGGAGTCTGCTGGCAACTGCTTCGGGGGTTTCCGAGGTCCCCCTCGGTCGGGTGTGGCCTTCCCTACCACATCTCTTCTCCAACCTTCTGGGAGTCTGCTGGCAACTGCTCTGGGACCCAAACTCAACTGAGTTAAATAATAACTCAACGCCCACACGATCGCCTACTGGATCTTTGAAATCGAATGTTTAATCGTCATCAAGCGGAAATAACTGTCATGCAGTTCAGAGGTTACTCTCTTCCGGTGCATGACTGTAATGGCCCAATGAAACCTTCACCTTATCCCACCTCATAAGCCTTAATCCGCCCACGTGATCTCTTTCGATTACTGGCCATTGGAATGTGTCACTTCCCTCCGGTGTATCACCTTGGAATAACATTTTTAGGCCGGGGCGAGGGGTCAAAATATAACATAAGTATATAGGATTTATAAACACATTTTGTTCATAGCATTTTTAAGGAGCCTGAGCTCATATTTTTTACATACAGTTAAATGGTTTCAAGTATTTCTATCTAATATGAATAATTATACTTCATACTAATCATTTATTAGCACACAGTTAAATGGTTCCAAGTATTGTTATGCATCACCTCTCTTTTCTCCTGTCTCTCTCAGTCTCACTCACTCTCTCTCTCCTCATTTCTATTTCTCTCGCTCTCTCTCTCTCTCTCGTTCTACTTCTCCTCTCTCTTCTTCTCTTCTCACTATCACTCTATCTCTCTTTCTTTCACCTCTTTCTCTTTCTCTCTCTCTCACTCTTTCCTCTTATAATAACTTTCCCTCTCTTCACTCTGAATTTCTTTTCACTCTCACTCTGTCTCTCCTTTACCTTTCTCTCTCACACTCTTTCCCCTACTTATCTATCTCCTTCTCTTCATTCTCCTTTTATTTTTACTCTCACTCTGTCTCTCTTTTAGCTTTCTCTTACTCTCTCTCATTCTTCACTCTTTCTCTTTCTCTCAATCTTTCTCTGTCTCTCTCAGTTTTTTCCCTTCTCCTCTCTCTCTCCTTCTCTGTCTCCTCTTATCACTCTCATTCCTCTTCCTTTATCTTTCTCTCTCTCTCTGTCTCTCAATCTCTCTCTCAGTCTTTTCCCTTCTCCTCTCTCTCTCTCCTTCTCTTTCTCTTCTCCTCTTATCACTCTCAGTCTTCATCCTTCATCTCTCTCTCAATCTCTCTCTCTCTGTCTTTTCCCTTCTCCTCTCTCTCTCTCCCCTTCTCTGTCTCTTTTTCTCTGATCACTTTCATTCCTCTTCCTTCATCTCTCTCTCTCTCTCTCAATCTCTCTCTCTCTCAATCTCTCTCTCTCTCTGTCTTTTCCCTTCTCCTCTCTCTCTCTCCCCTTCTCTGTCTCTTTTTCTCTTATCACTTTCATTCCTCTTCCTTCATCTCTCTCTCTCTCTCAATCTCTCTCTCAATCTCTCTCTCTCTCTCTCTCTCTGTCTTTTCCCTTCTCCTCTCTCTCTCTCTCCTTCTCTCTCTTCTTCTCTTATCACTTTCATTCCTCTTCCTTCATCTCCCTCTCTCTCTCTATGAATCTCTCTCTCTCTCTCAGTGTTTTCCTTCTCCTCTCTCTCTCTCTCCTTCTCTCTCTCTTCTTCTCTTATCACTCTCACTTCTCTTCCTTCCTCTCTCTCTCTCTCTCTCTCTCTTTCTCACCCACTTCGTGTTCTATATATTGTTGGTCTTTATTTCTACATTCATTTAGCCTTTAAATAATTTATTCTCATCAACATTTTATTTCTTATTCTTTGGTTTTATTCTTTTGATTACAACAAATACTTGTCTACGACAACTGTCTCTCAATATAAAGCACGAATTTTTTTCGGGATGTCCTTGAAGTATAATGGTTAAAGCGATTGACTGCGGAATCGTAGTAAGCGAGTTCAAACTCCAGTCGCGCTATTACATTCACTTTCGGGCAAATACCCTTAGGAAAGGTATGAACCCCCTTATCTTCCCAGCAATGGGTTAAATAGTACCACTACTGTTCTTCTATGAGAATAGCTTTAGCATTAAATAACCTACAAAGGTCGATATGCCATTAAACAAAGAAACCAACCAACAAATCTTTTTGAATATGAAAAAAGACGGGGTCTTCTGATTTCAAAAAAGAAGATTGTGATCAAACTAATAAAAAGATCCTCATATCCCCAAATCTTTTTAGATCAATGGGCTGCTACACCGATTAATTCCCAGTCAGAGCGTTTCTCTGGCCAGTGAATAGGTTACTTGTTGGTAAACATTTCTTCTCGAAGTAACATGTCTCAGCTTTTACTGGGTTACCATATTTATCCAACCCCTCCGCTCGGGTAGGATATGACACAAGGTCAATTTTTAAGCGGAGTTTAACAGGTTCGAATTCAGAGTTTTCCTTCTCCTAGACTAGTTGCCTCACCAGGGCTGAAGAACCTAGTCTGCCTTACTATTTACCCATTTTACAGGGTTACGTCATGTGAAACATACAGCTATCATAAATTACGGCAATTAAGTCGACTTTTTAAAACTGTAAAAGTTTCTACACAACTTATATAACAGGGCACAAACCCAAACCTTTAGCACAGGGGAGTCAGCTTCGGATCTTAATTCTATCAAATAAATCGACTCCTTATTTTGCTGAGAATTATTTTCATTTTTGGTTTGTTTAATGAGTGTTTTGTGGCAAATGAACGCTTGTGGATTATTCAATACCAAATCCTACCAACAAACCCGAGTGAGTTCGGGTCTCATTTGGTACCCTAGTTACATGGCCTTGTGCCACATATTTCCTCTGACGAAAGCAAGAGGCTGGAAACATTTACGTAAGAACGATATAAATGAATAATCCTTAAAAAATACTAACAATAGTTGTTTAATAGGAAGCTGAGAGTTCAGTGGGGTAGTAACTATCTATCCACTAAGCAAGTGGTATCACATGTGATGGAGGTGCCCGTGGTGTAATGGTTATCGTCGTAGGAAATGGACACAGCGATACGAGTTCAAATCCTGGACGAGGCTGATTGCATTTTACATAGCACTAATACCCTTGGGAAAGGTATCAATCCAATTATTCTCCCTCCAGCTATGGGTAAATAGTAGGACAGACTAGGTTCTTCAGCCTTGGTGAAGCAACTAGTCGAGGAGAAGGAAAAACTCTGAATTCATACCTGTTAAACTTCGCTTAAAAGTTGACCTTGTGTTATATCCTGCCCGAGCGGATGGGTTGGTAAATAGGATCACACGTGACTGTGTCACGTGGCTCTGGTAAACTCGTCTGAGGCTGACGTGAATTTATGGAGGTGGGCGAGTCCATCATGGAGGGAGTACGACAGATGATTATTTATCACTACAACAAGCGCAATGTCAGCCATCTGGAACACGTCCTGTAAAAATTGCATCCTTTCAAATAGAAACATCAAACCAATTGTTCTATTAATTGTCATTAGTTTGTAAAGTGGTCTCCAATGGTCCAGGAGACCTGGGTTCAATCCCAGGTCGCGTCATACCAAAGACTTTAAAAATGGTACTTGATACCTCCTTGCTTAACACTCAGCAATATAAGGTACGTATCGAGAGTAAAGTGGAGCAATCCAGGGAAAGGAGTAGCGCCCTCCCCTACACCTCCGTCTAGTAGCTATTGAAAAGGGAGCCTTCTGGTCGCTCTCGATTACGGTCGCCAAGAACAACGTATCAGCTTGCAATTATTTTTCGAGTTTCTTGTTTCAGTGATAAATCCTTATCATATAAATGAGTTGTATCTATTTTGAGACAGTTTTGAATGCTTTGGTTTCCAAATTAGTAGCAAATCAAAATATTTTTTTCCTTTCTTATCCATGGCATTGTGATCGAGGATTAATACTTGTTATACTATAATATTTTCAAATCTGAAACAAAAAAGAACACATTATTATAAGTCAATTTTGACTTTAAATAACAAATAGTTACAATTTTTAGTAAATGTTTGGTTGTGTAGGTTAGAAGATAGGTGACCTCGGAATCACAAAGAACTACAGAGGAAAAGTTTAACTGTTATGGCTGCCAAAGTTAATCATGCCCCGCTTGCTTCTCAATCCTATCCAATACGAAAGCGAGAAAATTGTTAATAAAAATCAGAATGGCTTTCAAACAAATCGCTCCACAACTTCACATGTTCTGACTATCTGTAGAATGATCGAAGAAGTACGGGAAAAGAATCTCGAGGCAATTCTACGATTCATTAATCTCCAAGTCATTCAGTCCTATACTCGGAGGAAAGATGGAGCAAATATTACTTCCATATGATCTCTTCAAAAAAACTTTTGGTGCTATGACGATGCTTTACAAAAACACAAAAGCGATGATTCGATTACCAGATGGAGACACACACTTTCGCGACATTGTTGCAGGAGTCTTGCAATGAGATACACCAGCATCATATTTGTCACCTAGACTACTCACTTCGAATATCAAAATATCTCATAAAAGAAAAAAGTTTTACGTTAAAATAACCAGAAGGAAAAAAAAAACAATATCCCGCAGAATCCATAACAAACACAGACTACGCAGATTATCTAGCGCTTTCTGCTAATACACCAGCCCAACCAGTGTCCCTATTGCAGAGTTAAGTCCAAGCAGCCAGACGCATTGTAATTTACGTGATCTCAAATTATAATCAAAGTAAAGTTGGCGACCGTAGTCAAGGGTGGCCCAAAGGCTCCCTTTTCGATAGCTACTACACCAAGGGGTAGGGTGTGCTACTCCTTTCCCTGGATTGCTCCACTTTACCCTTTATCCTTACCTTATAATACGGAGTGTTAAGCCAGGTAGCATCAAGTACTATTTTTTGAGTCTTTGGAATTGAACCCAGGTCTCCCAGGCCATTTACGAACAACTCTTTAACCATTGTCCGGTTGATCACAAATAAAACAGTATATTTATTTTAAACGAAAAGAAGACATCTCCACTCTAACTGGGAAGCCTCAAAAATTAATAAATCAATTCACATACCTCTGTATGAGGGGTGTCCTTGTGGTGTAATGGTTAAAGCGGTGGACTGCGGAATCGTAGTAAGCGAGTTCGTACTCCAGTCGCGCTATTACGTTCACTTTCGGGCAAATACCCTTGGGAAAGGTATGAACTCCCTAATCCTCCCAGCTATGGATTAAATAGTACCACTATTTAGTACCACTTCTTGGAGAATGGCTTTGGCATTAAATAACCTACAAAGGTTAATATGCCATTAAACAAAGAAACCAAACCAAACCAAATACCTCTGTAGCAGTATCTCATCTACTGAAATAGAAATTTGATCAATCCGATATGATAAAAGGAGATATTTTCCAAGCAGTGCTTGTGTAAGTATTTCCATATGGATGCACCTCATTTACTCTAGCAAAACACCAAGAAGAAAAAATTAATGACAACCATTCAAGAATATTTTGTGAATATCACCTGGAAGCAACCTACCAAAAACAGCAGTTGTACAGCCACCTGCCTCCCATCAAACAAAAATAAGTAGACACATAAGAGACGTTCTTTTATGAACCCCTGCCAGTGTTGGCCGACAAATAAAGACTTACATACATCAAGTTTGTACGGACTCTGGGTGACACCTAGAAGACTTGGCAGAAGAGAGGTGTAACACGAGTGGATGTTGATAGAGGGTCAGGGAACCTGTGGTCTCAGAATGACTGATAATGATAAGGAAATAAACAGTCCTATTTGATCTATATGTAAAAACCTAACAGAAAATACCACACCGATTCAGAGTGGACCTGATAGTAATGGCAATGATGGGGTACTCTGAATTTCCCAGATTTTCAGGACTGGAACTTCACTATCAGATTTTTTTATGTCATATCCATATGCAGTCAGTGTATTTGACAGCCCCAGCCGACTGGACCAGATACTGACCACAGTTAAAGGAGGGGATATTTGGTTGGGTTTTATGGCATATCAAGTATTGTAGGTTATATAATGCCGAATCCATTTTTATACATATCAACATATTTATTTCAAGCAATTCAGTTTAGCATATATATATACTGTTTAGTTCTATTCAACCCATTGAAAGAACCCTGTCAGGCCACAGTGAACCTGAGAGCGATGGCCATAAAGGGGTGCTCTGCATTCCCCAAAGCTCCAGCATTACTGGAGCCTCACCATCAGTTTGCTTAGTGGCATATCCAGGACCGTTTGGTGTATTCATCAGCCACAGGTGGTACAATTTACCAACCCCTCCGCTCGGGCAGGATATGACACAAGGTCAATTTTTAAGCGGAGTTTAACAGGTTTGAATTCAGAGTTTTCCTTCTCCTAGACTAGTTGCCTAACCAAGGCTGAAGAACCTAGTCCGTCCTACTATTTATCCATAGCTGGAGGGAGAATAAGGGGGTTCATACCTTTTCCAAGGGTATTTGCCCGAAAGTGAACGTAATAGCGCGACTGGAGTACGAACTCGCGTACTACGATTCCGCAGTTCATCGCTTTAACCATTACACCACGAGGTGGTGGACTTAAAAAGGGTTGGGTGATTGCTTTCTGTAAGTGCAATTGTAAGATTAAGTTCGAGACAATCATATTGGTGCTTAGGCTTGATATAACCAGCCGATTAATCGGATCGGTCATCTCCGACCACCCGTCTTGCACAGTAAGGGCCAAAGTAGAGAGTTAGAGCTTACGTGACAACATTGGCTTCAGGGTCAAGGACTGTTCAGCCGACACGATCCGTTCTAATGTAATACTAGTAGCCACCCACGTTCAACAGGTGTCCTCGTGGTGTAATGGTTAAAGCGATGAACTGCGGAATCGTAGTACGCGAGTTCGTACTCCAGTCGCACTATTACGTTCACTTTCGGGCAAATACCCTTAGGAAAGGTATGAACCCCCTTATTCTCCCTCCAGCTATGGGTAAATAGTAGGACAGACTAGCTTCTTCAGCCTTGGTGAGGCAACTAGTCTAGGAGAAGGAAAACTCTGAATTCAAACCTGTTAAACTCCGCTTAAAAAAATTGACCTTGTGTCATATCCTGCCCGAGCGGAGGGGTCGGTAAATAGTACCTCGTTAGTGGGTTTTATCATCCCTCAGGAAATGAGTAGTCGGTGTTTTCTACAGCTGCTACCGACTCGGCGGAGATATTTTCAGGCCTTAAAGATCGACTTATATACAAGAATTTCCAGTAGCTTGGATTCAAATGCTTCCTTCATCTAGAGTAGTTGGTTTCTTTTATCAAGACTAAAGACCGTTTTGCTTTTCTGCTTTCGAATTGTTGGATGAAGGTTCCCGAAAAAAACTAACATGAAGTGGAATGTAAACAACCACATCCAGGATTTGAACTCAGATCTTCAAATCCATTTTTCTACGTCAATAGCCGTTAAAGTAAAACGCACCTTCAATATAAGATAAAGTTTTAAATTATGAGAAAAACAATCAAAGGAAAAAGCGTTATTTCGCTGTCTCGAAGTCTTTGTGAATCTCATCAAGCAAGCGAGACTGAAAATGAGAATTCGGTAGGTTGAGGGTCTATTTGTTTGTTGAACGTATGGGAGAAAATAAGAGACGAAAAATTAAGACAGGAAGTTGAGAAAAGGGGCAGGGGGACCATTTTATGCACCGGAATGACGTGGGTGGTGGGTTGGGATATGATAGAGAAGAGACAGGAAATTAAGGGTTATACCCTGAGAAAAAAAAAGGTGGGATGGAGGGTCAAGCCCCACTGTCTAAACTCTAAATAAAACACTATTACTTTTGAATTTTCTTTTTTCGTTTTTTTTTTTCAAACATACGGTCTTTTTCAACATCCACCTTTAAAAATATAAGCAAATGGTAAGATAAGTGTTTTCGCAATGATTAATGGATTTAGAACGGTGAAGTGATTTCAAGGAAATTAGGAAGATATTCCTGAAATTTACCATTAAATCTCTCATGAAAAGAACCGATTCTTGACGATCGGCTTGTCTATTTGGTATACTCGTTGGTTGGTTGGTTGGTTGGTTGGTGTGTCCCTGTATGTCTGACTGGCCGGTTGGTTTGGCTTGTTGGCGTGGCTAATTGGTAGCATAACTGGTTTGTTGGTTTGACGGGCTTGGTAGGTTGGTTGGTCGGTTGGCATGTCTGGTTAGTTGTCTGATTTTCTTACTGGTTGGTTCGTTGGTTGGTTGGTTGACGTCTGACTCGGTGATTGGTTTGCTGGTTTGCGTGGCTGGTTGGTTAATTGGCTGGATGGTTGTTGAAATGGGTGGTTGCTGGTTGCATAGCAGGTTGGCTGGTTTAATTATCTGACTGGTTGGTTGGTTGGTTGGCGTCTGACAAGGTGGTTGGTTTATTTGGCTGGTTGGTGGCGTGACTAGTGTTAGTTGGTTTGGATGTCCGACGGAGTCAGAGGTTGGTTGGTTGGTTGGTTGGATGGGAGGCCGGTGGCTACTTTGACTGTAAGTCACTTTCTTTCTTTCTTTCTTTCTTTCTTTCTTTCTTTCTTGTTGCATCTTTCTTTCTTTCTAATCGGCTGAATCTTCTTTCCTATTTCCTTCCTTCCTTATTTTCTTTCTTTCTTGTTGCAACTTTCTTTCTTTCTATTCGGCTAAATCTCCTTTCTTATTTCCTTCCTTCCTCATCTTCTTTCTTTCTTTCTTTCTTTCTTCAAACACTTCTTTCTTATTTCTTTCTTTCCTACCTTCTTTCCTTTCTTTCTTTCTTTCTTTGTTTTTTCTTTCTGTCTTTTCAGGTGAATTTTCTTTCTTTCTTTCTTTCTTTCTTTCTTTCTTTCTTTTCAGCTGAATCTTCTTTCTTTCTTTCTTTCTTTTCAGCTGAATCTTCTTTCTTTCATTCTTTCTTTCTTTCACTGCACTTTAAAAATAATTTTGTGTAAAATAAACTTGAAGGTGAATATATGAATGGATAAATAAAAAAATGAAAATTTTCAAAAGTACAGAAAAGTTTGATCGCAAGAATAATGATATAGGTAAAAAGAAAGAAATAAAGATTTAGCTGAAAAGAAAGAAAGAAAGAAAGAAAGAAAGAAAGAAAGAAAATGAATTTGATTGACAAAGAAAGAAAGAAAGAAAGAAAGAAAGAAAGAAAGAAAGAATACATCAAAAAAAGAAAATGAAGCTCGAAAGAAAGAAGTTATTTCAAGGAAAAATAGAAAAGAAAGAAAGAAAGAAAGAAAGAAAGAAAGAAAGAAAGATGACGAATTGAGAAAGAATGAAAGAAAGACGTCAAAGCTAGAAAGAAAGAAAAATATAGCTGGAAGGAAAAATAGAAGATCTAACGAAAAGAAAGAAAAACACAAAAAAAAGAAGAAAAGAAAAAAGAAAGAAGATAGAGTAAGAAAGAAACAAACAAAGAAACAAACAAAGAAAAAAGAAAGAATACGAAACTTAATTAAATAAAGAAGTAGTGAGAAGAGAAAGAAAGAAAGAAAGAAAGAAAGAAAGAAAATGAATTTGATAGACAAAGAAAGAAAGGAAATATACAGGAAAAATAGAAAAGAAAGAAAGAAAGAAAAGAAAGAAAGAAGATGAATTGAGAAAGAAAGAAAGAAAGAAAGAAAGAAGTCAAAGCTAGAAAGAAAGAAAAATATAGCTGGAAGGAAAAATAGAAGGTATACTAAAAAGAAAAAAAAATACAAAAAAAAAGAAGAAAAAAGAAAGAAGATAGAGTTAGAAACAAACAAACAAAAAAGAGAGAAGATGAAACTTAATTGAATAAAGAAGTAGTTCGAAAAGAAAGAAAGAAAGAAAGAAAGAAAGAAAATGATTTTGATAGACAAAGAAAGAATGAAAGAAAGAAAGAATACATGAAAAAAAGTAAAAAAAAAGCTCGAAAGAAAGAATTTGTTACAAGGAAAAATAGAAAAGAAAGAAAGAAAGAAAGAAAGAAAGAGAGAGAGAAAGACGTCAAAGCCAGAAAGAAAGAAAAATATAGCTGGAAGGAAAAATAGAAGATATACCAAAAAGAAAGAAAAGTATAAAAAAGAAGAAAAAGAAAAAAGGAAGAAGATAGAGTTAGAAAGAAACAAACAAAGAAACAAAGAAAGAAAAAAGAAAGAATATGAAACTTAATTGAATAAAGAAGTAGTTAGAAAAGAAAGAAAGAAAGAAAGAAAGAAAGAAAGAAAGAAAGAAAGAAAGAAATCAGTATAGAAGAAGCTGAGAAATGAAGAAAACACAAACAAAATCTAACCTTCACATGAGTCAGTTAAATATTATAATAAGTAATCATAAAAGAACACTTAGAAAATCGACATAGAACAAATAAATAGGAAAAAAAAAACAAGGAAAGAAAATGGAAACTAAGTAGATTTATTGTTTTATTGTTACCCGGATAGAGACTCCTTCTGCCAATCATGGCGACAACACATTCGCCATTTTATCCTCATTGTTGTCCATTACAGGGTGATAGAAGAAGAAAGAAAGCAGAGAAGAGTTGAAAACGTCAAGCAGACGACATATTTCGCGCCACCACTGGGCATCAGTGACGAATCTCGCAAAAAAAAGAAGGTGGATAAAAAGAACCCCTGACCCCAGCTTGACGACTCTGCTTCAAAATGGTTCCTAGTAATCAAAGAATGGGGATGTTGACTTTTAGTTTCATTTTCTCGCTCGCTCGCTCGCTCGCTCGCTCTTCCCACCCGCCAGTTTTTGTCAGCGCTTTGTTGTCGGCCATTATGAGCAGTGACGGCGGGAAATATCATCCATTTTCGCGCCAACTCCTGCGTTCCTTGTTAAATACTTATCCTAAGTGTATCTTTATCAAAAGATGTATTGAGTCGAACTTCCGAAAATGCACTGAGCGAACCAACTTGACAACATCTACATCGCTCTTTCTCCTCTTTTTTTTTTTTTAGAGAGTAGAAACCGTACCCTTTTAACAGACTGTATCCCTACCTGGGTACCAGAATTGTAATTCCATTTCTCATGTATTCTGAATGACAAGAAAATCTGACCACAAAGTTAAACACAACCAAATGCTATATTTCCAATAGACAATTTTGGGTTCACGTAGTAGAGTAACGGTAGATCAGCTAGTATTGCAAATCCAGTGCTTTCAAGTTGTGAGTTCAATTTTCATTGGCTCCCTCATACTCGATGCATTATTTCAAATCTAAGCTACATTCCTTTTTTTGTATATTTTTTTTAAGATTTGGGATTAACTGCAGTTGAAAGCACAGATCTCTGTCAAAAGTTAAGCAGCAGTGAGCCCATTCATTGCTAAGATGAGTAATCAATCAATTAAAACATGTACTCCAACAATCTGAGGCCTGTGTTCCAGACTAAAAAAAACCTTAGTGAATAAAAAAAAAAAAAAAAGATAGAAGTTAAGCAGCGATGAGCCTGTTCATTTATAACTTGGGCAACCCATTACGAGGGGTTCTCCAACAACCTAAGATCTGTGCTTCAGAGGAAGATAAGCTTAGTAAATAAAAAGAAAAAAAAATTTAAGCAGGAACGGGCCAGTTCAATACTTAGTTGGGTGACTACATTACAACGTGGCGTAACGGTTTTCGACGGAGGAAGTGGGTTCGGCTGTCCAAGTTCAAATCCGAAACGAGGTTGTTATAAATCCAATTATTCTACATCCAGTAGCTCATTCGGCTGGAGCAGTTAAAGACCTCGAACACATCTCTGCAGAATGATAAGACTCCTCCAACGAGTATCCTGGATATGACACTAAACAATCTGATGCAGAGTACTAGTTCATTGCCATCGCTCCCAGTTCATTCTGACACAAAGTGGAGGCACATGGTAGGGTCCTATCTATAGGTCACATAGAACTGCTTGCAAAAAGAATTACTTATGCTAAATTGAATTGCCTGAAATAAAACTGTTTTATCATTAAACTGAGAGTAAACAAATGTCTAATGTATAATTTATGTGTAAGTATTAATAGCAATACTTGACACATTTAACTGTGCACAAACGAATGATTAAGATTATATAGAATTATTCGTATTAGATAGAAATAAGTGAAACTATATATATATCTAGCAAGGTCCAAGTACTTATTTCTTGTTTCATTTTCATTCAGTTTTAACCTGTGCCTAGAAGGAACGGCAAAGTTCACTATTTGGCAAGTTCTTTTTTTTTTTTTTTTTTTTTTTTTTTTGCTGACTATCACTTAGTCTGGTTGTCTGGTGGAGATTAGTTGATCCGTTTATATCTCAAAATCCCAAAGAATTTTGTGCGTCTCGGATTCTGGGTGATGCCCATACCATTTATTATTCGGGTCAAATTTAAACTTCTTGCATGAATATTATTATTATTAGATAACTAGATAATGTTGCCCAGTCGGCTGGGGCTGTAGAATACACCGACTGCTTCTCTACAGAGGGGTAAGTCTTCCCCAACGAGTGTCCTGGTATGACACTAAACAATCTGATGATAAGGTTCCAGTAATGCTGGAGCTTTAGGGAATGCGGAGTACCCCTTTATTGTCATCACTACCAGGTCCACTCTTGCACCTGATAGGGCCGTATGTATTGATCAAATAGAACTGAACTGTATAGTTGTCTTGAAATTGCTTGAAATAAAACTATTTTGATATTTAAACTGTGTATTTATGCTAAACTGAATTCTTTGATAATGAACGGTTTTTGACATTGAAACTGTACTTACACTAAACTGAATTGCTTGAAATAGAACGGTTTTGACATTTAGCAGTGTGTAAACAAAAAATATACTCATAATATACTGAATTGTTTTGCTTGACCAAACTGAATTGCTTGAAATAGAAATGTTTTTGACAATTAAAGTGAGTACCCATGCTAAACTGAATGGTTTGAAATAGAACCGATTATTTGATATAAGAATGGATTTGGCATTAAATAACCTACAAAGGTTGATATGCCATAAAACACAAACAAACAAACAAATTGAGAGATAGATAGATAGATCGAAACAGTCCGAGAAACATAGATAGATAGATACCAAGAAAGAAAGAAAGAAAGAAACATAGATAGATAGATAGATGAGCAATCATTTTGGTGGACATCTATGAAATTCTAATGTGCAAAAATGTCGAATTATTCGGATGGAGGCGAGAAGCGTTAAAACATTCATCGAGCCACCGATTTTCTCAGTGCCGCTTCCCAGTTTCCTCCATTAAGGCCGACGAGAAAAGTGCGGTCAATGGTTCAAGCCAGCACTGCAGCCAGCCATGGTCATCTCTTTAGAGCCACAATCAGAGTTAAGTGGTCGGCTGCGTCGCTTCGCTGTTTGTACTCTTTCGCATCCAAACACGCCACCAGTTAAATGCTTTCTACTGCTGGTGCGCCTGTTTTAACGATGGGAAATATATATATATATATATATATATATATATATATTGAGAGAGAGAGAGAGAGAGAGAGAGAGAGAGAGAGAGAGAGAGAGATCGCTATAGATGAATAAACAAATAAATGAAACAAAAATGGCGGCGGAAAGATAGATTTTCTTACTTCTTATATAGATCAGATGTGGGCACCTCTGGTGGTGTAACGGTTAGCAAGCTAGACTAGCAAACGAACACGAGTGAGTTCGAGTCTCATAGGGCGCCCCATTCATTTGGCCTTGTGCCACATCGAAGCAAATAGCTTCGTAAATTATAATGCTATATAGTTCAGATGTGAACTGTTTGAGAATGAAAATCACTCAAATATTCGGCCAATTTTATAAATTTTTCTATCGTTTCACACGAACAAAATACGACACAAGGTCTTTTTTAAGCAGAATTTATGAAAACGGTTTCAGTTCAGAATTTTTATTCTCCTTAATGGGTTGCCATATGATGGTTTGCCCTAGTATTTACGTATAACTAGGGAGAGAATTATAAAATATATGTTTTTTCTAAAGGGCATCAGCGATATGCGTGGTGCATTCAATAAGCTTCCAGACTTTTTTTTGTACAGGCATTAAAATGGTCGTAGACACTTGAAAATTCAGCATGTTATTGCTATACATCGTATGAGATGACTGACCAATTTTTATGATTTCAGGTTTAAATGAACAGCTACAGCAGCAATTGGAATACACCCTAGTAAAACCTGATTGTCACAGCTGATGAATTTCAAAAATACAATCTGGACGTGAGGACACTTTAGTATAACGATATGCAATAAAATTCTTTTTTAAACTTGGAAAAAATGCCACAGAAACGTATGGAATGCTTCAGACAGCTTTTGAAGCATCTTGCATGAATCGAGCATCAGTTCTTGAGTGGCATAAGAGATTCAAGGAAGGCAGGGAGTCTGTGAGGAATGATGAGAGGTGTGGCAGGAGTAAGGAAGTCAATACACCAGAGTTGATTGGCCAAAGGGTTAGGGTTGTGACTTTTGGTTATTCCCTAAGCTCAGAGGCTGTTGTTATGAGACAATTGAGGAGGTGAAAGAGGCTGTGACGAAGGTCATTGACACATTCACACAAGAGAACTTCCATGGGGCCTTCCAGAAATTGTTGCACCGGGACAACAAGTGCATTGCAGCCGGAGGAGATTCCTTCGAAGGGGACTAGAGTTTCATGTGTGTACTATCAATAAAAGTGCCCATACGGAAAAAGTCTGGAAACTTATTTAATGATCCTCGTATGAAATGCAAATACCCTTTTCCTGAACTGGAACTCGGTTCGTCACGTCTATTGTCTGCGACGGTATCCATTACACCACAAAAGCCTACTCATAAACGTATGGATTGTTTTAGGTACTTTGTTTAATGTCAACCCTTGCCGGATATTTATAGCCAAATCTTTTTTATAAATATACGTGTTGAATGTAAATAGTTCATAAGTAAATATTTTTGTTTTTAAATGAATTGTTTGAGCGTGAAACAGAAGTTAAACAAACTTTGCTTAAAAGGCCTCGATTAAAGGGTTAGTTGGGTGATTGGTTGGTGTTCAATGACATATCAACCAATGTGGGCGATTTAATGCCAAATTTTGTTATATATATACAGAAAGAAAGAAAGAAAGAAAGAAAGAAAGAAAGAAAGAAAGAAAGAAAGAAAGAAGATAAAATAAAAGTGAAAAAAGAAACGGATAAAAGAAAAGAAAAAAAAAGAAAATGAGAAAAGAAAGAAAATAAAGAAAGGGATAAAAGAAAAGAAAAAAGAAAAGGAGAAAAAAAAGAAAGAAAGAAAGAAAGTAGAGGATAAAATAAAAGGGAAAAAGAGAGAAAGACAAAGAAAAGGAAGAAAACAAAATCGAAAGAAATAAAGAAAAGAAATAAATAAATAAATAAAGAAAGAAAGAAAGAAAGAAAGAAAGACGGAAAATAAGTGGAAGATAGAATAAAAGGGGAAAAGAAAGAAAAAAGAAACAGAGAAAGAAAAGGAAAAAGAAGAAAAGAGGAAAACAAAATCGGTAGAAAAAAAGAAAGAAAGAAAGAAAGAAAGAAAGAAAATAAGTAGAAGATAAAATAAAAGGGGAAAAGAAAGAAAAAAGAAACGGAGAAAAGAAAAGGAAAAAGAAGAAAAGAAGAAAGCAAAAAAGAAAGAAAGAAAGAAAGAAAGAAAGAAAGAAAATAGAAGATAAAATAAAAAGGAAAAATGAGAGAAAAAAGAAACGGAGAAAAGAAAAAGAATGTGAAGTAAAGAAGAAAACAGAATAGAAAGAAAGAAAGAAACAAAGAAAGAAAGAAACGAAGAAACAAAGAAAGAAACAAAGAAACAAAGAAAGAAACAAAGAAAGAAACAAAGAAAAACTGTGAATTGAATAACAGAATGAAAGGAAAAGAAAAAGAAGAAAATAAAAAAGAAAAGATGTTAAAAAGTAATAAAATAAAACGAAGAAATAAAAAGATGAAGGAAAGAATAAAAGAAGAAAGTCAAAGATGGAACGCATTGAACGACAGATGAAATAAATAAATAAATAAATAAATAAACACCAAATTAAACTCAAGAAATGGCTAAAACAAATGGCGACTCTAACGTGACAAAACGGAGCCGTGATTATAATTCGCTTCTGAAAGCCTCTGACCACTGACTGTTCAAAGCTTCAACTTCAAGTACGGCTCGAGAATCTCCAGGCGATTAAATTGAATGACAAGAAGCGGTAAAAATGGCCGCAAATTCGGAAATGGTTGCTGAGCGCAAAGTAGAAATCCACAGAATTCTTTTCGATCACCAACACCTACGCAAATGCACACGCACACACACACAATATATATATATATATATATATATATATATATATATATATATATATATATATATATATATATATATATATATATATTCCTTTATTTATTTATATCAATACACACATAGATATATATCTGTCATAATTTCTCTCAACTCACCTTCTGTAACATCCGTCTCCCTTTTTCACCCTCCCTATCGTGCTATATATATATATATATATATATATATTCTTTTATTTATCTAACTCACCTTCTGTAACATCCGTCTCCCTTTTTCACCCTCCCTATCGTGCGATATATATATATATATATATGTGTGTGTGTGTGTGTGTATATATATATTGATATCTGAGTGTCGAGTGAAAATTTCATCTGCTGACGAAGATATTCTCATGGAATGCAGCTAAATGAGGTTTATTTTCGCTATAGACCCCACCCTGCTTTTTACACTTCTTCCATCAGTGTTGTTGTAGTTGCATCTCACTGGCCAAAATACGTCAACATCAGAAATCACATAAACCTTTCAGCACGCCCTCATATATATATATATATATATATATATATATATATATAATTCATATAACATGTCTGCTGTTGACGTATTTTGACCAATAGAATTCAATCACATCAACAGGTATTGGAGAAATGTGGAAAGCAATAGGGGTGACTACAGAAAACAATCATTTTGCTGCATTCTATAAGAGTAATATATAAACTTATATATATATATATATATATATATATGTGTGTGTGTGTGTGTGTGTGTGTGTGTGTGTGTGTGCTAGGATTGTGTTGAAAACTTACAACAATACTTCAGAATACTACAGCCTTTTCCGAAGGGTTTTAGTGAAATCCCTGGGTGTGGAACTTAAAATCTGCTAAATGTATCCCCAACAAGAAAACTAATGACCATGTATAAGGCATTATATCCCAGTGATGACGTATACAGACTATATGTGTCAAGAAAAGAAGCAGGAAGAGAACTTGTCAGTATTGAAGATACTTAGACCCCTCCAAAAAGAAGCTTTCTTAGTATCACACTAAACTGTATCTCAGGATGAGTCTAAAGTTCTGGAGATTTGGGAAGTACTCCTTCATTGCCATTACTCCCAGGTTCACAAAAAAACCCGAAATTATAGTCCCTATTACTGTCCCATCAATTCTTTTATTTGTGTATCATGCCTTCAAAACCATCTCATTTTTTTACTATCTTCTCACATCAACCTTTAAAAAAGAATTTTTTCACACAACCTATGCTATAATGATATGGTATTTAATGACCCTGAGAAGTTGATATGCCGTAAAACAAACTCAGACTCAATATCAATATAATATCTATACACACATAAATTTATAGAAAATAATTCATCCGACAATCCCCCCCCCAAATGACCTCGTAAATTTTCTTTCTTATCATTTTTTTTTTCTGAAATTTAACGCTATTGCTATTTTGTCCCATTAAAAGAAATATCTTCCTTTATTTGCCAAAAAATCCAATTGGCTCATAGACTTAGTTTTTGGACTGTAAATTTCTTTTTTAAGTAGAAATATTGAAAAAACATTGGGTATAATTAGAAAATGTAAATTTTACGTATTAACACAGATATACTTGATAGCATGTAACTGTTTGCAAGAAAGTCTAAAGAAAAATCTATACAAAAAATGTTAATAAACAAACTTATCAATAAAATATCAGAACTTATACCCAAACGTAGGCAAGAAAAAAATTTCTGAATAATTTTACAAAAAGACTAATGTGAAAAAATAGAAATAAGTAAAAACTAAAGGAACAACTTAAAAAAAATACAGATTAATAAACAATAATAATAATAAAAACTTGAAAACCTGGTGAGTGGAATTGACAGCAGGAAGGAAAAACTTAGCTGAAGATCCAAAGAGGTATATTCCAAGGAGATGTTCTATCACCATTATTATTCATAATCGCAATGATGCCATTAAACAACATACCAAGAAAATCGTAGGAAAAGATCACTCAACTAATGTACATGGACGACATCTAACTGCAAAAAACGAAAAAGAATTGGAAACTCTAATACACATAGTCAGTATATACAGTCAGGACATTGGAACGGAATTTAGAATGGAAAAATTCGCCATGCTAGTAATGAAAAGAAGGAATGGAACTACCAAATCAAGACAAAATTAGAACGCTCGGAGGAAAGTAAACCTACAAATATTGGAAATATTAGAAGGTGACACCAAAGATGAAAGAAAATATTAAGAAAGAATATTTTAGGAGAAACAGAAAGCTACTCGAGACAAAACTATATAGCAGAAACCTTATCAAAGGAATAAATACGTAGGCGGTTTAAGATATTCGGAACCATTCTTGAAGTGGACCAGAGAAGAACTTAAATGGACCGGAGAACAAGAAAACTAATGACCATATATAAGGCATTATATCCCAGTGATGACGTATACAGACTATATGTGTCAAGAAAAGAAGGAGGAAGAGAACTTATCAGTATAGAAGACAGCGTTGGACGCATCGATACTACGACTCGAAGACTCCATAGAAACCCGCGCAGAGGGACTGATTACAGTCGCCAGAAACAATTTTGACAACACCATGACCAACAGAACAACAATAACCAGAAAAAATGGGAAGGAAAACAACTCTATCAGGCGACATCTCACACAAAAAAAAACGTGAACGCGGCTAAGAAAGGGAAAACTTAAAAGAGGAACGGAATCTCCCCTTATAGCAGCCCAAAACAACGCTTTAAAAACCAATCATATCAAAGCAAGAATAGATAAGACGCAACAAAACAGCAGATGTAGGTTATGTGGTGATAGAGACGAAACGATTAATCACATGATAAGCGAAGGCAGCAAATTAGCACAAAAAGATTATAAGACTAGACACGACTGAGTGGGCAAAGTGATCCACTGGGAATTGTGCAAGAAATTAAAGTTTGACCGTACGAACAAATGGTATATGCACAATCCAACATCTGTGCCGGAGAATGAGACGCACAAACTCCTATGGGATTTTGACATACAAACGGATCAATGAATCTCGATCAGACAACCAGACCTTATAATGGTCAACAAAAAAATAGAAAGCTAGCAAAATTGAGGACTTTGCTGTCTCGGCGGACCACAGACTAAAATTAAAAGATAGTGAAAGGAAAGATAAGTACCTTGATCTTGCTAGAGAATGGAAAAAAAAATTAGTGCTCTTTGTACAGTCGTTCAAGATAGCTTCGATGCATCGACACAACGATTTTAAGAATATTTTTAAAAAATCGGAAGAAGACTTATTACAGTGGCAAGAAACAATACAGATAACACAAGCACTAACAGAACAAAACTAACCAGAAAATAAAAACTAGAGGAAAACAACTATACGGATGCCTCAAGAGACAAACAAACGAAATTTTACACACGAAATTTTTGGCATCGGTAAGAAAAGGAAATCCTAAGAGTGAAACGAAATATCTTCTGATAGCAGCACAAAACAACGCTATAAGGTCTAAGTCAAAGCAAACATAGACGCAACAAAATAGCAGATATAGATTATGTGGTGATGGAGACGAAACGATCAATTACATAATAAGCGAATGCAGTAAATTAGCAAGTGAGAGTATGAGGCTAGAAAGGACTTGGAGGGGAAGTTCATCCAATGGGAACTGTGCAAGAAGTTTAAATTTGACCATTCAAACAAATGGTGTATGCTTAATCTAGAATCCATATTAATGAGACGCACAAGATTCTTTGGCATTTTAAGATACAAATTGATCGTCTAATCTCGGCCAGACGGCCAGACCTAGTGATAGCCAACCGAAAAAGAGAACCTGCCGAATTCTAAACATTGCTATTCCGACTGATCACAAGGGAAAATTGAAGGAAAGCGAAAAGAGAGATAAGTACCAAGACCATGCTAGAGAACTAAAAAAATACAGAACGTGAAAGTGACGGTGATATCAGTTGTAATTGGCGCGCTCAGTACAGTAACCAGGGGATTGATGAAAGGACTGGAGGACTTGGGAATAAGAGGTCGAATGGAGATCATCCAAACTATGGCATTATTAGGATCGGCTAGAATACTGGAAGAAGTCCTGGAGATTGAAGAGACTTGCTATCACTCAAGACTCCAGTGAGAAACCGTCAGCTAACGCCGGTGTGAAAAACTATCAAAAGAGTAAAAAAAAAATGATAATCCAATCCAGAAAACAATACCTAGTACGGATTAACATTAAAGAACAAAGAAAAGACTATGTTCCCAAGTGGATTTGCCGTTCGGGCGGACTATATAAAGTAAATAAAAGAAATCAAAATGATAGACAAATAACGGACTCTTTTCAAAAAAAACAAACAAAACAAATATAGATTAAAAGATAAAGAAAAAACTGCGGAGCATTAAAGTTAGGGTGAGATCAGTTGTTGTTGCATTTGGAAAGGTCCCCAAAAGCTGGAAAAATGATTGGCGAAAATGGAATTCAAAAAAAAAAAAAAAAATCGAGACTTTTCAGAAGACAGGATTACTAAGTTTGTTTCTTTCTTTCTTTGGATTTTATGACATATCAACCCTTATAGGTTATTTAATGCCAAATCAATTATTATATAAATTATCATCATCATCATCACTATGTCTTGCCGCTAGCACGAATATCCCTGACACTCTCTCGCACGGTTCCCTATCGTTCATCGCCTTTGGCAGGTCTTCAGCGCTATATCCGTATCCTCACATAGCTGCTGTATGTATGTTCGAGCTGGTCGTCCTGCATTTGCTTGGCCATATGCGGGGGTCCATCGGAGTACATCACTTATGAGCTCGTTCCTGCTTCTCTAGCAGTGTCCTGCATGTCTGGTTCGTCTAGCTTGGATAGTTTTCGTGATGGGAGGCAGGTGGCCGTATAGTTGGTGCCTTGTGGGGTGTTGCCGCCAGGACTTGTTCACTTTTGCTTGCAACATTCTTGTATAATGGCTGTCTAGCTTCTTCTTCAGCCGTTTTGTTAGCGTCCATGTAGTGCATCCATATAGCAGTATCGATACGATCGCTGCCTGGAAGAAACTGCGTTTCATTTTATCGGTCAGGTCTGATTTCCATATGATCGATAGCCTATCGATAGCTGTCCATGCTTTCGTTAGCTGTGTGTCGATGTCTTTTTCGGTTGATGAGACACTGCTTCCTAGGTAGGTGAATTTGTCTACTAGTTTCAGAGAGGTTCCGTCTAGTGTGGAAATGTCGCCTATATAACACATATATTCAGTTTTGCGTGCATTGACATGGAGGCCAATGCCTGCGGCGGCTCGTTCCAAAATATGCAGTAGTGTTTCGGCTTGGTTGGGAGTATTCGCCAGTAACGCTATGTCATCGTCGTAGTCGACGTCGGTAATTGTTTTTACGGGTACCTCGAGCTGACAAAGAAAAGGAGCAGAAAGTCTATATATATATATATATATATATCAGCAAACGCTGCTTTGTAGCGCCAGGAGTGAGAGTACCGCCTTGAGCTACCAAAACTGTGTTATCACCCTGGTTGGTAGCTGATGAGGGTATAGTATCGCACGTGCTTTCACACGTTGTATTATAAAAAAAAATATATATATATCCAATCCAGGATGCGACAGAAGGTCAGTGTTTTAAGTGGGGTTAAACGGGTTTTAATCTTGAGTTTTCTCCTAGAGTGGCTACCATATCAAGGTTAAAGAGCGCAGTCTAACCTAATACTTACCCATAGTTCGAGGGAGAATAGTTGGACTCATGCCTTTGCTAAGGGTGTCAGCGCTTTTTGAAATTCAAATAGCTGCGTTCAGATTTGAACTTAGGCCGCCGTGTCCATTTCATACGACGGTAACCATTGCACCACGGATGTATCTATCTACCAATCTATCCTTTGAACTTGTGTAATTCATATCAATCTGTCTACCTACATATCTACCTATATATATATATATATATACAATGTGGAGCGATAAAATTGTCGCCCTAGAAAAGACGACATGATTCCATTTCCGCTTAATGAAAACCGGTTTTCTTTTTTTGTAGCAGACCATCTACTAGTTGGCCAGTTGTGTACAAATCCCAAGAGCGATAGGAGCCTTTTATCATGTCTGTCAGTGACACAATGTTCAACGAACGAGATCGGAGATGCGCCGCTGTAGAACTCATGCTCTTGACCGATCCAAGTTATGACAACAGGACCATTCCCAGCACCCTCAAAATGCAAATCTGGATTGCCACGAATAACAGGGACGTGCCCAGGGTGATGAAAAGAAAGTTTCTGGCTACGGTTATGGTCTTTGGTGAGGTTTCAAGTGAGGGCCACATCATGCTACCTCACATCTTCGAAGTCAGCTTGAAAGTTAACACCAAAGTGTACCTGGATGTGCTGAGGAGTGTGGTGATCAACTGGTGCCATCAGGTGGCCGGTGGCTGACCCTGGGTGTGGCAGTAGGACTCGACGCCGGCCCACAAGTCCAAAGAGACCCAGGCTTGGCTTCAGAAGGAGTGCTACGAATTTGTACCCTTCTCTCACTGGCCCCCTCTTCTCCCCCGACCTGAACCCGCTGGATAACTTCGTTTGGTCATACGTCGAGAACATCACCAACATGACCTCCTACAACACCAAAGCCAGCCTGATCGCCGCCATCCGCCGAGTATTCGCCGAGCTCCCGCCGGCACTTGTGGAAAAGGCATACTCCCAGTTCCGGATCCGTATCGAGGCGGTGATTGAGGCTGAAGGCGCCTCCATCGAATAGATGTCAGCTCTATTACATAATTAAGTTAGCTGAATTGATTTTTTCAATAAAAGTTTTAAAATAAAGCTGTAGTGTTGTTTTCTTTAGGACGACAATTTTATCGTTCCACCCTGTATATATAAAACAACAAAGTTGAACTATATCGAGATCTGGTTAAATTATAGTATAGGACCAAAAAAATAAAGCGTTGTGTCTGATAGAAAGAAATGAATTCACAGAAAAGAAACACTCAAAACATAAATCTCAAGGAAGAAAATAGTAGTCGTTTCATTTTCGGGAATTACAGCGGACTGTTGTTAAAAAAGTTCGTTCAATAGCGTTCTTCCTCGCCTTCTTTTTTTTTGTCGCTATCAAACGTCTTCTTTCTTTATCACTCTTTCCCTCCGTGCACTTTAGCTAGCGTTCGTAGAAAAGGTTCACCTCCTTCTTCTTGGCCATGGCGGCGGCGTTTTTATCATCGGCCTGTTGATACTAATCATATCAGTCGGATTGCTATGACAGACTGGGCTCTATATGACATGCATCGTGCAGCGTGCGCCTCAGCTGAAATCTTGAACTGCCAAAATCTCGCTACTTGATTTTCTTATATTGCGATTTGATGGAATCAATTCGAACGTTCCTGAAGGTTCGATGCTCACCAGTGGAACAGTAGTGCAACTGGTGAAAGTTCACGCGTGATTATATTAAAATCACACTTGAACTCTACAGGTCACTCTTCCTGCACGAGCGAGGTTCGTGACATTTTTGATCGTCAGACCTTTGTACCCAATGACGGGTGACAGCTGATGTGCTCGAATTTTCTTTAACCTTGAGAACGCCGCAATTTAATGACGGCGCCCGTCCGTAATATTACAAAATGTCTTGCTATTGGAAGTGATAGAAAATGTATTGTTTGTGGTCAGGAATTCAGTGAACATTCATAAACAATGTTGTGCATAATTATATTCATAGGTCTTCCTGAAGAAACGGTTGACGCCTGATTTACGAAACAATATGAACAACACAATGTCCGCTTCGGAAGCCTTGTATATGCATAAAAACAGATTAAAATGACACTACAAGAGTGGGTCTCCGTTTGACTTTCACGCACTGTTAGGGCAGATTACCTTCGATTGCAGACGCTGATACATCCCAAGGTTCAACTGAAGCCTGTCACTTCCTGTTGGCTGAATCTAAACCGCTACGTTTTGTTCTTTTTTTTTTTTTTTTTTGTTAAATTTCACACTGACGTATTTGTAGCCTCATGATTTCGTTCTTTGAACAATAGGGGCTCAAGAAAAAGCTGTTAATAGAATGTTCACGGCAAGGTAATCTGGCCATGCCCGGAACAAAATCAGCTTTTGTCATCAGTGGGAAGGGTAAAGCATTTGAAGACCCGCATTAACGGAATGAATTGATGGAGAGACGGATAAATACATAGATAGATAGATATGAACAGTCAAAGATAGATAGATAGATAGAAACAGCTTGATATATATATATATATATATATATATATATATATATATATATATATACTAGCCTATTGTAATTGTAGGTAGTGTTCACCAGTGGTTCAGGAGAACGGGGCTCAAAGCCTGGTTGAGTCATACCAAAGACTCAGAAAAGGGTACTTGATACCTCCTTGCTTAACACTCAACATTATAAGGTACAGACCAAGATAAGTAGCGCAATCTTTGTTTAATGGCACGTCAATCTTCGTGGGTTATTCAGTCTAATACTATTTAGCCTCTTGCGAGAGTATTATACTGAACGTGAAAGTAACTGCGCAAGTAGGGTTTAAACTTGCTTACTGTGATGTCACAGTCCAATACGTTTGATAATGCGCCACGGGGACTTCTCCAGATAAACCGACATTGACAACAAAAAAGTCTCATTAACAGAAAAGATTGTACTAATAGAAAAATGCCCAGACGGTTGGGGCTGTAGAATACACCGACTGCACCTCTGCAGGGGGGTAAGATCCACCATCACCACAACGAGTGTCCTGTTTATGACATTAAACAATCTGATGGTGAGGTTACAGTGATGCTGGAGCTTTGGGGAATGCTGAGTACCCTTTCATTGCTATTGCTCCCAGGTCCCCTCTGACCCGAAATGGTAGCACATGATATGGGTCAAATAGAACTAACTGCATACTTATGCTAAACTGAACAGCTTGAAATAGAAATGTTTTTGATGATTAAACTGTACTTGCATTTAAACTGCGTGCTGATGCTAAACTGAATAGTTTGAAATGGAACTGTTTTTGACATTGAAACTCTACTTACACTAAAGTGAATTGTTTGATATAGAACTGTTTTGACAGTGTAAATAAAATCTGTACTTATACTAAACTGAATAAGCTGAATAAAACTGTTTGAATAAACTGAATAGTTTGAAATAGAAATATTTTTGACAATTGTACTGTGTACTAAACTGATTTGTTTGAAACAGAACTGATTATTTGTATAAAAATGGATATGGCGAAAAATAACCTTCAAAACTTTATATGCTATAAAATCAAACCAACCAACCAACCAACCAACAACCTATAGAGTATTTAAGAGAATTTAATCTTGAAATTATTTCTGTATTAGAGAAACATAACAATTATCAATATAAGATCGAAAAAAATCTCCTCAAGTCTCCAGAATTCTTCTCAGTAATCTATTGACCCCCGACCGAGCCGTCAATCAAGAGATGGACCTGTGTAAATAAGGGAAACAGGTGGTCCTATCGAAGAAATCGGAATATCACCTTGACCTGTGGACGTGGTTGAATTCGGTGCAGATGCGTACGCCCACAGGAAGCAGGTGGACATTAAACAATTATATAACCAGGTGCAACAGACAGTCACTCAGTTCCGGTCGCAGTTGGATTCAGTTGGGGACAAGATGCCGAATTGAAAGCCAGCGGCAGAAAGAGGGCTTGGGCCCTCAGTGACCCACGGTCGAGCAGCCCAGCCAAGAAGAGGAAAAGGTGCTGCTATGGTAGCGAGAAGAACTTTGGGTCAATATGTGGCAGTCTGTCCTCGTCTTCAACTCATCTCTCACACATAACCAACATTAACCCTCTCGCAACCATTTCACGAATAAAGTGTGTGAGGTATATTTTTTATAATGTGTGTTCGTTCGTTCATTGAAGTCGTCATTATGTTTCTGCTTACATCTGCATGTATATGAGTATACAGCATAGTCGAGCTTAACAATGCTGTATATAATCTGGATGACCTCAGCTCGTCCTCCGGTTTCGAATCGTTCTAGTCTCCTTGCATTTATGGAATATTCCGAGTGCATCCACTACAATTGGTATCACCGTCACTTTCATGATTTGGTTTTGGACTGACTTTACGACACATCAACCATTTTAGGTTATTAATTGCCAAATCCATTTTATACATTTAAACACTTCAATTTCAAACAGTTCAGTTTAGTACAAATATGTTTTTTGTTTACTCACGGTTAAATAAAAAACCGTTCTATTTCAAACAATTCAGTTTAGCATAAGAACACAGTTTAGTTCTATTTGACCCATAGATAAGACCGTATCAGTTGCTTCCATTTTGAGTCAAAATGGACCCGGGAGCGATGGCAATGAAGGGGTACTCCGCATTCTCCCAGGCTAGATCATATCCATCATCGTTGGGGGTTGTATTACCCCGCTGCTGAGTTACAATCGACGTATTCTACAGCTCCCGCCAATAGGGAATGATTTCATATTCAGTTCATTTTAATCTGTGAATGGTTTCGTTTCGTTTTAATGTATATCAACCATTATTGGTTATTTAATGCCAAATCCTGTTTATATAAATATTAAGTATATATGACGTGTAAACACATTCTATAAGAGAGCTCTTTTTTCATACACAGTTAAACGGTTTCAAGTATTGCTGTATAACAATTAAGTCACAGCTGAGTCATTTGATAGCACACAGTTTGTTCTATATGGCCTATAGATAGGACCCAGTCAGACCCTATCACTACGGGTTAGTGTGGACCTGGGAGTTGTGGCAATAAAAGTGTAACATACCCATAATAAACGGATGTGGGAAATAGACACAGGAAATCTAAAAACACGAAACTTTACGAAATTGCTTCAGGTACGAAACTTTTATTCACCTTTTTGAGTTAAAGGTAATTCGACATGAGGAGAGAGAGAGACACAATCTTTCTATGCTGACTGCTTTTACATCGTCAGTTCTCAACCCAACCAACGCACAGCGCCCGTAGCGCACAAAGTCGTCTGGCCTCGCCCAGCTCTGAATCTCGACTCTCTCGTTCGGAGGCAGGAACTCAACTAACAGCTTTTTCTCAAATCTCAGCCCACACTTCCAGTGCGTGACGTCACCCACATCCCCAGCTCCCAATTACCCTCTGGGATTTTTATTTTGACATCTCTGAATGACACACCCTCTCCGCGCGCGCGTGAACACATGCGTTAATGTTGCACCTTGCACTAAGCGTTAATGTTGCACCATGCACTAAGCGAAAGGTTCTCATCCTAACTAAACCGAAAGGCAAGATATATAAAACGAAATCCCTCCGCCATTATATTACAAATGGTACTCCGCATTTTCCCCTGTCTCCCAGGCTGGAACTTTGCTATCATCGTTGGTGGGGTGCATTACACCTCTGGTGAGTTACAGCCGGCTTATTCTTCAGCTCCAGCCAACTGTGCGTGATTTCATATTCCTTTTAATATGTTAATGGTTTCGTTTCGTTTTAATGTATATCAACCATTGTTGGTTATTTAATGTGAAATCCTATTTTCACGCATATATTAAATATATGATTTATAAACTCATTTTGTAGATACAGGCATTTGAATGACCAAACAGTTCTATTTCTATCAATTCAATTTAGCTTAAGTCAACAAAAATTAAATGGTTCCAAGTATTGCTATGTATCACCAACAATTCAATTAAACATCAATCATTTGTTTACACATAGTTAAATGACCAAACAGTTCTATTTCTATCAATTCAATTTAGCTTAAGTCAACAAAAATTAAATGGTTCCAAGTATTGCTATGTATCACCAGCAATTCAATTAAACATCAATCATTTGTTTACACATAGTTAAATGACCAAACAGTTCTATTTCTATCAATTCAATTTAGCTTAAGTCAACAAAAATTAAATGGTTCCAAGTATTGCTATGTATCACCAGCAATTCAATTAAACATCAATCATTTGTTTACACATAGTTAAATGACCAAACAGTTCTATTTCTATCAATTCAATTTAGCTTAAGTCAACAAAAATTAAATGGTTCCAAGTATTGCTATGTATCACCAACAATTCAATTAAACATCAATCATTTGTTTACACATAGTTAAATGACCAAACAGTTCTATTTCTATCAATTCAATTTAGCTTAAGTCAACAAAATTAAATGGTTCCAAGTACTGCAATGTATAACAAATAATTTAATTAAACATGTCATTTGTTCATAAACAATTGAATGGTCAAACAGTTCAGTTTTTAAAAATTCAATTTAGCATATGACAACAGTAATAAAGTTCTAAGTATTGCTATGTTGCACCCATAATTCAATCAAATATCAATCATTTTTTTTACACACAGTTAAATCATCAAACAGTTCTCTTTCAAAAAATTCAATTTAGCCTAAGTCATTTGTCTGCATTTAGTTTAAATATCAAACAGTTCTATTTGACCAATTGATTAGACTCTATCAGGTGCTTATACTACGGGTCAGATCGAACCTGGGAACAAGGTCAATAAAAGGGTAACCACATTCCCCAAAGCTCCATCATTACTGGAGCTTCACCATAAGATTGTTTAATGTCATATTCAGCACATTCGTTGGGTGGGGTCTTACTCCTCTGTATTGAAGTAATCGTTGTATTCTATAGCCCCAGCTGACTAGGCAGCATTGCCAGGATTGACAAGAATACTGAGAAGAGTACTAGAGGTCAGTCAAGAATACTGAGAGGAGTCCTGGAGATCAGAGGAGACTCTAGTGATAGTCCAACCGCTAAGGCTGGTGTGAGAACAAGAAAACTCATGACAATGCAAAAGGCTTTACATCCCAGAGATGAAGTAACCAGACTGTAGATGTAAAGAAAAGGAAAGTGAAGACTTGCCAGCTTTGGATATAGAGTCGATGCATCAATGCATGGACTCTATTTGTCTCTGCCTCCAACCAGACAGGACTTGACAAAAGGTTAATGACCCGAAGTTCGATTATAGTTGGGATTAAGGGAGGAACTCGAAGAATACATAAAAAAATTGTCGCAGGGGGACTCGAAGAATACATCAAAATAGAAAAGACTTATAGCGACCATAAACAGCATAGCCAGCACAATAAGCAACTGGACAATAGCTAGAAAACAGAAATGGGAAGAAAAACAACTCTATGGACATTTCCAAGAGAAAAGAGAGTGAAATCTACACCAAAAGACTTAGACATCATTACGGAAAGAAAATTTGATAGAAACTGAATCTAATTTCATAGAAGCTCAAAACGAAACCATGAGGACCAATTATATCGAAGCGAAAATAGATAAGAGGCAACAGAATTGCAAATAGAGGTTATGTGATGATAGAGACGAAACAATAATTCACATAATAAGCGAATGTAGTAAATGAGCAAAAAAGAGTATAAGACTAGACACAACTGAGTGGGGAAGTTGATCGCTGAGAATTGTGCAAGAAGTTTAAATTTGATCATACTACACAAGCCAGAATCCGTCCTGGAGAATGATTTGCACAAAATTCTCTGTGATTTAGAGATGCAGACAGATCACCTAATCTCGGCTAGAAGACAAAACCTAGCGAGTGTTAAAAAAAAAAAAAAGGACCTGCTGAGTTGTAAACTTTGCAGCCCTACCCAAACACAGTGTAAGAATTATATTAAAAAAAAAAAGAAAGAGAGATGAATACTTAGATAATGTCAACGAACTAAAAAGGCTATGAAGGTGACGGTGATACCAACTGTAAATGGTGCACCTGGAACGATCCCCGAAGACTTATTAAAAGGGCTAGGAGGTGCCCGTGGATTAATGGTTATCGTCATAGGAAATGGACACGTCGAATCGAGTTCAAATCCTGGACGAGACTGATTGCATTTCCCATAGCACTAATACCCTTGGGAAAGGTATGAATCCAATTATTCTCCCTCCAGCTATGGGTAAATAGTAGGGGAGACTGGGTTCTTCAGCCTTGGTGAGGCAACTAGTCTAGGAGAAGGAAAACTCTGAATTCAAAACCTGTTAAACTCCGTTCAAAAACTGAACTTGTGTCATATCCTATCCGAGTGGAGGGGTTGGGTAAATAGGATTAAAAGGGCTAGAAGGGTAGTAAATCGGAGGACGAGCGGAGACCGTCCAAACTACAGCATTGTTGAGGTCATACTGAATACTGAGAAGAGTCCTGGAGACTTGCTGTCATTCATACCGAGCAAACAACCTTCATATTTTTTATAATCTTTATTTTACTCATCTGAGAGTTTTTCACATCAGAGTTAGTTGATGATTTCTAACTGGAGTTTGAGTGACAGCAAGTTTCTTCAAGTGTCCAGGACTCTACTTAGTATTCTGGCCGATCTCAATAATGCTTTAATCTGGATGGTCTCCACTCGTCCTCTTATTTCCAAGTCCTGCAGTCCCTTTACTAATCATTTGGTGACTGTATCGAGTGTTCCAATCACAGTAGGTATCACCTAAGCTTTCATGTTTCATGGTTTTTCAGTTCTTTAGCAAGATCTAGGTACTTATCTTTCTTTTCGCTTTCCTTCAGTTTTACCCTCTTGTTGGCCAGAACAACATCGACTATTCAGCAGGTTCTTTTTTTTCTTTTTTTTTGACTAACATTTCGTCTGGTCGTCTAGTAAAGATTAGGTGATCCCTTTTTATCTCTAAATCCCAAAGAATTTTGTGCGTCTCATTTCCTAGGACGGATTGTGTGTAATGTATTTGTTTGTCAGGTCAAATTTAAGCTTTTTGCACAATTCTCAGTGATCACCTTCCCCACCCAGTTGTTTGTAGTCTTATACTCTCTTTGAGCTAATTCACTACATTTGTTTATTTTTATTATTTATCTCTGCCAAAAATCCCAAACGATTTTCATTCATATTTGTAAGAAGACCTTCATATTGTCTTGTTGTTTACCTGCCCAGCCACAGCAGAAGTTTTTTTCATTCTCGTATTAGATCTATAAATCGTTTTGAGGGTCATCGTCTGGGTCTTCATTTGGTAAAGTGGTTCTTGTATCAATGGTTGATATGATTGGTGTTGTCTTTGCGTAAAATGTTACTAAATTACCGCGTTTTTTTATGGTAAAGTCTCATTTCAGTTGGTCTCGTAAAGTCTCGGGATTTATCGTCTATTCCGATGTAATTCACGGGAGAGGTAATCATTCCTAAATACAGTCAGTTTATTTATTTTATTTTATTTTTTTCCTCCTTTAGACACCAAGAAATTCGAAGAATGAACGAAGGA
This sequence comes from Sepioteuthis lessoniana, assembly GCA_963585895.1. Lineage (NCBI taxonomy): Eukaryota > Metazoa > Mollusca > Cephalopoda > Myopsida > Loliginidae > Sepioteuthis > Sepioteuthis lessoniana. The sequence goes on from OY757944.1 coordinate 10,569,928, forward strand.
AATAAAAAGGAAAAATAAGAATAAAGTTTGTTTTTTTTTATCAAAAATGGAATAAAAGTCAAAATCTTCAGATGAACTCAGGTTGAATTGAACGCCAAGAAGCGGTCAAAAAGGACTTCAGAAATGGTCACTGAGGACAAAGTTGAAATTCACAGAATTCTAATTCATTACTAACACAAATGAGTAGAGTCTTCGCAAATAGTCCGGGACACCGTTGTTCAATCCCAGGTCGAGTCATAGCAAAGACTCAAAAAATGGTACTTGATGCCTCCTTGCGTAACACTCAGCATTATAAGGTACGGATCAAGTGTAAAGTGGAGCAATCCAGGGTATGGAGTAGTACCCTCCTCTACACCTCGGTGTGGTAGCTATCGAAAAGGGAGCTATCGGGTCACCCTCGACTACGGTCACCAACTTTACCAACACAACCTCCAAGAATACATACATATATATATATATATATATATTTATATATATGTCCTAATTTGTCTCAAGCCAACTTCTGTAACTATATATGTTACCGACCCGTTGGCTAATGGGTAAAGTGTTCCCCAATAGCCCTAGAGACCAGGGTTCAATCCCAGGTCGAGCCAGACTAAAGACTCAAAAAGGGTAATTGATGCCTCTTTGCTTAACACTCAGCATTATAGGGTACGTATCAAGAGTAAAGTGGAGCAATCCAGGGAAAGGCATAGCGCCCTTCCCCACACCTCGGTGCCAGCGGATCATCCTAGACTACGGTCGCTAACATTACTGATATATATAAATATATATAAGTGAGGTTCGAAAAGTTCAAAGTCTAAAAGGTTCATACGATGACCACATGTCTGTTCTTGATGACGTTTGTCCAGCGTGGATCCAAGCAATGTAACAACTATGGAAGAATTATGTTGACCCCAAGGAGGACTATGTTGAAAGACAAATCTAATTTAGTCATATTCCATGCGAGTATATCGTTTACTCAGTAGACTTTACCGCTAAGCTTCGAATGTGTGTGCATGAATAGTTAAAGAATTCCACACACGCAAAAATATATATGAAAAAACTCGTGTAAACTTCATTGTATGTGCGTGTGTGCCCAACCCCTCCGCACAAGCAGGTTGTGGCACTAGGTCAATTTATAACCGGAGTTTACCAGATTTGAATTCGGAGTTGTCCTTCTCCTCAATCAGTTGCCAAACTAAGGTTAAAGAGCCCAGTCTGTCCAATTTATCCATAACTGGACTGAGAAAAAGGTGAATGCATACATTGTCCAATTATATTAACCTATGAAATGCAAACAGCGTTGTCCAGAATTTGAACTCAGGTCACCGTGTCAATTGCCTATAACGGTAACTATTACACTACCGACACCTATGTGTGCATATATATGCACACACACACACACACACACATACACACACACATATATATATATATATATATATATATTTGCCCTCCTTCCTTCCCATGGTTGAGCTCTTTGGCGAATGAATTAACAGTGGTGTTTAGTTGGAAGTGCCCGTGGTGTAATGGTTATCGTCGTAGGAATTGGACACGACGTTACGAGTTCAAATCCTGGACGAGACTGATTGCGTTTCACATAGCACTAATACCCTTGGGAAAGGTATGAATCCAATTATTCTCCCTCCAGCTATGGGTAAATAGTAGGACAGATTAGGTTCTCCAGCCTTGGTGAGGCAACTAGTCTAGGAAAAGGAAAACTCTGAATTCAAACTTTTTAAATTCTGCTTAAAAATTGACCTTGTGTCATATCCTGCCCAAGCGGAGGGGTTGGTAAATATGATTAACAGTTGCCACTTGCGTAATGCAAAGCTCTTCTAACGAATTAAGCACTTCGGTCTCCGATAGCGTAAAATGTAAACAAAAGGGAGTTAATACATATACGTTAAATTCCCAGCTCGTTTTGGAGCTGCTGGCGACTTTGGGGTTATGTTATCAGCCGGGTTTCGATCCCAGCTTGAAGCATCTCGCGTGTTTCTAGTCACACTTATTAGTTGTGATACAACGAAATATTCTATGTAGATGGGTATATATATATATATATATATATATATATATATATATGTGTGTGCTCATTCATGCAAATATTGACCTAATTTATTTAAGTTTCTTTGCCAAACAAATCTGCTATATGAGATATTCATATCAAATTCTTTTACAGTTAAAAAAAATCTTCAATCTATGCCTTGATCTGTTAGTGCCACAACGTTTTAAATTTTGTCTAAATTTTTTTCATTGAATAGCAATTAAGTGAGGGATATTTTAAAACCTCATTTTTATGTCAATTCTTCGAATTTTCCATTTTCTAGCATTTTAATCTACGCATAGAATTCTACCAGAAACCTCTAATATTTAAATTTAATTTATATATCGGGTTATATTTGTCTTATTTGCTTGATAGTATATCAACATTTGCAGTTATAAATTGAATTACCATGACCAGAAAATCCAGCAAGTACTGCGTGCAACATACGGAAAAACTGGACAGCTGTTTCGAGTTTATTAGGTCTCATCAGCAGTGTATACCGTGATATCCCCCACTGCCGATTAGTTGATCTGACGTCACTTGTGTGTGATGTCGACTGTTAGTTCAATGGTAGAGTTTCGGCTCTGCATTCAGTGGATGCTGGTTTGATTACCAGAGAAGGAAATCACGGCATACACCGCTGATGAGATTAAATAATGTCGAACCGGCTATTCAGTGTTTTTCGTGTGCAGGTGTTAGCCTGATTTTCTGGTAATTTAATTTATAATATATTTTCCTCTACTTACAAAGAAAATGAACCACATTCTCAAGTTACTTAATGACAAAACTATTCTCATAGAAGACCAGAGAAACAACCCCTTAAATTTTGTCGAAAACATGTCAGGAATGTTTTAAGCCCTTAGACGAGAATGTTTTAAGCACTACGTCAAAGATGTTTTAAGGCTTCTTTTCTCTGTCAATAAATCATATTGGTTTCTTTCTTTGATAATATTGTAATCTACGCATCTTATTCTATTAAAAAAGATCACAAAATCAACCCCCTAAATGTTGTCGAAAACTTGTATAATGTCAGGAATGTTTTAAGTACAATGTGAAGGATGTTTTTAAAGACTAATTTATCTGTTAATTCTTCGAATTGACCCCGTTCTATGATTGATTTGTAATATATGCATCCTTATCTAAAAGAAAAGATCACAAAATCAACCCTTTAAGTTTTGCCGAAAGTATGTACAATGTCGAAAATATTTTAAGTTAAACGTCAAAGATAATTTAAGGCCTCGTTTCTTCTTAAATTCTTCGAATTGATCACTTCAAAATCTTTTTTAATCTTATTTTCCCTTTCTTTTTTTATTTTCCTATCGTGTGTGTGTAGAGGAGTTGCTTTCTCTCCGACTTGCGTGTTGTATGTCGCACGCTTGCTGCTTTGCCGTCTGGTCGTGGAGATGTTCTCGTCCACCTCACAAACATAGCAGTGCTTTGATATGTTCCTTTAGATATACTTGCGGTTTGCAGTACATCAGGAGAACAGGTCAACGATTGGGCGCAAGAATTAAACAGCATGTGCCTACGAAGATACGGCTAGGAAATTACTTTGCTGACCATATCAATAACACACATGGGTCTGCTATAGCGGAACACCTTATCAATAACCGTGAATGTGCCTCAACTTACAGTGCGGATCTGTTTACTATTTTAAGCAGGTACCACTCAGACTTCCACCTTAAAGTGTTAGAAACTATATATATTTTGATCCATAAACCATCCCTCTGTAAGCAGAGGGAATATTTATTGGGTCTTGATATAATTACAATTTAATATTCCCCTCCCCGACATTAATTTTTTTCCAAACATTACAGAGTCTATTTCCTCACTTTTGTCTTAATCGTTGTCTTAGTTTAACGATGAACAGGTTGGACCGAAACCGGTTAGGTGTTCATTTTTATTTTTTAACATGAATAAATTTGATCTGTTCGTAAGTTTGAAATATATATATATATATATGTGTGTGTGTGTGTGTGTGTGTGTGTGTATTTTGGCAGCATTTCTTCATTAATACAAATACATAATAGACATTTTCTGTCTACATATTTTCTTCTGGATCCGTTCGTATAATCAAGATTGAGAGTGTTGATGTTATTCTTATATATATATATATATATATATATATATATATATATATATATACATTGGAACAGTTCGGCTCCAGTCTAATGACCAAGTCGTGGTGATAGCAATCCTTTCTAGGAGAAGTTAACTTCAAAATCAAAAGCCTAGTTGTCATGGCAATAGAAAACTCTGACTGCATCTCTGCAGAGGAGTAAGAACCCACCCTAACAACGAGTGTCCTGATTATGACTCTAAACAATCAGATGTTGATGCTCCAGTATTGTTGGAACTTTGAGGAATACGACGTACCCTTGATTGCCATCGCTCCCATATCCACGCTGGCTGAGAGTAGTAGCACCCAATAGCGCCCTATCTATCAGTCAAACAGAACGGTATGACATTTAAACCGAGTGCAAACAAATGACGTATTCTAAATTGCATTGTTATAAATGGAGAGTGTAAATAAATTAATCATTTAATTAAACAATCAATTCTATTTAATTATAATTAGCAATTCTTGGGACTACTTCACTGAGTGCAAAAAAAAATGTTGAATAGAATTAGTAGTGTTAAATAGCAATAATTGAAACCATTTAACTGTGTCGAACAAATTAGTTGTAACTCATTTAAAAATAAAATTACCGCCAAACTAATTTCTTACATATTTTGTATATCTATTTAGATGTGGGCAAACAAATGACTGGTACTAGAATGTTACTGTTAAATAGCAATACTTGAAACCATTAACTATGTGCAAAAAATCCTCTTATCTATAAACCATATATACTTAATATGAATAAAGAGTATTTGGCATTAAATAACCTACAATGGTTGATATGTCATAAAACCCGACCAAACCAAATTCTATATATTTAAAATATATGTATAAAGAGGATTTGGCATTAAATAACCTTAAATGGTTGATATGTCATAAAACCCAACCAAACCAAATTCTATATATTTAAAATATATGTATAAAGAGGGTTTGGCATTAAATAACCTTCAATGGTTGATATGTCATAAAACCCAACGAAACCAAATCCTATATATTTAATATATATGAAAAAAGAGGATTTGGCATTAAATAACCTACAATGGTTGATATGCCATAAAACCCAACCAAACCAAATCCTGTATATTTAATATATATGAATAAAGAGGATTTGGCATTAAATAACCTACAATGGTTGATATGTCATAAAACCCAACCAAACCAAATCCTATATATTTAATATATATGAATAAAGAGAATTCGGCATTAAATAACCTACAATAGTTGATATGTCATAAAACCCAACAAAACCAAATCCTGTATATTTAATATATATGTATAAAGAGGATTTGGCATTCTTTAACCTACATGGGTTGAGAAAGTATTAAATCAATCCAAACAAACAAAACCAATGAAAATTCAAGAGAGAAACCTCACCTTCCAGGTTCTGCAGACTCCAGGTATCCTTTGACTGGAAAAGAGAAAGAGAATATAATCTGAAATAAAACCTGCAGTTCGCATAGATACCCGTTATCTTGCTATGCTTATCAATGGGCTGTACCAATGTTGATCCTTGCCATTCAATTGGGGCTGTATAATAAACCGACTGCATCTGTGCAGAGGTGTGAGACCCCCCAGTGAGTGTCCTGCATATGACACTAAACACTCTTATGGTGAGGCTTGTGTAATGCTGGAGCTTTGGAGAATGTGGAAAACCCTTTTATTTCCATCGTTCCTAGTTCCACTTTTGCAAAGACGGCTATCATGTCTGTATGTGTGTATGCTGATCAGAGAATGTAGCCTCACTATTAAGGATGACGCTATCATCCTATATATATATATATATATATATATATATATGTGTGTGTGTGTACGAATGTGTGTTATTCCACCAGGTGCGCCAGATAATTCAGAACCCCCCCACACACACACACTTATATATATATATATATATATATATATATATATATATGGTGACAGAATTATAAAGAGTGACACGTAAACAGATACTGATATGATGGTAGGTCGATAAATATGAACAAAAAACAATTCAAAAATATGGAGACATCAATTTTTAAGCGGATTTCAACGGGTTTGAACTCATATATCTTCCGTCGCATATCAAAGTTAAAAAGCGCAGTCTGCCCTTCTACTTTCTCGTCCTTGAAGGGAGAATATCTGGATTCATATCTTTTCCAAAAGTTTTGCGCGTTGTGAAATACGAACAGCGAGGTCCAGGATTTGAACTTGGATCACGGTATCCATTTCCGGTGATGATATATATATTTATATGTGTGTGTGTGTGGAAGTATTGTGATAGAGATTCAATACTGAAGTTTGCTAATAAATAATACTTAATATTTCGTTCCCTGAGGTTTATTTTTGAGACATTCTTAATATAACGATTACTCCTTAAACGCACTTTACTGCGTATATACTGACACACTAACTGATATATATATATATATATATATATGTGTGTGTGTGTGTGTGTGTGTGTGTGTGCAAGATGAGGATGAAATGACAAGAAGAGGCTGATAGAGACTCACTATCTTTTTCTGGATAAATAAACATGAAACCTGAATTCTCATTGACATCAAACATTTTTTTTCTTTATTTACGATTTAAGCAAAGAAAGAAAGAAAGAAAAAAAGAAAAAAAGAAAAACTCTTATTGAAAACTTCTTTTTTTTCTTTCATTTTTTTTTTCTTTTTTCTTTCGTCTTTTTTTATTTTTTATTTTTGAAAAAGGCCGCTTAACATTGATATTTCAATGAAAGAAATTTTAATCTAAGTAAATATACTAGACCAAATGCGGCCCGTGCGTGTGTATTTAACACACACTCACATAAACACACATAAACACCCCCACACACACATATACGTAAACACACACATACATACACACACCTAAATATAGATACAGACATATACGTGTGTACATACAGAGACATACACACTCACGACGAATCGAGTTCAAATCCTAGACCAAGCAAATTGCATTTCACATAGCACTAATACCCTTGGGAAAGGTATGAATCCAATTATTCTCCCTCCAGCTATGGGTAAATAGTAGGACAGACTAAGTTCTTCAGCCTTAGTGAGGCAACTAGTCTAGGAGAAGAAAAACTCTGAACTCAAACCTGTTAAACTCCGCTTAAAAATTGACCTTGTGTCATATCCTGCCCGACCGGAGGGGTTGGGTAAATAGGATATACACTCAATCGCACATACACACACATATATAGATATACGCACACAAACGTACATACACAGACACACACATACACACGCGCGCACACGCATACATATACAGATATACACTCGTACTTGCATACACACACATATATACACACTCATATATATGTATATACACACACATACATACATACATACATACATACATACACAGACACGCACACACATACGCCCACAAACATATATATATAAATATATATATATATATATATATATACAAATTTCATTAAACATAATAGACATTTTATGCCTAAATATTTTCTTCTGGATCCGTTCGAATTCCCGTATTACTTTTATCGTATTCGGGGGGAATTGATTTAGGTATTGTCCATAGTTGTATGTATCCCTAGTACTTTCTGCCCAACTTTGGGCCATCATCAGGGGAGAATCTAATACAAAAGTGATGTAACTTTGGTTTTAGCAAATTACTACTGTGTAAGGACGTCTTTGCTGTTGGAGATTATGACGCTTGCTTTTAAATGTAAACTTTTGTAATAGATTCTCCCCTGGTGATGGCCCAAAGTCGGGCAGAAAGTACTAGGGATACATACAACTATGGACAATACCTAAATCAATTCCCCCCGAATACGATAAAAGTAATACGGGAATTCGAACGGATCCAGAAGAAAATATTTAGGCATAAAATGTCTATTATGTTTAATGAAATTTGCATTTACGAAGAAATGCTGCCCAAATATATATATATATATATATATATATACATTGACACACAGAGACGCTCGTTTATACAAACAGAAGTATATACCTCGACACATTCACACACACACGCATATATATATATATATATATATAGTAACTCATAGGTACGTACATACACAAACACACACGTATACGCACACACACACACACACATATATATATATATATATATATATATATGCACACTTCAGTACATAATACACATTTATACACATACAGATATATATATATATATATATATATAATTACATACACATATTCGTACATACACAGATAACCACACGCAGACACACATACACATGCATATAGACTTACACACACTACATACTTGCATTCACACATACTTACATACACAGGCATACATAAATACACAGAGATACATACATACACACAAATGTACATACAGACACACACCAGCACACGCATACACACACACACACACACACACATATATATACATATTATAACAGCGTTGGTAGTCACTATCAAAGTTTGAGGGTTTGTGTCAGACAAAACGCATCATAATTTGGAGAGAGCTTAATATCTGTGATAGAGTCGTTTGGGCGTTGCATATATATATATATATATATATATACTTACACACACTACATACTTAAATACACAGACACACATAAATACACAGAGATACATACATACACACAAATGTATATACAGACCTACACCAGCACACGCATACATGCACACACACACACATATATATATGTATATTATAACAGCGTTGGTAGTCACTAAGTTTGAGGGTTTGGAGAGTGCTCAATATCTGTAATAGAGTCATTATGATGATAATAAGTAAATATGCATTAGTTTTTATTTATATCTAACCTATTTACCTAACCCCTCCGCTCGGGCAGGATATGACACAAGGTCAATTTTTAAGCGGAGTTTAACAGGTTTGAATTCAGAGTTTTCCTTCTCCTAGACTAGTCGCCTCACCAAGGCTGAAGAACCTAGTCTGTCCTACTATTTACCCATAGCTGGAGGGAGAATAATTGGATTTATACCTTTCCCAAGGGTATTAGTGCTATGTGAAATGCAGTCTCCTCCAGGATTTGAACTCGTGTCGCCGTGTCCATATCCTGCGATGATAACCATATTTAACAGCATGGAAGCTTGTCTGCGACCAAAGGTTTCTTGATGTCTTATCAACGACAATCATCAGGTAGCGAAACATACACACATGCTTTCAAACGTAAATACACATACGAATACCTACACACGTACACACACCTATAATGTTTCGGTTTTAATAAATACAAAACAATGAAACCCAGTTGACTCAAACGCCAATCCAAGATTCTACCACTCAGCCACGAGGAAACCAGCGCAAGCGAAGGATATTTAAACGGTTATGAATCACAACAGTTATTGTTTACATATATCCGCTAAACGGCTACCGAGAACTCGATTCATATGATGAGCCTTGCATATACGCTAATGGCAACGCTAGAGCACTCTAGCATATATATATATATATATATATATATTGTCATTCACAGACAGATCTGTTTCGTTGTATCAGAACTCATCAGTGTGGCTAGACAGGCTAGATTCCCGAAGCTGGGATCGAAACCGGTTGACTCAAACGCCAATCCAAGATTCTACCACTCAGCCACGAGGAAACCAGCGCAAGCGAAGGAAATTTAAACGGTTATGAATCACAATTGTTATTGTTTACATATATCCGCTAAACGGCTACCGAGAGCTCGATTCATATTAATATATATATATATATATATATTTATATATATATATATATATATGTGTGTGTGTGTGTGTGTGTGTATATATTATTTTATTGTATTGTATTAATTTAGAAGGTTATTGCAATGCAAAATAATAACTGAGTCTAATTAATATCAAAGTAAAAACTTCATCGTCAGAGACATTTTTCTTTTAATAAACACGGTGTTGGATGTTCAAGTTCTTTTTTGGGCGTTGTAAAGGCGGTGTCACGTACGATGTTCGAAGTCTATGTTGGGTGTTGTAAGCATTGTGTTTCGTGGGGTATTTAAATGCCATGCAGAATAGACGTGACTTCAGCTGTCCTCATCAATTTCTTTTCATTTCATTTTTATTTTATTTCATTTTATTCTATTTTATTATTAATTATTTTGAATGTGAGTTGATACAATAATAAATATAATGGTGGCCATATTGAGAAAATTTACTGTTTTGGGTCTATCTTCTATTTTTTTTAATTATATCCACCTTGTTTTATAATTGAGTCATTTAATATTATTCTAGAATATTCCTGATTTTTCTTTCGCCCCTTTATAAACACACACACATACACACACACACACAAAGGTATATATATATATATATATGCAAATTTCATTAAACATAATAGACATTTTATGTCTACATATTTTCATCAGGGGAGGATCTATTACAAAAGTGATGTAACTTTTATTTTAGCATATTACTACTGTGTAAGGGCGTATATGCTAAAACCAAAGTTACATCACTTTTGTAATAGATTCTCCCCTGATGATGGCCCAAAGTCGGGCAGAAAGTACTAGGGATACATACAACTATGGACAATACATAAATCAATTTCCCCCGAATACGATAAAAGTAATACGGGGATTCGAACGGATCCAGAAGAAAATATGTACACATAAAATGTCTATTATGTTTAATGAAATTTGCATTAACGAAGAAATGCTCCCTAAATATACACACACACACACATATATATATATATATATATATATATATATATATATAAACGAGGATTTACTTATCATCAGTACATCAGTAAAACTTTGCCTTACAGTCTTTTTTTATAAAAGAAAAAAGACTATATATATATATATATATATATATATATATATATATATATATATATATATACAAATTCGATGTTTAGTTCAACTTTTTTCGTCCTTATTTTCATTTTTGGTTTTTTCCACCTCAAAGTGCCAAAGTCCTTCTTTACAAAATGTTTCAGTTAAGAAAAAGAAACCTTCCATGGATTATTTTTCCTTTACAAATGTCTTACAGTCCTCGTTTTTATTCTTTAACTTTAAAAATCAACATCAATTCTAGCCAGCCTCTACCCTTCTCACCTAAACCGTACCGCTTACTCGCGCCAAAAATGGCATCCTGCCTATTGTTTTCTTATTAGCCGCTTTTCTTCATTTACTTTCATTGCGGTAATTTTTCCCGCTATATCAGACGCTCTCTCTATCTCTCTCTATCTCTCTCTCTCTCTCTCTCTCTTTCTCTCTCCACCTCACTTTCTCTCTCTCTCTCTCTCTTTCCCTTTCTCTCACCCTCTTTCCCTCTCTCTTTCCCTTTCTCTCACCCTCTTTCTCTCTCCCTCTCACTTTCTCTCTGGCTCTCCCTTTCTCTCTCTCTCTCTCTCACACTCTCTTTCTCTCTCCATCTCACTCTCTCTCTCACTCTCTCTTTTTTCTCTCACTCTCTCTCCCTCTCTCTTTCTCTCTCCCTCTCACTTTCTTTCTCTCTCTCTCTCCCTTTCTCTCACCCTCTTTCTCACTCCCTCTCACTATCTCTTTCTCTCTCTCTCTCTCCCTTTCTCTCCCTCTTTCTCTTTCCCTCCCACTCTCTCTTTTTCTCTCACTCTCACTAACACACACACGCGGATAACATAATTTTCATTCCTTAACTTTCACTTTCACTTTTTCCATTTTAGTCATTGTGTTATTGTTTTGTTATTTTTTATTTACTTTTATTTTTTCAGTGCCGTGGAAGTGGTGAATTTTTGACTAAATAATAAAAAAAATATGATTAGATTTCTTTATTTTTTATATAACTTAAGGCGTTTCTTCCATTTGTTTTTGTTTTAACATTGAAAAATGATTTTCTAGATTTTTCTATCTCGAACATCGCCTTTTTTTTCGGTCATCTCTTTTCTTTTAGTTTTATGTTTGCCTTTTTTATTTTATTTTATTTTTGTTTTTAATTTTGTTTTTAATTTTGTCATTTTTTTCTTTCCTCCATTCTTTATTCATTTACATGGAGAATTTTCTCAAGGTTTCTTCTGTCCCTTTATATCTTGACAAATAATTTTCACGTTTTACTCCGCTCCATTCTTGAATTTTTCTTCTATTCTGATTTCTTATTGTCCTAGAAAATACTCCAGGCTGTATTAAATGCTTCTGAAAATTCTATCTGTTTATCGACGTGATCAGTAATCAACTATCTCCCTCTCTCTATCTCATTATTATTCTGTCACTCTTTTTCTCTGAGAGATTTGCATACATACGTGACGCATTAAATAAGTTTCCAGACTTTTTTGTAAAGGCATTTAAAATTGTCGTAGACTCTTGTAAACTCAGTATGTTATTGCCTTATATTATATGAGACGACTGACCAATTTTTATGATTCGAGGTTCAAATCAATAGCTACAGCAGCAATTGTTTTAAACTTTGAAAAAATGCCACAGAAACGTATGGAATACATCAGACTGCTTTTCGACCATCTTGCATGAATCGAGCATCAGTTTTTGAGTGGAATAAGAGATTTAAGGAAGGCACGGAGTCTGTGAGGGAGGATGAGAGGTGTTAGAGGAGTAAAGAAAGTCAATACACCAAGTCAAAATGGTAAAAGTTTCATAACATCCAATTGGCAACCTGAACACATTTACAATAGTTTCAAATGGCCGAAGTCTTTTCAGATCACTATATATCTATATCCCTATCTAGCTAGCTGGCTAGCTAGCTAAGCTCTATCACAGATATTGAGCACTCTCCAAATTATACTTCATTTGGTCAACCACAATCCCAGCAGACTGAGTGTCAACCATACACTGTTTTATATATATATATATATATATATATATATATATATATATATATATATATATATATATATATAGAGAGAGAGAGAGAGAGAGAGAGCAATAAAAAAAAAATATTTTTTCACCCATCTCTTTTTTTTTTCTCACCAACATATTCCTTGTTTCTGGTGGTAAATTTTCCTCGATTTAGATCTGTCGAGCGAGGAACGAAACCGGTTTGCTAGCTTTCCATCTTTTAAGTTTTAAACTTCAACATGAATAAAACCTTTTTATTAAAAATCTTTTTATTGCCACTGTATTATTTTGTACCGAAAAAACAAATATATATATATATATATATATATATATATATATATATATTTGTTTTATTTATATATATATATATATATATATATATATAAACAATCTAGAAAAAATATATGTATATTCTAGATTTTTTTTTTTTATTTCTGTTGATTTTTTTTTACAATTCTTCAGGTCATATCTCTAAAATTTATTTAGACTTTTTCTACGTAATTACCAAACATTTCCTAAGTTCTCTCTCTTTTCTTCTCTCTCTCTCTCTCACACACTGTCTCTTTCTCTTTCTCTTTCTTCCCTCTCCTTCTCTTCCTCTCTCTTTCTCCTCCTCACCATTTCTCCCTCCTCTCTTTTCTCATTAGCATTCACATACACACACGAATGAAAACATACCGACACATATTGCTGATAACTTAGATTAATTTTCATGTGAATAATTTCTGAAAATAAAAAGACAGTTTAAATACGATTTACTTTTGATTCTTCATCGGAAAAAATCAGTTTGCATTTATAATCCTATAAATAAAATATTGTATCTAATTTTTAAAAGATGAAAATCGACACCTTACATAAAATTTACCATATTTTGTATCCTGGTTTTAAAAGATGAAAATCGACACCTTACATAAAAATTACCATATTTTGTATCTTGGTTTTAAAAGATGAAAATCGAAACCTTAGACAGAAATTACCCTATTTTGTGTCCTGGTTTTAAAAGGTGAAAATCGAAACCTTAGATAAAAATTACTATATTTTGTATCTTGGTTTCGATTTTCGTCTTTTAAAAGACGAAAATCGAAACCTTAGATAAAAATTACTATATTTTGTATCTTGGTTTCGATTTTCGTCTTTTAAAAGAAGAAAATCGAAACCTTAGATAAAAATGACTATATTTTGTATCTTGGTTGTAAAGATGAAAATCAACACATTTGATAAAAATTACTATATTTTGTATCATGGTTTTAAATGACGAAAATCGCCACCTTAGATAAAAATTACTATATTATGTATCTTAGTTTTAATAGACGAAAATCGTCACCTTAGATAGAAATTGATATATTTTGTATCTTGGTTTTAAATGACGAAAATCGACACCTTAGATAAAAATTACTATATTATGTATCTTATTTTTAAAAGACGAAAATCGACACCTTAGCTTGGTTTTAAAAGACGAAAATCGACACCTTAGATAAAAATTATTATATTTTGTATCTTGGTTTTAAAAAATGAAAATCGACTCCTTAGATATTTTAAAAGATGAAAATAGATGCCTTCCATGAAAATAAGCAGATTTTGTATTTTGGTTTTAAAAGATGAAAATGGGCACAAGTTAAAAAGAATCAATTTTTTTAAGGACTAAAATAGGTGCTTTCAATGTAAAGAAACTAAATCGTATGTCTTGGTTTGATAGGATTAAAATTGGCACTTTAGATTAAAAGAACTTAATTTTCTGTCTTTTTTTGAAAATATAAAAATAGGCTTTTTAGATTAAAAGGATCAGATTTTATAGCTTGGTTTGAAAAGATGAAAATTGGCTGTGTAGATAAAAAGGAGCTAATCGTATAGTTTCTTTTTAAAAATAGAAATAAGCGCTTTAGACTGATAAAAAAGAATTTTATATCTTGTTTTGAAAAGATGAAAATAGGCCCTTTAAATTAATTGAAGTAAATTTTGTATATTGATTTGAAAAGATGAAAATAGTCCCTTTAAATTAATAGAAGTAAATTTTGTATTTTGTTTGAAAAGATAACGATAGAATTTTTAGATTTAAAATAAATGATATCTTTGTTTGAAAAGATGAAAATAGTCCCTTTAAATTAAATGAAATAAATTTTGTATTATGATTTGAAAAAATGAAGATAGGATTTTTAGATTTAAGATAAATGATATCTTGGTTTGAAAAGATGAAAATAGTCCCTTTAAATTAAATGAAATAAATTTTGTATTATGATTTGAAAAAATGAAGATAGGATTTTTAGATTTAAGATAAATGATATCTTGGTTTGAAAAGATGAAAATAGGCGCTTTGGTTTAAATGTATTGGTCTGAAAAGAGGAAAATGGTCGGTTTAGATTGTATCTTGGTTTGAAAAAACACAAATAGACCCTTAAGAAAATTTTAAAAAGAAGCGTTTTATATCTTGGTTTTGAAAGATAGAAATGGTCACTTTAGATAAATGAAAAAAAAGAAAATTTTTAATCTTTATTTAAAAAAGATGAAAATATAATCTTTAATTAATAACAATACCTTATTTCAACTTTGCGCGACAAAATAAACTGACCTATCAAAATAAATATGTTATGGCCCCCTTTTTTTCTGAATTTATCTAATCTCTAAAACATAATTTCAAAACTTCCAGCCATTTCTTCATAAATTCTTGACTTGAGAATAGTGATGGTGGTGGTGGGGTTGCATTATTTGCACAATTCAGAGTATTGTTTTCACGAGATGTAGCCCTGAAGACCTGCCAGAGGCGATAAACGATAGGGAGAAGTGGTGAGAGAGGGTCAGGGATATCCATGCTAGCAGCACGACATGATGATGATGATGATTGTTATACTATCAACGTTTCGACTGCTTTGCCATCCGACTTTCTTCAGAAGTCTTTTTCATAGTTATTAATCTTTTGGGAATATTGAAGCGAACTTTTTTTTTTTTTTAAATCTACAGGTGTACATTATTCTTATTCCGTTCTCAATACCTTGTACTATGTCATATTAGTAAATTCGACTTTTTTTTTCTCAGTTATTCGCCATTTTAATGTCCCTTAATTTCTTCTGAACCCAGACCCTTGGATTGAAGTCATGACTGGTAAGTTTTAATTATCAACTATTCAGTGGAAGGAAAAGCAGACACATACAAGATCCAACCACTATTGTACAAACTTATGAAACTGATAGATGCCATAACACACACACACACACACCTACACACACACACGCACGTACACACACGTACACACACACATACACATACGCACGTACACACACACACATACGTACACCAACGCAAGCAATTATTATAGAGTCGATTGATGCAACAGAAAATATTATACACACTCACTACACACACACACACACACACACACACATATATATATATATATATATATATATATATATATATATATAGTCATCCACAGACAGACTGTTTCGTTGTATCACAACCCTTCAGTGTGGATATACATACAGGACACTTGAAGCTGGGATCAAAACCCGCCCAACTTTACTTGAGTGTTGGCCAATGGTCCGGGAGACCGTCGTTCAATCCCAAGTCGTGTCATACCAAAAACTTTAAAAATGGTACTTGATCCTATTTACCCAACCCCTCCACTAGGGCAGGATATGACACAACGTCCATTTTTTTAGCGGAGTTTAACAGGTTTGAATTCAGAGTTTTCCTTCTCCTAGACTAGATGCCTCACCAAGGCTGAAGAACCAGTTTGCCCTACTATTTACCCATAGCTGGAGGGAGAATTATTGGATTCATACCTTTCCCAAGGGTATTAGTGCTATGTGAAAAGCAATCAGTCTCGTCCAGGATTTGAACTAGTGTCGCCGTGTCCATTTCCTAAGACGATAACCAGTACACCACGGGCACCTCCCAAAAATGGTACTTGATACCTTCTTGCTTAACACTCAGCAATATAAGGTACGTATCAAGGGTAAAATGGAGCAATCCAGGGAAATGACTAGCGCCCTCCCTTACACTTCAGTGTAGTAGCTATTGAAAAGGGAGCCTTCTGGTCTCCCTCGACTACGGTTGCCATCTTTACTTTACTTTATTGTAGTATCATACCACTCAGCCAGCAAGTGAACTACGTCTGCTCAGGAATTATTAAGCATTATGTAGTCGCTTTCATTTGTTTACATTTTTGCCTTACCGGATACCAGAGTGTTCAATTCATTCGGAGATCTTTTGCATCATGCGAGTGGCAGCCATTAATTCCTTCGCCAGAGTATACACAGATCGGGTTGGGTGTGTCTTGCTTACGATGGCAGTCGGTCAAGGCCGTCTGACATGCATTCCGGGAAACTCGGTATCATGTCATGTCCGTTAAGACCGGCACTCTTCGTCCCCCTAGTCTCGAACACTTCTCGGATGGGCTAGATGTGAAAAAACCCAGATGATATAAATCTTAAATAAGAAATATTTTTCAAACTGATATCTGAGAGGAAAATTTGCATAAAAACATTCCTACTGCTAGAAAATTATCAACCAACACCACAGTGCCTAGTCAAAAGGTAAAGCATCGACAGAATCACCTTAGCTGAAACATAAGCAGGGAAAGATAAGAATACCGACAGAGTCAGAAGTAATCTACTTTGGTTTCACGTAACCGGATTATCAGAATAAATTCCTGATGATCCGGATAAGGGATAAGGTAAATTATTAGTGATTCCATTGGTATTCATATATATATATATATATATATATATATATATATAGATATATATAATGTGACTGGAAGAAAACTCAGTCACGGTTATATGTCATTACTGACACACATATATATAAAAAAAAACATTAGAATAATTACAAACGGGCTGTTCTTTACAACAATAAAGGAAAAAGTGGTAAAAAAAATGACGTTGCAAAATGGATACCATGCTATATTTGTGCAATTTAGGGATTTGCGCTCCGCACTCTTTATGGTTTGGTTAGCAACGGTAAGGTAGAGATCAAAAACAGCTACTGCGGCCGTGAATAAATTGTTAAAACATACAGTATATATAGACGTTGCAGCCGAGCACGTGAGCTATTACGTCAAGGGTTATTATTCAAGGTTCTCAAACGATTTTCTATTTCATGCATTTACTTTTATGATACACACACACACACAATATATATATATATATATATACATATATATATATATATATAAAGTAAAAGTAAAGTTGAGGGCGATCCAAAGGCTCCCTTTTCAATAGCTAATACACCGAGGTGTAGGGGAGGGCAAGACTCCCTTTCCCTTGATTGCTCCACTTAGGCTTGATCCGTGTTATGCAAAGAGGCATCAAGTCCCATTTTTTGAGTCTTTGGTATAACTCGACCTGGGATTGAGCCTCAATCTCCCGGGCCATTGGCGAACAATCTACCCACTAGGCCAATGGGCTGGTTAAATATATATATATATATATATATATATATATATATATATATCTGTTTGTGTATACATGTTTATATATATATATATATATATATATATATATATATATATATCTGTATATATACGTATATATGTATATATATATATACAAATTTCGTTGAATATAATGGACATTTTCTGTCTACTTATTTTCTTGTTGATCCTTTCATATTGCCGTATTGGTTTTATAGTATTCGGTGGGAATTGATTGACATATTTTCCATGATTGTTTATTTCCCAAGTACTTTCTCACCGATGTTGTGCCGTCATCAGGGGAGAATGTATAACAAAAGTGATGTAACTTTTGTATGTACATTACTACATTGCAAAAAGAGCGTCTGCACAGTTGCAGTGTGTAGCGTTTACTTTTAAAATTGTTCTATAATTAATGTCAGTAGCTAAAGACATTTAAGTACATTAGCACTGGTTTGAAAATTAATTCTGTTAAGTTTGGGTTGCATGTTTCTAATATGTAGTGCTTCGAGAATCTGTAGTTTTTGTTTGTTATTTTGATGTTCTAATATTGTTGTATTTTCGGTGAGAATATTGTAACATACCCATACATCAATATGGGGAACGTACATAGAATGTTCATAACATATATACATAGAACATAGGAATCCCGAAACACGAAAAACACGTAACGACTTCTTAGTTCAGGTACGAAACCTTTTATTACCTAAAGGTTTCGACATAAGGAAGAGAGATGCACAATCTTTCTATGCTGGCTTTTCCATCAGCCCACCCCCAACACGTGTGACACCCGACACAAGGCCACGGTCAGCTAGGGAAATTCACCCTTCTTCTTCGGACCGCAAGACTCAACTAACTGATTTACTTCAAAATCCCCAAAATCCTCCGCGCGCGCGCTTCCGGTGCATGACGTCATTCACATCCCCACGTCATAATTTTCTATCTGGGATTTTTATTTTGACATCTGTGTACGACACATCCTCCCCACGCGCATATTAACACCTGCGCTCAAGTTTGCACCTAACTAACCCATGTGCTGAGCCGAAAGGTTCTCAGCCTAACTAAACCCAAAGGCAAGATATATAAAACGAAATCCCTTGGCCATTATATTACAATATTCCATACTTCTGTTGTTGGGCACGAATGTATATATATGTATATATATGTACATATATATATATATATATATATATATATATATTATGTACATATATATATACATATATATATATATGTAGATAGGTATATATATATATACATATATACATATATATATACTTATATATATATATATACAAATGTATATATAAAAACTATATATATATATAGTTTTTCTCTACTTAGTTTACGGAGCAATTTTATGTATAATCTTAAGTAACTTTCGGCAGGACATTGCGGTGCTGGTTAAATATTTTCAAGTAATATGGATGTTTAAGTCTTTCCTTTTTCTAAATTTTTTCCGATATCAGTTTATCATGTATGATTTATTTGCAAATTGTTTTTTTAAGGCGCCATAATTATAAGTTATAGAAACAAAAATGTTATAATCCCTCTTTCTCTCTCTCTCTCTCTCTCTCTCTATATATATATATATATATACACCATATTATCTCCTTCCTTTCTATCATTCTCAATCTCTTCATATCCCTTTATATCAGGCTGTTCATCCCTGACTCCTTGTATATATCTTAATATATATATATATATATATATATATATATATATAAATGAGGGTAGTGTATGTCTATCAACCCCTCGACAAGAGCAGGATACGATACAAAGTCAATTTTTTTTAAGTGGAGTTTAAAAGAATTCAGAATTTTCTTTCTTCCATACCGATTGCCATACCACTGTTAAAGAGCTCAATCTGCCCATCTATTTCCCAAAGATGGAAAGAGTATAGTTAGCTGCATAAATTTCCAAAACGTATTAGTACAATGGGAAATGCAAACAGTATCATCCAGAATTTGAACTCAGACCGCCGGGTCCATTTCCTTCAACGATAACCACGAGCGCCTCACACGCACGCACACACACACACACACACACACACACACACATATATATATACATATATATATATATATATATATATATTTCTGATTTATTTTATCCATAAGATCACACACACACTCATATATATATATATATGTATATATATATTTCTGAATTATTTTATCCATAAGCTCACACACACTCTCATATATATATATATATATATATATATATATATACCTCCCTAGTTTTATCGATTTATCATTCTCTCTCTAACACTCTCTTTCTTTCGATATATATATATATTTATGTGTGTGTCTGTCTGTCTCACTCTGTTCAAGTCTATTTATATATATCAATCTATATCCGTCTATCTTTCTATCAACCTCAGTTAAAGGACGAAATATCTTTACCCACCACTTGCTTCAACTCGACCACCAAGTTGATTTAGAATCAGACAGGCCCCTAAAATTTACGGGATCTATTCGTGAACCTTATCTTATAGGAACGACTCCACCCGCACCCTATCCTTCCTTCAGCCTGTTCACTTCTAAACGCTAGCCTAAAACCCCATCCCACACTCTTAAAACAGTTAGCTCGGGCCCTTCTACCCAAACTTTTAAAATTCCACACTCTTCCTGTCATTATAAGTCACACATAGTCTGCTCATTTTTTTTTTTTTTGTTTTTTTTTGTTTGTTTGTTTTTTATTTTATTTTATTTTGTTTTCTGTTCTAATAAGGTCAGCAACGAATTAGTGGTCCCAAGTTTTTAAAATATCCAGGGACGTATAAATGTTGTTGGACCATGTCGATGTCACATCTAAATGACAGCGAGATTGGCATATCGCTTAGCTACTTCTTCAGACCTTACGACATATGTTTTGCCTGGGTTCCGTCTACCTTGCCAACAGATGTGTACCGATTTACTCACTAGGGTAGGGCATCCCAAAAATGTATACGATGACTTCTCACAGCAAAGGTTGAATATTCAAATCCGTTCAACTTATAATATGCACTGATACATTCGAACAAGTGCCTTCATCTTGGTTAGGTTGGCTTCGGTTTTATGGCATATCATCTATTGTAGGTTATTTAAAGCCAAATCCTCTTTATACATATATATTAAATATGTAGGATTTGGTTTAATTGGGTTTTATGGCATATCAACCATTGTAGCTTATTTAATGCCAAATCCTCTTTATACACATATATTAAATAGACAGGGTTTGGTTTGATTGGGCTTTATGGCATATCAATCATTTTGGGTTATTTAATGTCAAATCCTCTTTATACAGATATATTAAATATGTAGGATTTGGTTTAGTTGGGTTTTATAGCTTATCAACCATTATTTTATGTAAAGACCGATTATTTCAAGTGATTCAGTTTGGGTTTAATTACATTGTTCAGTTCTATTCGATCCAAAGATTGAACGCTTTCAGGTGCTCTTACTCCAGGCTAGAGTGGACCTAGGGGTGATGGCAATGAAGCTGTACACTGCATCTCCTAAAGATACAGCATTACTGAAGCCTCCCAAAATAGATTGTTTCGAGTCATATCCAAAACACTCGTTTGGGGATTCTTACCCTCTACAGAGATGTAGTCAGTGTATTCAACAGCCCCAGCGGGCTAAGCCCTTCATCATGGTTTTCAAGGTTAAAGAATTTTTCTTGCTGTATATGTATATATACTTACCAAAATTATTTCGTGAGTCAGGAACTAACCTACTACAGTTTGGCCTAAGCGGCTCATCAGGGTACCTAATCCCAACAAACAAAGCATGGAGAAAACCTATTTTATATTAAAACAAACAAAAAACTCACACCGGACGGAAAATTTACATAAAAAAAACAAAAGAAAACCCACATAAGTTTATTATCTAGAAATATATTTAAAAAAAAAATATATATATATAATGCATTGGATAAAGTAGCAGTGAAAAAAAACCCTAATTATAGATTGTAAATTTTTGGAAATAATTTTTGTCACTATTTTGCTCTACTTAGTATTGAGCACTTTTTTGCACTTGTAGCTTAGCAGCTATCACGGTGGTTTTTTTCTTTTGACCAATCAATTGCGTATCTGTTGATTTTTTTTTTTTCAATTGGTATGACAAGGTTGGCCTTTTCTTTTTTTCCCAGTATATATCTTTTCCCCCTAGATAGTGATTCGTTGTGTATCTTTTTCTTTGAATTACTTGCGTGTTTTTTCCCTTACCGTAAATATTATTATTCAATAAGTGATTTAATGTATATATATATATACCAAACCTTCTGCATAAGCGGAATGTGACACAAGGTTAATTTATAAAGGTTTGTTTACCAGGTTTGTATTCAGTTTTCCTTTTTCTAGACCGGCGGCCATACCAAGATTATAAGGCACAGTCTACCCTGCTATTCACCTATAGCTGGAGGGAGAATAGTCCGATGCACAACTTTCCGAAGTTTATTAAGGCTGTGATATCCGAACAATCTTGTCAAGACGAACTCAGGTCACCGTGTGCATTTCTTCGTACGATATTCACTACATCATGTGCGCCTCTTAGTTGTATTTCCGAGCAGAGGCATCGTCAATATTTTAAGCATTTATTTATGCAAATTGGAATCTTCATCATGGGTGTTTTAACACCATCAACAATATGGTAGACAAGTTCACCTACCTCGGAAGCAGTGTCTCATCAACCGAAAAAGACATTGACACGCGGCTAACGAAGGTATGGACAGCTATCGATAGACTATCAATCATATGGAAGTCAGACCTGACCGATAAAATGAAACGCAGTTTCTTCCAAGCAGTGGTCTTATCGATACTGCTATATGGGTGCACTACTTGGATGCTAACAACACCGCCGGAGAAAAAGCTAGACGGCAATTACACAAGAATGCTGCGAGCAATATTGAACAAGTCCTAGAGGCAACACCCCACAAAGCCCAAACTATACGGCCACCTACCTCCCATCACGAAAACTATCCAAGTTAGACGAACTAGACATGCAGAACACTTGTAGAAGCAGCGACAAGCTCATAAGGGGTGTACTCCTATGGAGCCCCACATATGGCCGAGCAAAAGCAGGACGACCAGCTAGAACATACATAGAAGAAGCTCTGTGAGGACACGGGATGTAGCCCTGAAGACCTGCCAGAGGCGATGAACGAGAGGGAGAAGTGGCGAGAGAGAGTCAGGGATATCCGTGATGGCTGTACGACATGATGATGATGATGTATATAAGAATTCAGTGGATCGTTTTCAAGAAAGCCAGAAAGCAGTATCCCTCCAAACAGCAGCTGTACGGCTACTCCCATCTCACAAACCATCCAAGTCAGCTTTTTTACCAACCCCTCCGCTCGGGAAGGATATGACACAAGGTCAATTTTTAAACGGAGTTTATCAGGTTTGAATACAGAGTTTTCCTTCTCCTAGACTAGTTGCCTCACCGAGGCTAAAGAATCCAGTCTGTCCTACTATTTACCCATAGCTGGAGGGAGAATAATTGGATTCATACCTTTCCCAAGGGTATTAATGCAATTAGGGCACCTCCTATGCACCATAATCGATTGTAACAAATGTAAAGAAACATATATTGGGTCAACACAGGCCAATACCAGAATATCACTTCACAAGATCAATATTAAAATGATAGAATGTAGAAAATTAAATGTATCGAAAAACCTATACGATTGTAATCAAGGTAAATTTAAAATTATGCCCACATACCAAACTAACGACTACACATTACTTCAACTAAAACAAAAAGTCTTCATAGATAAGTTTAAGCCCACGTTGAATAAAACATGAATTATATACACACAGAGAAATGGAAGCAGACATGTATACATATATATGAAGAAAGCAGAAAAACAGAATACTCTAAATTAGATTAATTTATTGTGATGTAAAGCCAACGTTAAACGTTTCGGTTTTAATAACCTTCATCAGGGTATTCATATCATGAGAATTGTTCCCACTGCGATGGATGCTTTTCGGGATAACAGGAGCAAAATATATAAATGTGCATTTAGCGTTCTTAATTTGAAAGTATTAAATACGTGTTTGATCCGTGGAATGATCTTTGAAACTGTTGGATTTTCAAGACATCAGAAAAGTTCTCCTGTTTTAAAAAGAAATATGCAGAGATAGGTAAGTTTTTTTATATCAACAGATCGTTTTGAAGTCATCCATGTTAGATGCCGTGTAAAAATGTATTTGTAATTTATTTTTCCAGAAGGCGAGTATGGAAGTAAATATGGATCTGAATCCAACAGTATGAAGAACCTAGAAAATTAGAATAATCCAAATTACATGAATTTATTTTTATGTAAAGCCAACGTCAAACGTTTCTTTTTCGAAAATCTTCATCCGGATTTTGATATAATGAAAAATGCTGTTCACAGAGCAATGGATTCAAGTCAAGATAAAAGCAGCAAAGAAAATGTATATAACGAAAAATATATAAACGTACATTCAGCGTTCTTAATTTGAAAGCATTAAGTACGTGTTTGGCACGTGAAATGGTATTTGAAAATGTTGGATTTTCAAGACATCAGAAAAGTCTTCCTGTTTTTAAAAAAATATGCAGAGATCGTTAAGTTTTTATATTAACAGATCATTTTGAAGTCATCTATGTTAGATGTGGTGTAAGAATGTATTTGGTATTTAATTTTCCAAAAGACGAATATGGAATTAATTTTTATTTATTGCGGACTTTTTGTCCTCATCTTGGTAGTTTTTGTGTTGTTTCTTCTTTCACAACGTTTCGGCCAAATTTCACCTCTGGCCTTCTTCGGGTGATTTACCGCGACCTCGGATAGGAATGCTGAGTCTTGTAACCGTATCCCCAGTAATTTCTGTCTTCCATAGTTGTTGTCTATCGCACCACGTTTTTTTGACAAATAAACCTCTGGCCGGCTTGGGTAGGATTTGAAACCGCTCTCTTCTGACAATGCTCACCTGGAACCGCAGAGACTCAACGCCTCTATCCGCTGCGCCACGGGCCCCCGAAGGGGCGAACAAGGATGGATTTTTTGGTCTTATAAATCCTTGTCTGTTCTTCTAGAGTCGGGTCCGTACCGAAAAAACGTGGTGCGATAGACAACAACTATAGAAGGCAGTAATTACTGGGAATATGGTTACAAGACTCAGCATTCCTATCCGAGGTCGCGGTAAATCACATGAAGAAAGCCACAGGTGAAATTTGGCCGAAACGTAGTGAAAGAAGAAAAACACAAAAACTACCAAGATGAGAAAAAAGTCCGCAATAAATAAAAATTAATTCTCAGATTAAGAAACCTCATCTCAAAATGATTCCAATTAAAGACAAGTACGAGTATGGAAGTAAATATGGATCTGAATCCGACAGTAGGAAGAACGTAGAAAATTAGAATAATCCAAATTAGATAAATTTATTTTAATTGAAGCTAACGTTAAACGTTTCGGTTTTCATAACCTTCACCTGGACTTTCATATCATGAGAATTGTTCACACACCAATGGATGCTTGTCGAGATAATAAGAGCAAAGAAAATATATATAACGAAAAAAACATGAATGGGCTTTTAGCGTTCGCAATTTAAAAGTATTCAGCATTAAAAACGTACCTATCTCTGCATACGAGGATCATTAAATAAGTTTCCTGACTTTTTTCGCATAGGCACCTTTATTGATAGTACACACATAAAACTCTAATCCTCTTCGAAGTAATCTTCTCCGGCTGCAATGCACTTGTTGTACCGTTCCAGTAACTTCTGGAAGGCTCCATAGAAGTCCTCTTGTGTGAGCGTGTCAATGACCTTCGTCACAGCCTCTTTCATCGACTCAATTGTCTCATGACAGCCTCTGAGCTTAGGGAATAACCAAAAGTCACAGGGAGCAAGGTCTGGATTATAGGGAAGGTGACGAATTGTCTTAATGCCCATCTTGGTCAAATATTCTGTGAAAAGGATGGAGTTGTGGACTGGTGCATTGTCCTGCTGGAAATGCCACTGAACCGATCGGAAGAGTGCTGGCCTCTTCCGACGGAATCTCTTCCTGAACTCCCTTAAAACCTCAACATTGTAACCCTAACCCTAATCTTTTGGCCAATCAACACTGGTGTATTGACTTCCTTACTCCTCCACACCTCTCACCATCCCTCACAGATTCCCTGCATTCCTTGAATCTCTTATGCCACTCAAAAACTGATGCTCGATTCATGCAAGATGGTCGAAAAGCAGTCTGATGTATTCCATACGTTTCTGTGGTATTTTTCCAAGTTTAAAACAGTATTTTATTGCATATCGTTTTTCTAAAGTGTCAGATTGCATTTTTGAAATTCACCAGCTGCGACAATCAGGTGTATTCTGTTTCGTGCTGTAGCTATTCATTTGAAGCTGAAATCATAAAAATTTGTCAGTCATCTAATAAGATGTATAGCAATAACATAGTGAATTTTCAAGAGTCTACGACAATTTTAAATGCCTTAACAAAAAAGTCTGGAAACTTATTGAATGCCTGACGTATTTTTCTAAAAACGGGAGGACTTTTATGTTCTCCCAAAAATCCAACATTTTCAAACACCTCGTGGTGTAATGGTTAAAGCACTGGACTACGGCATCGTACTAAGAGGGTTCGAATTCCACTCACGCTCTTTACTTTCACTTTCAGACTGATAACCTTTGAAAAGTTATGAACACACTTCATTCTCCCAGCTATGGTTTAAGTAGTACCACTATTTTTCTTCTGGAAGGATGGATTTGGCATTAAATAACCCCAAAACGTTGATACGCCATTAAACAACAAAACAAACAAACCTATCCTTGTCCTTTTATACACGAAATTTTTGTAGGTAATGTTCATTTAAACACTTCTCGTTAGGGATATTCATTCAAAATAGCGTGCAGTCGCGACAAAATTTCAAAATGGCCTCTAGTAGCGGGAAAGAAATCTTTTTTTTCGCTTACGTCTCGTCAGAGAAATAACCGTAAGAGAAACCGACAACAAAAAAACGTTGAGAATCAACCGTTAAGTGGGGGAGAAAAGAAAAGAAATGAAAACCTCTTGAGGGTAAAAAAAGAAAAAAGACAAAAGAAAAACCCCCGTATAAATTACCCTGGTTCATATGAAAGCACAAATTAATTGATAATTAGTTGGAAGTTGTATCTAAATTCCTTCTGTTAGCAAAGATCAGGTTAGAGAGATATAGTTGGCTTCTTTTAAGGTCATTTCTCTAACGAGACGGGAGCGAAAAAAATATTTTTTTCGTTCTTACACCTGCAATTACTGAGAGATTCTCCTGTATTTACTCACTTGTTTTCTAAGTTATTTTGAGAAGGTGTGTCCTCGTGATGTAATGGTTAAAGCGATGGACTACGGAAGCGTAGAAAACGGGTTCGTACTTTAGTCGTGCAAATACCCTTGGGAAAGGTATGAACCCCTTATCCTCCCAACTATTGGTTAAATTGTACTACTGCTGTTTTTTTTTTTTTAAGAGAATGCCTTTGGCATCAAATAACCTGCAAAAGTTGATATGCAAATAAACCAAACCTAACCTATTTTAATGTTGTTGTAATTTACGAAGCTTTTTGCTTAGATGTGGTGCAAGGTCATATGAATGGGGCACCCAATGCGACTCGAACTCATTCATGTAGTTTGCAATCGTTGGCTATGTAATCGTTACCGTTTTAAAAAATGAACACGATGATCTGAGTTCAAATCCTGAACAAGGGTGTTTGTATTTTACGTAGAATTAATACTTTAGTGAAAAGTATGAATCTAATTATTCTCTTTCCAATTATGGGTCAATAGTAGGCAAAACTGAGCATTTTAACCTTGGTATAGCAACCGTTCTCGAAGAAAAACTCTGAATTCAAACCTGTTAAACTCCGCTAAAAATTGACCTTGTGTCACAATCTGCTGGTGTATAGGAATTGACGATATATTTATGTTTCCTATTTGCTGCTGTATTGGTCTTTGCTGTCATTTTATTGAACATATATATATATATATATATATATGTGTGTGTGTGTGTGTGTGTGTGTGTGTGTGTGTGTGTGTGTGTGTGTTATTCGGTCCAGTTAAAGCGGAGTTGGGAGTAATTCCATCAGGACAAAAAAAAAACATTTAACAGTGATCATTTAAATTTTCCTGGTAAAGAGCTCGATGTAACTGACATTACACAGCAATAATTTATTTAATATATATATATATATAATCGGGTCATTGGTCTAATGGGTAGAGTGTTTGCCAATGGTCCGGAGGACATGGGTTCAATCCTAGGCTAAGTCATACCAAAGACTCAAAAATTTGTACTTGATACCACCTTGCTTAACACTCAGCATTATAAGGTAGGGATTAAGGGTAAAGTGGAGCAATCCTGGGAAAAGAGTATCGCCCTCCCCAACACCTTGGTGTAGTAGCTATTGAAAAGGGAACGTTTGGGTCGACTACGGTCGCCATCTTTACAGTTATATACTCCTATGATATCATGTGAAATGATAAGATAATTCGCTTATGCCTCTTTCGTCTTTAGCACAAAGCACACACCTAGTTCCGCTATTTTTAGACCGACTTTTTATTTTATTAAAGACAGACAAGGATTTTCATGTCCACGAGCGAGATGTCACAAATGGGCATGAAAGCTGGATAATGATAGTCCGAAATATCACATCTATAAACACAAATTACATGACCACAACACGCCCGCGAATATTAGACAGAATTAGTAGATAACACGAAAATCTTATATAGAACAAACTCTAAAAAAAAAAAAAGTCTCCAAATACATGAAGCCATTCTAACAAAATCAGACAACGCACACTTAAAAAATCTCTTTCAATTTAGCAGCTGGGATACTTAGATGTATCTGACAGTCGAACATAGTTCTACAGCATCGTTGATTCTCAGTCACGTGATCCTGATTTTACAAATCAACCCATTCAAACCAATGGTAACAGATTCGCTTTCAAAGAGGTCTACAGCACGCGACAAATGCTCTCTTTCTCCAAAATTATTTCATCGCAAAAACATCTCAAAATATTGGGCGTGGTTGTACCCACATCCAATGAAGGTCGAAAATATAGGTTCTCGGGTTAGAAAATCTGAGATTTCCGACGGTTACTAAGCAACCATCATCTACATGGTGCCTTCAATAAGTTTCCAGACATCTTTTGTACAGGTATTTAAAATTGTCTTAGACCCTTGAAAAGTCAGTGTGTTATTGCTATACATCTTATAAGATGACTGACCAATTTTTATGATTTCAGCTTCAAATGAACAGCTACAGCAACAATTGGAATACACCCTACTAAAATCTGATTGTCACAGTTGATGAATTTCCAATATGCAATCTGACACTTTAGAAGAACGATATGCAATAAAATTCTGTTTTAAACTCGGAAAAAATGCCACAGAAACGTATGGAATGCTTCAGACTGCTTTTCGACCATCTTGCCTGAATCGAGCATCATTTTTTGAGTGGCATGAGAGATTCCAGAAAGGCAGGAAGTCTGAGAGGGATGATGAGAGGTGTGGGAGGAGTAAGGAAGTCAGTACACCACAGTTGATTGGCCAAAGGGTTAGGGTTACTATGTTGAGGTTTTAAAGGGAATTCAGGAAGATATTCCTTGGGAAGAGGCCAGCACTCTTCAAGTCGGGTCAATGGTATTTACACCAGGACAATGCACCAGTCCACAACTCCATCCTTGTCACAGATTATTTGACCGAGATGGGCATCAAGACAGTTCCTCAGCCTCCCTATAGTCCAGACCTTGCTTGCTCCCTGTGACTTTTGGTTATTCCCTAAGCCCAGAGGCTGTTGTTATGAGACAATTGAGGAGATGAAAGAGGCTGTGACGAAGGTCATTGACACGGTCTTACAAGATGACTTCCATGGGGCCTTCCAGAAGTTGTTGAAATGGTACAACAAGTGCATTGCTGCCGGAGGAGATTACTTCGAAGGGGACTAGAGTTTCATGTGTGTACTATCAATAAAAGTGCCTATGCGAAAAAAATGTCAGGAAACTTATTGTATGCACATCGTACAGGTACTGCAACTCGATTACAGACATGCAAAGCTAAAAAAAATATAATTCAAACCTCAATAATCTATAATAGTTGTTAGTTCGAATATACGGATTATTGATCAAATCTTTCCCGTTATACTCACAACGTTTCGGCCAATACGTCCTTCGGCCTTCTTCAGGCCGAACTCGGTTATCCACACGGAATCTCGAAGTATGGTGTGGTTGTACCCACATTCTTGACAATCTTCAACGGAGGTTGAAAATATATGTAATCGGGTTACAAAATCAGAGATTTCGGTCAATCATTTACCAGCTTTTATCCTCATTTATCTCATATCGCTCACGAAAAGACTAATAAGAAACCTCAATTCAAAACCCTTTCCCATTATCTTTAATAATAATTATAACAAAGGGAGGAACGGAATTTCTCCTAATAGCAACACAAAACAACGCCATAAGGACCATTGCCCAGTCAGATGGGGCTGGAGAATACACTGACTGCACCTCTGCAGAGGGGTAAGACCCCCCCCAAACGAGTGTCCTAGATATAACACTAAACAATCTGATGGTGAGGTTCCAGCAGTGCAGAAGCTTTGGGGAATGTTGAGTGCCCCTTCATTGCCATTGCTCCCAGGTCCACTCTGGCCTGGAGTTGTAGCACCTGACAAGGCCCTATCTATGGGTTAAATAGAACTAACAGCATACTTATGCTAAAATGAATTGTTTGAGTAAACTGAATAGCTTGAAATAGATATGTTTTTGACAATTAAACCGTAATTACATTTAAACTACGTGATTATGCTTAACAGAATTATTTGAAATAGAACTGTTTTTTAACGTTAAACTGTATTTACCATTAACTGAATTGTTACATATAACTTCTTGAATAGTTTGAAATGGAAATGTTTTTAACAAACTGTGTACTTATGCTTAACTGAATTGTTTTAAATAGAACAGATTATTTACATAAAAATGGATTTGGCGTTAAATAACCTAAAAAGGTTGATATGCCATAAAACCCAACAAACCAAACCATAAGGACCATTTATATTATAGGCGGTTGGTTTTGTTGGTTTGGTTTCTCTATTTAATGGCATATCAACCTTTGTAGGTTATTTAATGCCAAAGCTATTCTCTTAGAAGAACAGTAGTAATTTACTAAGCTTTTTGCTTAGATATGGCACAAGGCCATATGAATGGAGCACCAAATGAGATTCGAACTCACTCGTGTAGGTTTGCAAGTCTAGCTTGCTAACCATTCCGCTACTCGAGAGCATAAGCGGTTTAATACCTTTCCCAAAAGTATTTGCCCGAAAGTGAACGTAATACCGCGACTGGAGTACGAACTCGCTTACTACGATTTCGCAGTCCATCGCTTTAACCATTACACCACGAGAACACCCCCGCTCAACCGACTGCACCCCACCCCGACCCCAAAAATATGTACCGCTTGGTTCGCAGTGAAATTAACACAACCGTTTGAATCAATGCAGAGAAATAATTTCACCAACTTTACGGACTTGTAGTCATTGTGTTTGATTAAAAGAATTAAATATTCCAAAAATGAATACGAAACAAGAAATGGTAAACTTCTACGGACGCATCAGTTCTAATTCACGCAGTCCATCGCTTTAAGCCATACACCACGAGGACACCCCCACCTTTATAGACGTTTGATTTTATCAGATACTTCTGACTTTCATATGACCGATAACCTATTGATAGCAGTCCATGCCTTCGCTAATTGCATATTGACATTGTTTTCCATAGATGAGATGTTGCTTTCGAGGTAGGTGAACTAGTCTACTAGTTTCAGAGTACCAACGTTTAGCGTTATATCGCCTCTTTGATTAAAACACATGTATTCCGTTTTGTCTACGTTTACATGGAGACCTATACCACCTGCTACCTGTTCCAGACTATACTGCATGGATTCGGCTTGGGCGTGTGTATTTGCCAGAAGCGCTCAGTGGTCGTGTCAATATTGGTATGTGGATGCACTACATGAACGCTGACTAGGCGTGTGGAGAAAAAGCTTGATAGCAATTGCACCAGAATGCTAAGAACTATATTGAACAAATCATGGAAGCAACACACCACAAAACAGCAGCTGTACGGTCACCTACCACCCATCTCGAAAACTATCCAAATTAGATGAAAAATATATGGTGGAGAAATAAAGAAGAACTCATAAAGGGTGTTCTTCTAAGGATCCATGGACACAGATCAGCTAGTGTTGAACGACCTGCGAGAAATTATCGACAAAAGCTCTGTACGGACACAGGATGCAGCCTGGAAGACCTACCAGAAGCGGTGAACGTTTGAGATTAATGGCGAGAAAGAGTCAGCGAAATCCATGCTAGCCGCACGACATAATAATGATGATGATGATTTTAAAGGCAAAATCGATAAGGCACAGCAGAATAGCAGGGGCAGATATATGGTAACAAAGACGAAACGAATAATAATATTGTACGTGAATGTAGAAAACTAGCTCAAAAGAAGTTTAAGACTTGATACGATTGGGTAGGAACGATGATCCACTGGGAATTGTGCAAGAGATTAGAATTTGAGCATACTGCCATTTTGAGTCTTTGGTATAACTCAGCATAGGATTGAACCCCGGTCTCCCGTGCCATTAGGGAACACGCAAACCATTACGCTAATAAAATTGGACTAAAAGTAGACGAGGAAGAAAGAAAGAAAAAATATGGGGAAAAAAGAAATAAACATGAAAAGCGACAAAAAATAAAAGTGCTCCTGAAAAGTGCTCACCCACACCCACCCAAACACCCACGCACTGACAGACAAATGTATGTTTCTTACACTCATATAAAATTATAATCTTTCTGATAGAATAAAATGGGATTTCTTCCAAGCAGTAGTGTGTCCCTATAATTAAATGGCTGCACCCCTAAGACTTTAACAAAGCGTTTATAGAAAAAAAATTAGATCGGAACAACTCAATTTTTTTTGTTTGTTTCAAACAAATCCTGGAAGTAGCACTCCAAAAATAGCAGCTGTACGGCCACTTACGCCCCATCTCACAAACCATACAAGTAAAACAAACAAGGATTGTTGGCCTCTGCGAGGAAAAAAAGGGTGAGTTCACACGCCGACTCACTAGTCATAGCCGACCAGGAAAGACAGGTTCAACAGCTGTGTGCGGACACAAAATGCCGTCTAGAGGACCTCCTAAGAACGATGGATGTTTGGGACGCATTGTGAGTGAGAGATTGAGTCGATGGAATCCGTTCTATCGGCTTGACTTGAAAAATATGTCATATATGAATATAATGCTTAAAGTGTTTGCCAATGGCTTGAGAGACCGGGGTTCAATTTCAGGTCAAATCATACAAAGGACTCAAAAAAGGTACTTAAGGGGTTCTTGGTTATCACTAAGAATTATAAGGTATACATAAAGGGTAAGTGGTGCAAACCACGAAAAGGAGTAAATCCTTTCCCTACACCTTGGTGTAGAAGCTATTGAAAAGGAAGCATTCTATATATATATATATATATAGGCGAACATTCTACCCACTATTCCAATGAGCCGGTTCAATATATATATATATATATATATATATATATATATATATATATATATATATTGAACATGGTGCTATTTGTTTAAAACACACACACATATATATATATATACATATATATATATATACACATATATATATATACATATATATATATACATATATACATATATATATATATATACATATATACATACATATATATATACATACATATACATATACATATATACATATATATATATATACATATATATATACCTATACACATATATATATATATATATATATATATAAATATATATATATATATATATATATATATATATATATATATATATATATTGAACCGGCTCATTGGTCTAGTTGGTAGAGTGTTCGCCAATGTTCCGGGCGACCTGGGTTCAATTCTAGGTCACATCATGCTAAAGACTTTACCTATGGTACTTGATACCTCATTGCTTAACACTCAGCATTATAAGGTACGTATCAAGGGTAAAGTGGAGCAATCCAGGAAAAAGAGTAGCGCCTTTTCCTACGCCTTGGTGTAGTAGCTATTGAAAAGGGAGCCTTCTGGTCGCCCTCGACAACAGCCGCCAACTTTACATATATATATATATATATATATATATATATATATATATAATAGGTTGTTCTGAAAATAATTACGTTGTACCATGGGAAATATAAAAACAAATGGAAATTACATTTATTTGAATATCGAAAATATATTTACCTTTATTTTCAGCCTGACAAATAAACCACGATGCAAAGATCTTACCCGGAAAATATCCTTGTAGCATCAAATTAAAATTTGTAAATGAGAAAGCCAGTCTCGTATAATCAGCCCTTATATTTTTTCCTCCCGCGTATGAATCTAATCAAGAGATAATTCTTAATACTTATTTAATGTAATACTTCGGAGACCAGGAGAGAGTTCGATTCTCACTGGGTGTCCCATGCAACTGACGTTCTACAAAATCAACCTCAGTAGTTGACTGTGTTTGAGTCACACGACATGATGGACACAGATCTTGCCTAGAAGACCGTTTTTTAGTGAGTTCGTTTCTTACTGAGTGCTCCATACTTCTGGCCTTGTGCGAAGTAAAACTTAGCTTACGAACGTATGCATAATGGACACAAATCTAGGCATGAAGATCATTGTAAGTTCGATTCTCACCGGGTGCTCCAATCTTCTGGCCTTTTGCAAAACTAAGTTAACCTTTACAAATATATGAATCCTGTTTAGAGACTTGAGCTGTCAGACCACTGTAAATGAGTTGGATTCTCACTGGGTGCTCCATACTTCTGGCCTAACGTCACACTAAGTTAAGCTCAGTGATATGCATATATTGGTTCGAGACTTGAAGCTATCAGACCATTGTTAATCATATTTACCAACCCCCTTCGCTCGAGCAGGATATGACACATGGTCAATTTTTAAGCGGAGTTTAACAGGTTTGAATTCAGAGTTTTCCTTCTCCTAGACTAGTTGCCTCACTAAGGCTGAAGAACTTAGTCTGTCCTACTATTTACCCATAGCTGGAGGGAGAATAATTGGATTCATACCTTTCCCAAGGGTATTAGTGCTATGTGAAATGCAATCAGTCAGGTCCAGGATTTGAACTCGTGTCGTCGTGTCCTTATCCTGCGACGATAACCATTACACCACGATTCTCACCGGGTGCTTCGTACTTCTTTGTCTTGTACTTAATCAACCTAACTAAATGACAATTGTAAAATCTTATCGCAACTACTTAACTTATTTGAATCGTTAGTTTTACGGATCACGTGTTACGGACCACGTGACTTGAATCTTGCCTGACGTGAGATATCAAAAAAATAGATAAATAGAAAAAACGTTTTTATTGCAGATAATCGTAAACGTCTAGAATTAAATCGACATGTACTTTTTTACTTATCACTGAATCGTGTCAATTAAAATTTGATTTTTTTTTTCTTTTCTGTTTTTTCTTTCTTTTATTACTGGAATGAAAGTATTTTTTTGCTATTTAAAATAAAAGTGCAGCAAACTTCTGATTTAGTTCAAAGCCTTGGCTATCTTCCAGTTTAACGCACCTTGCGCAGTATCACCCTTAAATATTTACAACTTTAACAATTTAAAAAAAAAAGTAATAATTAATTTTCTCCAAAAACAAACACACAAGGATTAAATAAAATTCTTTTGAAACATAATAAATTCAAAATGGATACAAGGCGTGCAAGCAAAATTAGAAACATTTTAGAATAATAAGAAGTGATTGTTTTAAAAAAGCAAAAATTAATTTTAATTTAAAAAAAAGGAAAGATAAAATAAGAAGATAGACATCATCATCATCATCATCATCATCATGTCGTGCCGCTAGCATGACCCTCTCTCGCCACTTTTCCCTCTCGTTCATCGCTTCTGGCAGGTCTTCAGGGCTACATCCCGTATCCTCACATAGCTGCTGTATGTATATTCGAGCTGGTCGTCCTGCTTTTGCTTGGCCATATGCAGGGGTCCATAGGAGTACATCACTGATGAGTTCGTCCTTGCTTCTCCAGCAGTGTCCTGCGTGTCTGGTTCGTTTAACTTGTATAGTTTTCGTGATGGGAGGTTGGTGGCCGTATAGTTGGAGCCTTGTAAGGTGTTGCCGCCAGGACTTGTTCAATATTGCTCTCAACATTCTTGTGTAATTGCCGTCTAGCTTCTTCTTCAGCCGTTTTGTTAGCGTCCAAGTAGTGCATCCATATAGCAGTATCGATACGACCGCTGCCTGGAAGAAACTGCGTTTCATTTTATCGGTCAGGTTTGATTTCCATATGATCGAGAGCCTATCGATAACAGACATAAAGAAGTAAATTTACTCAATATGGCCATCATTTTTTCAATTATTGTCTCAACGATTTGCATGGCTTTAAAATAAATTCTTCTGACATTTTATTACATTCCTCCTCAATAACTGACTTAATCGAACAAATATTTAGATGGGAAGTTGCATTCATTTTGTTTTCTAAAACACCTCTTATCACGTAATCAAAGGAGTTAAAATCTGGGCTTAACTCTTGTTTATTTGCTGTCCTCACTGTTTTCTTGTGTATTTTCAGTATATATTGACGTCGTGGGTTCCTTCTTGATCGCCATATCAAGAGCAATTAAAAAGCCTTCTTTTAACTTTTTGTTCAATCCTCCACTCACACTTTTCCTTAAAAAGCTCTTTTTCTGTAATTTCATTTCTTTACTTTATATACGGTAGACAAAGAAATTTTGGCTTGGTTTCGGCGTTAAGCAATTCATAGATTTTTTGTCGATTCTTTTCTTGCTCACTCATATGGGGCTGAATTTTACTTTTTAAAAAGTGTTTAAATAATTGAGCTAATAATGAAAATTTAGATTTATCGTGTTTTTTAGTCTTTCAAAAATTGGATTTATCAGACAAACTTTATTCTTTTTTAAATTAGTCCATATTTTGTGTCCACATCCTGTAGTAAAGGCATGAATCCAATCCTCCCAATCGCATATTTTGCTTCCGCACTCTGTTGTAAAGGCATGAATCCAATCCTCTCTATTTCATATTTTGCTTCAGTACCTTTTAGAAAAGGCATTAACCCAATCCTCCCTATTCCATATTTTGTTTCCGTACCCAGTAGTAAAGGCATGAATCTAACCCTCCCTATTGCATATTTTGCTTCCGTACCCTGAGGTAAATACAGGAAACCAATCTTCCCTATTCCATATTTTGCTTCCATACCCAGTAGTAAAGACATGAATCCAACCCTCCCTATTGCATATTTTGCTTCCGTACCCTGAGGTAAATACAGGAACCCAATCCTCCCTATTCCATATTTTGCTTCCGCACCCTGTAGTAAAGGCATGAATCCAACCGTCCCTATTGCATATTTTGCTTCTGTACCCTAGGGTAAATACAGGAACCCAATCCTCCCTATTCCATATTTTGCTTCCGCACCCTGTAGTAAAGGCATGAATCCAACCTTCCCTATTCCATATTTTGCTTCCGTACCCTGAGGTAAATACAGGAACCCAATCTTCACCAGTCCATATTTTGCTTCCGTACCCAGTAGTAAAGACATGAATCCAACCCTCCCTATTGCATATTTTGCTTCCGTACCCTGTAGTAAAGGCATTAATTCAATCCTACCTATTCTATATTTTGCTTCCGTACCCAGTAGTAAAGGCATGAATCCAATCCTCCCTATTTGCATCATTACTAGAAATTATTACCAATATCTCTAGCAACCAAACTCTGTACGCAAAGACCCCTGTCAGTTTAGAATGCGCTGTCTGTATATCCAGCAGAAGAACATGTCCCCCCACCAAAAAGTTGGGGGATCCTGCGTGTAATACTAAACAACATCTCATGATGAACGTCCAGTTCTGAAGATCTTTCTAGAGTAAATAACCCCATCATTTTAATTACTCCCAGGTCCACTCTGACTCCGCGTGGTAGTATTTGTTGGGTTTTTTTCGATCAGTCAATTTGCAAATTATTTCTGTAAGATTGGAATACCACTTATCATGTAACAGTTTATAAATTTTTTAAAAAGCCAAAAAAAAATCCACAAAAACTATGAAGCTTCGACACAAAAATGTAAAAAATAAACGTACCACTTATAAAATTCGATAATTACAAGGCATAAAATAAACTTAGAGGGTTTGACATGCCTTTAAAATCAATCAATCAATTTCGAGTAATTTACTTAGCTTTTTTGTGTAGATGTGGCGCAAGGCCGTGTGAATGGGGTACCCAAAGAGACTCGAACACGCTCGTGAAAGTTTGCTAGTTTGGTTAGCAAACTATAACATCATCTGAGGCGTCTCTTTATTTGAATAATAATTTACTAAGCTTTTTGCTTAGATGTGGTACAAGGCTGTAAATTGCCCAGTCGGCTGGGGCTGTAGAATACACTGACTGCACCTCTGCAGTCGTAACAGGCGTTTTTCCCTGAAGTCTGTGTGGCAGAAAGTCTCTTCAAGTTTCCAGGATTCTTCTAAGTATTACAGCTGATCCATTAACACTGCCGTGGTCTTAAAGGTCTAAATTCTTCCTTTGTTGCCACTTCCCCCAAGAATTTAGGGACGGTTCCAAGAGCACCAACTACAGTTAGTATCACCGTAATTCTCCATGTTCCAAATTTAGTAACCTGTCTATTTTTTCGCATCTTTTATTTCCACTGAAATGAAAGAATAATCTCGATTACAGGTTCTTTTCTGATCGTTAATGGGTAATTGGTCTGGTCTTTTAGCTGACATTAGTTGATCCGTTTGTATTAAGAAATTCAGGAGATTTTTATGGGTTTCATTTTCTTGGACAGATTCTGGTTTGTGCTATCAAAATTTGTAAGCATGGCCCAAATTTCATGTTTCGCACAGTTCCCAACGGATCTCTAAATGCTTATAATGTGAGTACCAAATTATTTCGAAAAATCATTTTAGTCATTTGGTTTTGGTTTCTTTGTTTAATTGCATATCAACCTTTGTGGGTTATTTAATGCCAAATCTATGTTTGTAGAACAGTAGCCCTAATCAGGGATTTTATAACTTTCCGAAAATGAAAAGTTCGAAAATGAACAGAACAGCGTGAGTGGATTTCGAACTCCATTTAAGGCTGTCGTTTACGTCCAGGACGTAAACCACTGCGATATATAGATTCCCCATTGTTGAATTAATACTAATTGTTCAATATGTCGAAATTAGATTACCCATAAATCTTGAAACGACAGTAACAGAAAGAAAGAAAGAAAGAAAGAAAGAAAGAAAGAAAGAAATGGGTTCAATGGACAAAGAAAGAAAGAAAGAAAGAAAGAAAGAAAGAAAATGAATTTGATAGACAAAAGAAAGAAAGAAAGAAAGAAAGAAAGAAAGAAAGAAAGAAATGGTTTCACTGGACAAAGAAAGAAAGAAAGAAAGAAAGAAAGAAAGAAATGGTTTCAATGGACAAAGAAAGAAAGAAAGAAAGAAAGAAAGAAAGAAAGAAAGAAAATGGTCTTAATGGACATAGAAAGAAAGAAAGAAAGAAAGAAAATTGGTTTGATGAGGAAAGAAAGAAAGAAAGAAAGAAAGAAAGAAAGAAAATAAATTTGATAGGCAAAGAAAGAAAGAAAAATGTTTCATAGGCAAAAAAATTTCAAAACCTAAATTCTAAAATACGATACCAATAAAATCAAAAATGTCCAATAATTTTTCCTGTCTTTGCAATTGTTCAGATAGCAGGATGATTTTGTAAGGAAGAAATTATCCTCATGTTTATGCAGAAAGAAAAACATATTAAAAAACGGATAAGTTTTTCCTCCACCAATGTGAATGCATTTCTATTGTCTGAAAGAGTATCTTTAGCAAATTTCACAAACTCAGTCGTCTGATTTGGGCTGTAGAATGCACCGACAGCATCTCTGCAGATCGTTAACCCTACCTTGACGAGTGTGCAAACCCTACCTTGACGAGTGTGTACCTATCTCATTGCGAGTTTCTAACTTTGGACATTTGAGGAATGTGGAGTACCCTAAATTATAATCGCTCCCAGCTCCACTCTGACCCGGAGTGGTAGCACCTGATAGGGTCCTATCTATGGGTCAAATAGAACTGTTTGATCATTAAACTGTGTAAACAAATGACGGTGTAGCTCCAGTAATGCTGGAGCTTTGGAGAATGTGGAGTATTCTTGATATTTTCTTGTTAGCCCAGTCGGCTGGAGCGGTAAAATACGTCAACAGCATCTCTCCCGGGAATGTGGAGTACGCTTTTATTT
The DNA here is from genome assembly GCA_963585895.1 of Sepioteuthis lessoniana. NCBI lineage: Eukaryota > Metazoa > Mollusca > Cephalopoda > Myopsida > Loliginidae > Sepioteuthis > Sepioteuthis lessoniana. The sequence goes on from OY757944.1 coordinate 10,610,492, forward strand.
CTGTCACTTTCCGGTCCGCTCTGACCAGAGGGATAGCACTCGATAGGATCTTCCTAATGGGTCAAATAAATCTTTTTGACATTTTAACCAAGTGCAAACAAATGACTTTTACTAAATTGAATTGTTTGAAATCAAACTGTTAGATCATTTAACTTTGTAAAAAAAATGATTAATGTTTAATTGAATTGTTAGTGATACATAGCAATACTTTAAACCATTTAACTTAGATGACTTATGTTTACAAATCATTTCTAATAAACATGTATAAAGAGGATTTGACATTGTATAAGCAACAATGGTTGATATGCCATAAAACCAAACCAACACAAACAAAAGTTTTATAAATTGGAAACCATTTTTAATCCAATGTTACTCATCAGGAAAGTAGCAGTGCTTTGAAATTAGCTCTTATTTATAAGTAAGTCGTCTCTCTTAGCCTTTTAACTCATTTTTTCCCAGTCGGTTGAGGCTGTAGAATATACCGACAGCATCTCTGCAGAGGAGTAAGACCCCCTAACCAGTGTCCTAGATATGACACTAAACAATCTAACGGTGAAGTTCCTGTAATGCTCGAGCTTTGGGGAATGCGGAGTACCCGTTCATTGCCATTGCTCCCAGGTCCACTCTGGCCCAGAGTGGTAACCCCTGATTGGGTCCTGTCTATGGGTCAAATAGAACTAAACTGTGTACTTATGCTAAACTGAATTAGTTGAAATAAAACTTTTTTGATATTTAAACTAGTGTCACGTGATGGCTCACGGAGACGAGGAGGTGGGAATGATATCCCCCCCCGTTGAACTAACATTATCTAGGAGTCAAAAAGTGACCGTTAGGAGAGAATGTGGGTCACGCAGATGTTCGCACTTAAGTGACCTTGGGTCGCCGGACATCGGAAGGGAAAAGAAAAATGAAGCCAAATGATTGGCGGGGGGGGCCCCAAACGGAAGTGGGGTTCCCTTCCCCTCAGCGGAAGTAAATACAAAAAAAAAGGCGGTTTTGGGGCAACGCTCGTGGCAGACGGACGATAGCCATTTTACTCCGGGCTAAAGACAAAAAGACTGAGACACGAAGAACTCCAAAATCCTTCAAGCCAGCATTAAAAACAGTACAAAGTCTATTAGCCCGTGAAAGAAGAGAAATTCTCCAGTGGAACCCCGTCAAAAAAATAAGATAAGTAACTTTGGGACATTTTTCCGTTACACCCAAATTTTGTTACCACTCTCTCTCTCAATTTGAAAAAGGATAAAAGCCAAGAAAAGACATTTATATTCATGGACTATCCTATTATATATTTTTGACACTTTGAACGTATATGTATATATATAACCGTAGTAAAGAACCTATGTATTTTCATTTTACCATGTGGTCTATGTTATTATTTGATGCTTTCCTTTCAGCTTCTATTCGCCTTATATTATCTTGCTTAGAACTGTCCCATTAATTCCTAAAGTATCACACAGGAAACCGGAGAGCAATATTGAACAAGTCCTGGCAGCAACACTCCACAAGGCACCAACTATACGGTCACCTACCACCTATCACGAAAACTATCCAAGTTAGACGAACCAGACATGCCGGACACTGCTGGAGAAGCAAGGACGAGCTCGTAAGTGATTTATCTCTGTGGACCACCGCATATGGCCAATCAAAAGCAGGACGACCAGCTCGAATATACATACAGCAGCTATGTGATGATACGGGATGTAACCCTGAAAACCTGCCAGAGGTGATGAAGGATAGGGAGACGTGGAGAGAGAGAGTCAGGGATATCCGTGCTGATGATGATGATGAGTCCAATTTTGAAAAAGACGTGATAAATGTAAATTTTCATGATTATTATTCAAGCACTTTTCCGTTAAAATTCAGCCCAATATGAATGAGCAAGTAAAGAACCGACAAAGAATCTATGATTTGCTTAACGCCGGAACCACCACCCCACAAAAAAACATTCTAAAATAATTAGAGTTGCTTTATGACCTCCATCAAGTCCAGACCCGATTGATTACGCTATATGCGGATTATAGAAATTAAAACAAATGCATTTTCCATCCAAATATTGGTCCGTTTAAGAGTGCTCTTGAGGAGGAATAGAATGAAATGTCTGAAGAATTTATTTTGAAGCCATACATATCGTTTCGAAGGCGTGTTCATAGAGAATTTTTTAAGATGTTGGCCATATTGCGGAAATTTGCAGTTTTGACTTTATCTTTTTATTATCAAAGAAACAATCAGGTAAGCAATCAAACGCGCAAAAAACACCAAAGAAACAATCAAACAATGAACGAAACAAACAAAAAGCAATGAAATAATTCCACAAACAATCAAACAAACAAAAAGCAAAGTCAATAAAACGAACAGTCAAAGAAGCAAACAATGAAACAGAAAAACAAACAAATGATCAAATAAGAAATTATCAAACAACAAAAAAAAAAAAAAAAACAATTGAACAAACAAAATATCAAAGAAAACTAACAATCAAGCAAAAAAACAAAAAAAAGCAACAAACAAACGAATGTGCAAACAAAAAGTAATAAGATAAACAAACAAATAAACAAGAATTCAAACAAACAAAAAACTCATGGATAAAAAAACAAGTCATCCAACAAAATTTAGCATACACACCAATCAGTTGAAGATAGTAATAATTAATCATGAAAAATTGATTAAAGAATTTTAAAAAATTTGATATTGTTCATTGCGCAATCAAACAAACTAGCAAAATCAGACACACGAAGAAACAATCAAACAAGCAAAAAACAAAACGAAAAACAGTTGCATAAATAATCAAAAAAATCAAAAAGAATAAAACAGTCATGTAAACAATCAAGCAAACAAAAAACAATGAAAATGCAAAGAAAGCAATAAAACAAGTAAAAAGTAAAGAAACAGTCAAGCAAACAATCAAACAAGCAAAAAATAAAGAGACGTTCAAACAAACAATAAAACAAGAAAAAAGAATAAAACAATGAAGCAAACAATTAAAAAAGAAAAAACTAACAAACATCAAGTAAAGAAGCAAAAAACAAAGGAACAGTCAAACAAACAATAGAACAAACAAAAAGCAATTTAAAAAAGTCAAGCAACGAGCAAACAAGAAAAAAAAAAAAGCAAATAAACATCAAGCAAACAATCAAACAAGACAAAAACAAACAAAAAAAAACAAAAAACAAAAAAACAGTCACATAAATAATCAAAAAGACAAAAAAGAAAAAAACAGTCAAGCAAACAATCAAAAAGAAAAATCTGTCACGTAAACAATCAAACAAGTCAAAAGCAATGAAACAGCAAAAAACAAATCTTAAAAAGCAAAAAAAAAAAACAGTCAAGAAAACAATGAAACAAGCAAAAAACCAAGAAATAGTCTAGCAAACAATCAAAAAGCAAAAAACAAAGAAACAGTCAATCAAACAATCGAACACGGAAAACAAAAACAAAGAAACAATCAAGCAAACAATCAAACAAGAAAAGCAAAAACAAATAAACATCAAGCAAATAATCCAACATGCAAAACAAGAATGAAACAGTCAAGCAAACAATGAAAAAGCAAACAAAAAAAAAAAACAACAAAGAAACAGTTCTGCAAACAAAAATAAGGAAAAAAAAACAGTCAAGCTAACAATCAAAGAAAACAAAAAGAATATCAACCAAGCAAACAATCCTAGAGACAAACAATCAAAATGTAAAACAAACAATCAGATAAAAAATCGAAAGAAAGCAATCAAGCGAACAAACAATTGAACAAACAAACAAAAAACCAAAAAAAAAACAAATGTAACAATAAGACTAACAAACAAGTAGGCAAATAGAACAAACATATGAACGAACGAATAAACAAAAAAAAACAATTAAACAATCAAAAAAGCAATCAATCAAACAAACAAAAAATGAATCTAACGATCAAACAAACAGACAAATAAAATCTAATAAACTCAGGAGTCATTTAAAGATATTTATAAGTAAGTAAAGTTGTCTCCCTTTAGTCAAGGGTTATTAGAAGGCTCCCTTTTCAATAGCTACTACACTGAAGTGTAGGGGAGGGCCATACTCTTTTCCCAGGATTGCTCCACTTTACCCTTAATCCCTACCTTATAATGGTGAGTGTTAAGCAAAGTGGTATCAAGTACCATTTTTTGAGTCTTTGGTATGACTCGACCTGGGATTGAACCCATGTCTTCCGGGCCATTGACGAACACTCTACAATGAGTTGGTACCATATTTATAAGTAATCATAAAAAAAATTCGAAAATCGACGTAAAACAATGAAAAAAAGGTAATGTTTTATATATTGTTAATTGCAAAATCAATCAAACAAGAAAACGAACAAATCAACAATCAAACAAACAAAAAACAATAAAATAGTCAAGCAAACGAGCAAAAAACGATGAAACAGTCAAGAAAAAGATTAAACTAAAAAATAAAAGAAAACAGTCTCGATAAGGATTTGAACACCGTCCACCCAATGCGCATTTCGTCACGATGACAACGGTGACGCCGTTCAAAGTTGTTATTTTTTTATTAATTTCGCTGTACACCTAAAAAGTTTCACTTAGGTTTTGTTTTTGTTTTTTAGTTTCGAGGCCTTCAAATACCACCCACCGCTGTTCATCTGGTAAGGGTCGAATTTCAGGGTGTGGAATGGGTGCGTTGATAGAATGCTGACAGCACGAACAAGAAGTATGCATCGAGGATTTTTCACATATCAAGTCGGGAAAATATCTTCACGGACCGGAGACAGAATGAATAGAAAAGATAAAATCAGACCAGTGTCACTGATTACCTTGTTTAAGGGCATCGTAAATTGAAACAAGATTCTGATAAGTCTCTCGAAGTAAAAGCCCAGCACAGAAAACGGATGCATATATATATATATATACAGTGAGAGAGAGAGAGAGAGAGAGAGAGAGAGAGAGAGAGAGAGAAAGAAAGATAGGAGTCGTATGGAAGAGTTTTAGGGCAGTTAATCTTCCTTTGGTGCATGTTTTAATAAAGATGACTGACAATGATTTTAGGGTCTTTTTTTCTATTTACATTTTAAGTACGTAATTGTATCTTATATAAGCAATAGATTATAAATACCATCATTTATGGCAGAGATTATATATATATGTATATATATACATATATCTGTGTGTGTGTGTGTGTTTGTGTGCTTATCTGCTTATCTATATTCATAAATACATACACACACACACATACACACACACACACACACACACACACACATATATATATATATGAATTGATAGATATATATATAAATATACAAATACACACGCAAACACACTATCTCTTTCTCTCTCTCTCTCTCTCTCTCTCTCTCTCACACACACACACACACACACACACATCTATATATTATCTCTGCCATAAATAACGTGATTAATATTTTATTGCTTATAAATATATATATATATATATATATATATATATATATATATATATATTGTCATCCACTGACAGATTGTTTCGTTGCATTACCACACTTCAGTATATATATATATATATATATATATATATATATATATATATATATATATATATATATTATACAAGTAACTCAAAATATATATATACAAACATATATATAAATAGATATATGAAGAGTACCTGAAAAACACACACAGACACACACACACACAAATATATATATATATATGCACAAGTACCTCAAAAATATCTTATATATCGAGGTACTTGTCGCATTACAGTTATTGTAGTTTAGACGACCCAAGATCAGAATTTGGACAAGACTGTTTATATTCAACATCGCGCTAAAACTTTTCGGAAAAAAGGAATATATATATATATAAAGTCAAAAGGAAATTAAATCCAATAGTATGAAGAAACGTGTAAAAAACAAAATAATCCAAAATTTGATGAATTTATGACAGTCTACATTCAACTTTTTGTTCATAGTAACATTTTTCACGATTTTAAATTCATGAAATGTGTTGGTAAAATATCGATGAATGTTTGATAAAATCCATCGCACTTTTCATGAATTTACTTTTCTTCACACACACACACAGACACACACTCACATATACACACATACTTCCTCGTGGCTGAGTATTAGAAACTTGGATTGGCGTTTCTGTGAGCCAGGTTTCGATCCCAGCTTCGGGAATCGAGCCTATCTAGCCACATTGAAGAGTTCTGATAGAAGGAAACAGTCTGTCTGTGGATTACAATATATAAATATATATATAAACCCTTTACACATGTAAGCAACCCATGATGATGGCCTATAAAGGGTCCGAAAGCGTTTGGGAGAATTTTGGTAAATTCATCCACCAATTCCAACCTGAAACCAAGACACTTGTCAGGAAACTCGAAAGGATCTTAATTAAATTATACAGACAAAAAGTGTCTTTACTATTCAATGAAACATGCATATATATATATACATATATATATATATATACTAATTTAGAATGCCGACATATTCATGCTCTGTATAGTATACAAAGAAAAAAATCAGAATAATATGTAATTGCCCAGTCGGCTTGGGCTGTAGAATACACCGACCCCACCTTTGTAGAGGGGTAAGACCCCCTCCAACGAGTGTCTAGCATATGGCACTAAACAATCTGATGGTGAGGTTCCAGTGATGATGGGGTTTCGGGAAATGCGGAGCACCCATTCATTGCCATCACTCCCAGGTCGACTCTGGCCAAGAATGGTAGCACCTGACAGGGCCCTATCTATAGGTTGAATAGAACTACACTGCATACTTATGCTAAACTGAATTGTTCGAATTAGAACTGTTTAACTAAACTGAATAGCTTGAAATAGAAATGTTTTTGACAATTAAACTGTGTACTTACATTTAAACTGCTTACTTATGCTAAACTGAATTGTTTGAAATTGAACTGTTTTTGACATTAAAATTCTACTTACACTAAACTGAATTGTTTGATATAGAACTGTTTTGACATTAAACTTTGAGTAAACAAAATCAATATTTATACTAAACTGAATTAGCTGAATTAGAACTGTTTAAATAAAATGAATATTTTGAAATGAAAATGTTTTTGACAATTAAAATGTGTACTCATGCTAAACTGAGTTGTTTGAAATAGAACAATTTGTATAAAAATGGATTTGGCGTTAAATAACCTACAAAGTGTTGCATATTGACCTCCGACCCGGCCAAGTTGTCAAAAGAAGAAATGCACCTGTGTAAATAACAGGTGCATCCGGTCGAAGATATCAGGAGATCAGGGGTGACCTTGACTGTCGAGGGGTTGAATTGAGGATTATATAACCCCGGCGACAGGAAGTTCAGATCAGTTGGAGAGAAAATGCTGGAATGAGAACCATGTCCTAGGAGAGGCTGGGCTCCCAGTTGAGCAGCCCAGGAGAACGGGAAAGAAAGACAGTGATAGCCAGAAAAGTTTGGGTGTCAATATGTTGCAGTCTTTGTTCGGTCTCCATCTCCCTCTCACACACAACGTTTCAATAAAGTGAGAGGTATATTTTTCTAAAGAACTGTGTCCGCTCGTCTTTATTGTGTTGAATATGTTTCTGCATGTAGATGTATAGTTGTTCATGACTATACAACAAAAAAGGTTGATATGCCATAAAACCCAAATTACCAACCAATTATAAGTAATGTTAATTTTCTCTTTGATGAAATTGGTGTTTCTCTTAATCAGATATACAAGTTTCTGTTGGGTTTTTAAAGGCAATTTATATATAGATATCTATCTAAAAAAAATTACATTTGCGTATTCTAAAGGGCACATACTCGTTAGATATTACGCCACTTCCACCATCGCAAAGAAGTCAATAACTTTTTTTTAGTATTTAAGTACATTCCATAGTATAAAGGCGTTTCTCTCAGTATTTATCCTTTTTCTTCAATATTTAAGCACCTTCCTTAGTATTCCAACTCTTCCCGTTATATCTAAGAATTTCTTTTTTAATTTTTAGCTGCTTCCTTACTATTCCTATCCTTCCTGATTTATCAAAAAAAATTCTTTAATATTTAAGGACCTTCCTTAGTATTCCAACATTTCTTTTAGCATTCAAGTATTTTCTTCAGTATTT
>OY757944.1:10623543-10638543 GCA_963585895.1 Sepioteuthis lessoniana
ATGATATAACATAATAATAAGAAAAACTCAACCGACCGTCATTTTGATGTTACAAATTTATTTCAGCAGGCTACTAAAAGGCAGCCAGCCTCAGCAGAAAGCGGTAAATACTCTAATATGTTCTCCATTTGAATACTTTCAAACTCATCGTCTCTGGACATCATATATATATATATATATATATATATGTATATATATACATGTTTGTTTGCTTGCTTGGATTTTAAGGCATATCAACCTTTATCATTAAGGGTTTTCGGACCATTGTCTTCATCTTCATTGTTATTTCCACAACGTTTCGACCGATATGTCCTCTGGCCTTCTTCAGGTGTTTGTCGAATTCGGGAACCTACACTGAACTTCGAACTACGTCCTTTATTGAATTCAGGGGTGTCACCTGTTCTGATTCCGTTAGCCATAACTGGGTACATGTGTTAAGTATATATATATATATATGGCCCAGAAGACCGGGGTTCAATCTCAGGTTGAGTCATACCAATGACTCAAAAATTGGTACATGATACCTCCTTGCTTAACACTCAGCATTATAAGGTACGTTCCAAGGGTGAAGTGCACGAATCCAGGGAAAAGAGTAACACCTTCCTCTACACCTTGGTGTAGTAGCTATTAAAAAGGAAGCTTTCGGGTAACCCTCGACTACGGTCGCCAACTTTACTTACGTTGCTTCCAGCGAGAATAGGATTTGAAGAAATTTTTGAAATCGAAATAATTTTTTTACGATAGAGATATATCTATTATTATTTTTATTTCATACAAATAAAAGCAACCGTTACTCCTGATTTGAATAATATTGAAAATTAAAAAAACCTAATTCTGGGAAAATAAATTGTGGCATGCGACTTAGTTAAAATTTTAGATAAAATCTGCATACCTACTTCCGTTGAAACTATTATGTTTTATAAATATTGAATAATATAATTCTTGTTATCAGAAAATAATAAATCAATGCTGATATTGATTTGTAAAAACTATTATTAGAACTATCGTAAAAATGTTGGATATTCCCACCCCTTGGATTTTCTCCTCGAATTATATATATATATATATATATTAATGTATGTATGTATTTACCAAAAAGGCATTTTAAGAGGACTTTGTGAGATTTTAAATCAGAATCTTCCTTCTCTTAGATCGGTTGCCATTCTAAGATCAATGATTCCATTCTGACCTTCAGTTTTATCCACTGCTGGAAGAAGAATACTGGGATGCATAAAGACAGAATTGTGAATTGTTTACACATGCTATTGTAACAATCTGATGTCATTATATATATATATATATAGAGAGAGAGAGAGAGCGAAATTGACTAAGCAGAAACAGAAATTTATTGAGAAACAAAATCGTCACAATAGCGTTTCGGTTCTAATAAACCATCATCAGGACTGGGAAGGTTGATATTAGTGATCTTAAATCAACGATGGATATTTAAAAATTTATGCAAAAACTTCCATCGTTGATTTAACATCACTAATAACATCCCTCACAGTCCTGATGATGGTTGATTAGAACCGAAACACTATAGTGTCGACTCTGTTTCTCAATAAATCTCTTCTTCTACTTGGATTACCTTGTTATCAATTTTTCTCTCTATTATAGTATTTTACTCGATAATTTACTTCCATGTATATATATATATATATATATATGAATTGTTATATGGTTTTATTTGACCATTGCTTGTTCTTATACAACCGACAGTCTCTCTACTATAATAATTTCCTTAAAATCGGTCGCACCACTCAGAGATTTGATTTATGAATAAACCAGCATATTCCCTCGAACATCCACACAAACACTTCTATTCTGCAGCAGCGACCAATCAAAACTCATGTTCCATTATTGCTTGCCGCATATGTTCACCGTTCTCGGGGATTCAAATAATGATTTTCAGTTGTCAATATTGGGTTGTGTATCCAAAAACAATTTTATGCACCATAACTTTTTCAACAACCCCATTGGACTGCGTGACGAAAACATATTTACCCGAGCCAATTCTTCAGGATTACAGTGATATTTTAAAAATCAGTTTTCTTCCTCGCTCCAGCCTTTTTTGTTGGATAATATCCCATATTAGCTTCCTTCGATGTAATCTTTATTTTCACTGACATAATTCTCTGAAAAAAACAAATAATCCCCTTTTCAATCATTTTCAAAATATTTTTATCATGCACAAGCTTTTAGAAACAATACTGACATTTTGCACCTACTATAAGATCTTCATATATATATATAAATATATATATATATATATATATATATATATTTGTCTGTGTGCGTGTGTGTTGGTGTGTGGGTGTATGTTTGTGTGTGTGTGTGTGTGTGTACTAGAGTCAGTCTAAAAGTTTATAGCCAAACCAAGATACTCTCATGAAATGGTAGTTTATCTTACAGCCTATAGACTTTTTCTATCGGGGTTGCTGAGCTTGGATCCCATTGGTAAACCCCCTTAAAACCTCAACATAGTAACCCCAACCTTAAGCCTTTGGTCAATCAACTCCCACTCCTTCCACACCTCTCATCATCCCTCACAGACTCCCTGCCTTCCTTGAATCTCTTATACCACTCAAAAACTGATGCTCGATTCATGCAAGATGGTCGAAAAGCAGTCTGAAGCATTCCATACGTTTCTGTGGCATTTTTTCCAAGTTTAAAACAGAATTTTATTGCATATCGTTCTTCTGAAATGTCCTTACATCCAGATTGCATTTTTGAAATTCGCCTGATGGAGCTGTTCATTCGAACCTGAAATCATAAAAATTGGTCAGTCATCTCATAATATGTATAGCATAGCAATAACATACTAAATTTTTAAGAGTCTACGACAATTTTAAATGCCTATACAAAAAAAATCAGTCAACTTATTGAAAACACCACGTATATATGTATATATATATATATAGATACACACATATGTGCATATATATGTATACTCACACACATATATATATAGATACATTTATTTTGGTTCATAAATAGCCCAGTGGACTGGAGCTTTACAATACGCCAATTAGATCTCTGTAGAGGGGTAAGACTCCTCCTAATCCAATAAGTGTCCAGGATTTGACACTGAACTATCCGATGGTAAGACTTGAGAGTTGCAGCCTTGGGCGTGGGGAGTACCCCTCCTTGTCATGACTCCCAGATCAACTCAGACTAGGGATGGTCGTAGCTGTCCAATCTATGAGTCAAATAGAACTGTTTAACCGTTTAACTGCATGCAAGCAAATGACTAAAGTTGAATAGAATTGTTAGTGTTACACTAGAATACTTGAAACCATTAAACTCTTCATAAACAAAAGAACTCTCGGGTTTGCTTATAATTGTTGCCAATGAACTATCCATTAACATCATCCCTCACAGACTCCCTGCCTTCCTTGAATCTCTTACGCTACTCAAAAACTGAAGCTCGATTCATGCAAGATGCTCCAAAAGCACTCTGAAGCATTCCATACGTTACTGTGGCACTTTTTCCAAGTTTAAAACAGAATTGTAATGCATATCGTTCTTGTAAAGTGTCCTCAAGTCCAGATTGAATTTTTGAAATTCACCAGCTGTGACAATCAGGCTTTAGTAGGGTATATTCTAATTCCTGCTGTAGCTGTTCATTTGAACCTGAAATAATAAAACTTGGTCAGTCGTCGCATAAGATCTCTAGCAATAAGATACTGAACTTTCAAGAGTCGACGACAATTTTAAATGCCTGTACAAAAAAATGTCAAGAAACTTATTAAATGTCCACATACGTATATACATAGATACAAACGTGTTTCCATAATGCTTATATGGACATAGGTATATATAGATATTTGTACCCATACACAGACGCACACATGCACAGTTAAATATATATGTGCATCCATGTTTGATATGCATATAATAACGCAGGCATATTCTTACATGTATCTCATATATACATAGTTAAATATGTAAAATTAAAGTTAAAAATTACGAAGTCCCACATTTAAATTATATTTCATTTCAATTATACATCTTAGATGCATCAGGGAGGTCTTCAGTGATGCGCTGTCTTCATTGCCGATTTCGGGTTATTTCTGCATCATATCAGCTCCGACAGTAACCCCGGCTTGACTCTGAAAGAGACAAGCCGCCTCCGTGATCGCGACGTGATACGCTCGTGCCTCTACCAAAGCAAAGAAAAAAATAAATTAAAAGGCTGGACTTCGGCCGTTCTTATAGACATCTGTCTTTTAGTAAACAGCCAATGAAAACAGGGCATTCCACACTCCTCATCCGGTCATTAATCTTTTATATTTAAACTGAATTTTTTATCGTTTTTCAATAAAACTTTTAATCAATATTCTAAATCAATTACAAGTAGCAACAAAGATATTTTAAAATTTCTCGTAAAGTTTCTAAAAAGCCCATAGCAAATACATTACACTTTAAAATAAATTTTGAACCCTAATTACGTCACATCTACTAAAAATAAATCGCTGCTGATGGTCATAAAATGCAAATATTTTTCTCATTTATTGGTGTCATTTTTAGAATTGATCAAACTTCAGAAGAAACATCACATATTAATATTGACCTGATGGTGGTTTGATAACAAAAGGGAAACCTTTAACGTCGACACGATATTCAACGAGAAAAAAGAAAGGCATGGACAGCTATCGATAGCCTATCGGTCATATGGAAGTCAGACCTGACCGATAAAATGAAATGCAGTTTCTTCCAAGCAGCAGTCGTGTCGATACTGCTATATGGATGCACTACATGGATACTGACTAAACGGATGGATAAAAGGCTAGACGGCAATTACACAAGAATGCTGCGAGTAATTTTGAACAAGTTTTGGAGGTTACACCCCACAAAGCACCAACTGTACGGCCACCGATCTCCCATTACGAAAACTATCAAAGTTAGATGAACCAGACATGCAGGACACTGCTGGTGAAGCTGGGACGAGCTCATAAGTGCTGTTCTCCTATGGACACCCACACATGGCTGAGCAAAAACAGGGTGACCAGCAAGAACCTACATACAGCAGCTATGTGAGGATACGGGATGTAGCCCTGAAGACCAGCCAGAAGCGACGAACGATAGGGAGTAGTGGTCCCGGAGACCTGGGTTCAATCCCAGGTCGAGTGATTCTAAGCACTTTAAAAATGGTACTTTATACCAACTTGCTTAACACTCAGCAATATAAGGTATGTATCAAGGGTAAAGTGGAGCAATCCAGGGAAAGGAGTAGCACCCTTCCCTACACCTCGGTGTAGTAGCTATTGAAAAGGGAGCTTTCTTGTCGCCCTCGACTACAGTCACCAACTTTACTTACTTTACTTTTATTGAAGAGATTCAGTTTCTCTCTAAAGGTTCCCTTTTCACAGCCATCTCCATGTCTTCCGATGTGAGGTTTCATTAGTTTGTCGCTTGAAATATCTATACAGTTGTTTTTCTTTTCATTAGTTTATTATTGTCTTTCAGTTGAGAGTTTTTTACACCAGCTTTATCTGATGTTCTTTTAATCGAGTTTTAGTGACAGCAACACACCTCAAATCTCTAGGACTCTTCTTAGTATTCTGGTCAATCGTAATAATACTGCCGTCTTGATGGTCTCTTCATGTCTTCCTATTTCCAGTCCCTTTACCAGTCTTTTGTGGATCGTTTCAAGTGTACAAGTTACAATTGGTATCACCATCATTTTCATGTTCCATAGCTTTTTTAGTGCACTATTATTATTATTCCCTTATTAGAGCTTTTCACATCAGCAATAGCCGATGGTTTTTCACTGAAGTCTGAGTGACAGCAAGTCTCCTCAGGTCTCCAGGACTCTTCTTAGTATTCTGGCAGTTCTCAACAATGCTGTCGTTTGGATGGTCTCCACTCGTGCGCCAACCTCCAAGTCCTCTAGTCCTTTTAGTAATCCTTTAGTTACTGTTCCAAACGCATCTATTACAATTGGTATAATTGTCACCTGCATGTTCCACATTTTTTTCAGTTCCCAAGCAAGGTCGCGGAATTTATCCTTCTTTTCACATTCTTTCTGTTTTATCCTGTGGTCTGCCAGGACAGCAAAGTCGACTATTTTGCAAGTTCTCTTTTTTTTTTTTTTTGTTGATTATTATTAAGTCTGGTCTCCTGGCCGGGATTAGGTGATCCGTTTGTATATTAAAGTCCCATAGGAGTTTATGCGAGTCATTTTCTAGGACAGGTGCTGGGTTGTGCATATACCATTTGTTAATATGGTCGAATTTAAATTCTTACACATTTCCCAGTGAATCACCTTACCGATCCAGTCGTGTCTCGCCTTATATTCCCACTGTGCTAATTTGCTGCATTCGCTTATTATATGATTGATGGTTTCATCTCTGTCGCCACATAGCCTGCATTTGCACAATTATTATTATTATTATTATTATTATTATTATTATTATTATTTTTATTATTCCTTGCAAGATTTTCACCCCATTGTTAAGTAGAGGGCCATTCACTGGAATCTGTGTCCTAGAAAGTCCAGTCAGTTATCCAGGACTCTTCTGAGTATCCAAATCGATCGTAACAATGCCGTCGTCTGCCTAGGTTTCATCCTTGAGTGACAGCAAGTCTCCTCAAGTCTCCAGGACTCTTCTCAGTATACTGACCGTTCTCAATAATGTTGTTGTTTGGATGGTCTCCACTCGTCCACCAACTTCCTACTCCTCCAGTCCCTTTAATAATCCTTTAGTCACGGTGCCCAAAGCACCAATTTGTATCATTGTCACCTTCATGATCCAAAGTTTTTTCAATTCTCTAGCAAGGTCGAGGTACTTATCCTTCTTTTCACATTTTTTCAGTTTTATTCGGTGGTTAGCCGGAACAGCAAAGTCCACAATTTTGCAAATTCTCTTTTTTTTTTTTTTTTTTTTTTTTTTTGTTTGATATTATAAGGTCAGGTCTTCTGGCCGGGGTTAGGCGATCCGTGTGGATGCCGAAGTCCCATAGGAGTTTATGTGTCATTTTCTGGGACAGGTGCTGGGTTGTGCATACACCATTTGTTGGTATGGTCATTATTTTTATTATTATTATTATTATTATTATTATTATTATTATTATTCCTTGCAATATTTTCATACCAATATTAAGTAGACGATCATTCACTTGAATCTGTGTCCTAGAAAGTCTACTCTGTAATCCAGGACACTTCTGAGTATCCAAGCTGATCGCAACAATGACATAGTCTGCCAAGGCTTCATCCTTCATCTGATTTCTAATTCTTTCCGTCTTTCTTCCACCCTCTTTCAAATCGTTCCAAGTGCACTAACTACAATTTGTAGCACATTCACCTTCATGTTTCACAGCATTTTCAGCACTCTGGAAAAATCCCAGTATTTGTCTTTCTTTTTGCTTTCTATTTTTTTTTTTTTACTCACTTATTTGCAAGATCGACCAACTAAAAAAGATGACAAGTTATTATTAATTAAAATTGGATCAGCACATCTGGCTGGGATTCTGTTTTCCGTTTGCATCTTGAAGTATCAGAGATACGATTTCTTGGACAGATTCTCGTTGTAGGTTCAATCCCAACAACAGGTCAGAATAATAAGGAATCCTCACTATAACTAAACACTTTCTACCCACTCATGATTAACAGAATTGGAACGGTCTAAACATGTTGTTTAAATAAAGAGTTCAGTTCGAGATTCTATGTCGACTACCGATTTCGGCATAAAATACCTGAAAAAGGCCGAACGACTTATCGGTCGAAACGTTGTGATTATAATAAAGATGAGGTCAATAGTACGAATATTTTAATTAATAATGATTATCACGTGGCATCTCAACTTTAGACAAATTCTGAGATGCCGATGAAATCAAAGGAATTTAAATTTTGGTAAATTCATCTACGAATTCCAAACTAAAACCAAAACACTTGTCAGGAAACTTGAAAGGATCTGAAAAAAATTATATAGAAAAAATGTGTTTTTATCATTTAGTCAAACATGCTTAAATGAAAGACTCCTGCTCTACTACTCAAACACGCACACACATGTATATATATATATATATATATACCTTTGACTGGTAGTATATATAAGTATGTATATGCTTATATATATATATATATATATATATATATATATATATATATATAAAGATGGTTGTTGTAGGTCCAAAGAAAGAATAAGGATATATTTCAAAATAAGAAGGTCCACGAAGAGATTTGTATTTTTTGAATTTTTTGAATTTTTTTTTTTTTTTGTTCTAAATAAATAGAAATAAACAAATTTAAAAAATATAAATCTCTTCATGGACTTTCCTATTCTAATATATATATATATATATATATATATATGTATATATGTATGTATGAAGTGATACATTGTATGCCGGTATTGATGTTACACCACTTGAACCTAATGAATAAGTTCGGGAGAAGAAACGTTATTGAATTCGTTTGCTTTTACGCTGGTTTCTGTTTGTTTCGTCGGCTAATTTGTTAAAATAACGAGGAATCAGAAGAAAGGAAAAAAAAAAAAAAAAACAGGGATGAAAAATACAAACTATTATATATATTGATGGCAATTAAACAAAAATGTTTTTCATGTTGAAGATTCATTTAGTGCACTCAAATATTTCTAATTCTTTCATCTATCTATCTATCTATCTCAATCTGTTCATATCTATCTATCTATCTCTCTCAATCTGTTCATATCTATCTATCTATCTATCTATCTATCTCAATCTGTTCATATCTATCTATCTATCTATCTATCTATCTATCTATCTCAATTTTTTCATATCTAGCTATCTATCTCAATCTGTTCATATCTATCTATCTATCTATCTATCTATCTATCTATCTATCTATCTATCTATCCATCTATCTATCTCAATCTGTTCATATCTATCTATCTATCTATCTATCTATCTATCTCAATTTGTTCATATCTATCTATCTATCTATCTATCTCAATCTGTTCATATCTATCTATCTATCTATCTATCTATCCATCTATCTATCTCAATCTGTTCATATCTATCTATCTATCTATCTATCTATCTATCTATCTATCTATCTCAATTTGTTCATATCTATCTATCTATCTATCTCAATTTGTTCATATCTATCTATCTATCTCTCTCAATCTGTTCATATCTATCTATCTATCTATCTATCTCTCTCAATCTGTTCATATCTATCTATCTATCTATCTATCTATCTCAATCTGTTCATATCTATCTATCTATCTATCTATCTATCTATCTATCTCAATTTTTTCATATCTAGCTATCTATCTCAATCTGTTCATATCTATCTATCTATCTATCTATCTATCTCAATCTGTTCATATCTATCTATCTATCTATCTATCTATCTATCTATCTCAATCTGTTCATATCTATCTATCTATCTATCTATCTATCCATCTATCTATCTCAATCTGTTCATATCTATCTATCTATCTATCTATCTATCTCAATTTGTTCATATCTATCTATCTATCTATCTATCTCAATTTGTTCATATCTATCTATCTATCTCTCTCAATCTGTTCATATCTATCTATCTATCTATCTATCTATCTATCTATCTATCTATCTATCTATCTCAATCTGTTCATATCTATCTATCTATCTATCTATCTATCTATCTATCTCAATTTTTTCATATCTAGCTATCTATCTCAATCTGTTCATATCTATCTATCTATCTATCTATCTATCTATCTCAATCTGTTCATATCTATCTATCTATCTATCTATCTATCTATCTCAATTTGTTCATATCTATCTATCTATCTATCTATCTATCTATCTCAATTTGTTCATATCTATCTATCTATCTATCTATCTCAATCTGTTCATATCTATCTATCTATCTATCTATCTATCTCAATCTGTTCATATCTATCTATCTATCTATCTATCTATCTATCTATCTATCTATCTATCTCAATCTGTTCATATCTATCTATCTATCTATCTATCTATCTATCTATCCATCTATCTATCTCAATCTGTTCATATCTATCTATCTATCTATCTATCTATCTCAATTTGTTCATATCTATCTATCTATCTATCTATCTCAATCTGTTCATATCTATCTATCTATCTATCTATCTATCTATCTATCTATCTATCTATCTCAATCTGTTCATATCTATCTATCTATCTATCCATCTATCTATCTCAATCTGTTCATATCTATCTATCTATCTATCTATCTATCTATCTATCTATCTATCTATCTATCTCAATTTGTTCATATCTATCTATCTATCTATCTATCTATCTATCTATCTATCTATCTATCTATCTCAATCTGTTCATATCTATCTATCTATCTATCTATCTATCTATCTATCTATCTATCTATCTATCTCAATCTGTTCATATCTATCTATCTATCTATCTATCTAAATCTGTTCATATCTATCTAACTATCTATGTTACATTCTATCTATCAATCTATCGATGTTAACCATTACAAATCTATCTATGTATCTATCTGTCTATCTATCTCACAATGTTCATATCTACCCAACGTCTGTTTTGGGCTCTATAAATCTATCTATCTATCTATCTATCTATCTATCAGTTTTTCCACTTGCCTCCATTTCGATCTAACTCACTCTGTTTATCATATTTCAATCTCTTCCCGACTCAGCCTCTCCATAACTATCTTTCTGCCTATTTAATACTGATGTGTGTGTGTGTGTGTGTGTGTGTGTGTGTGTGTGTGTGTGTGTGTGTGTGTGTGTGTGTGTGATTTTGCTAAAATCGAAGTAGGCATTATTGACTGGCATAAAAAAATCGTTTTTTATTATTATTACTCCTTGCAAGATTTTCGCACTAATATTAGCTGATGGTCTTTCAATATATACTAAGTGACAGCTTCCAGGACTCTTCTCGGTATTCTGCTTTATCTTGATAATACTGTAGTGTGAATGGTCTTCACTTATCCTCTGATTTCTAAGTCTTCCAGCCCCTTTACCAGTTACAATTGGCATCACCGTTACTTACATGTTCCATGGTTTATTTGTTTGTTTGTTGTTTTTTTTTGGGTTTTTTTTGTTTCTTTTAGTTCACTGGCAAGTGTAATATAATTGCGGAGGGATTTCGTTTTATATAGCTTACCTTTCGGTTTAGTTAGGCTGAGAACCTTTCGCTTAGTTCATGGGTTAGTTAGGTGTACACATTGAGTGCAGGTGTTCACGTGCGCGGGGGGTGCGGATGTGATAAAATCAGAGATGTCACAATAAAAAACCCAGATAGGAAATGTAACCGGGGACGTGAATGACGCCATGCCCGGAAGCGCTGAGGATTTGGGGATTTGAAAAAAAAACAGTTAGTTGATATTTAAACTCCGAACGAGAGAGTTGAGATTCGAGTCTAGAGGAAGGTAGTCGATTTTTGGTCTTGGGGTCTACGAAATGTGCCGCGCGTTTGTTGAAGAAATCGTGTCTCTCTCTCTCCTCTTGTCGAAAAACCTTAAACTCAAAAAGGTAAATAAAAGTTTCGTACCTGAACCAATTATGAGTATTTTCGGATTCTTATATGTTGATTCCCTATGTACATTTCACGTATTCGTATCTTGATCGTATATTTTTGGACGTGGATATATTACAGTAATGTCAAGGTACTAATCTCTTTTTTTTTTTTTTTTTGCTTTCTTTTATTTTGACTCCATTAGCCACCGAGACAGCAAAGTTCACCAATCAGCAGATGCTCATTTTTTTTTTAACAATCACTTGTTCTGGTCGTATGGCCGAGATTAAGTGATCTGTTTTTATCTCAAAACCCCAGTCAAGTTTGTGCGTCTCATTCTCCAGGACAGATTCTGGATTGTGCGTACACCACTTGTCGTATGGTTAAAGATTCTGGGTTTTGCATGTACCACTTGTTCGAATGGTCAAATTTATTTACTCCTCTAGAGTTTTTCACATCAGTATTAGCTGATGGTTTTTCACTGGAGTTTGAGTGACAGCAAGTCTCCTCAAGTCTCCAGGACTCGTCTCAGTATTCTGGCCGTCCTCAGCAATGCTGTCGTTTGGATAGTCTCTACCCGTCCGCTGACTTCCAAGTCCTCCAGGCCCTTTAATAATCCTTTAGTTACTGTGCCTAATGTACCAATCACAATTGGCACAATCGTTACTTTCATGTTCCACAGTTTTTTCAATTCTCTAGCAAGGTCGAGGTACTTATCCTTCTTTTCACTTTCCTTCAGATTTATTCTGTGGTCCGCCGGGACAGCAAAGTCAAAAATTTTGCAGATTCTCTTTCTTTTGTTGATTATTATGAGGTCTGGTCTTCTATTATTATTATTATTATATACTCCTTTAGAGTTTATCACATCAGTTTTAGCTGAGAGTTTTTTACTGGCGTTTGAGTGACAGCAAGACTCTTCTCAGTATTCTGGCTGTTGTCAAAAATATAGTGGTTTGGATGGTCTCCACTCGTCCTCCTACCTCCAAGTCCTCCAATCCCTTTAACAATCCTTTTGTGACTGTACCAAAAGCATCAATCACGATTGGTATAATTGTCACCATCATGTTCCATAATTTTTTCAATTCTCTATCAAGGTCAATTTCACTTTCCTTCAATTTTATTCTGTGGCCAGCCGGGATAGCAAAGTCCACAATTTTGCAAGTTCTCTCTTTTTTTGTTGTTGTTGTTGATTAATATAAGGTCTGGTCTTCTGGCCGAGATTGTGTGATCCGTTTGTATGTCAAAGTCCCATACGAATTTATGTATGTCATTCTCGAGGACACATGCTGGCTTGTGCATATACCATTTATTCGTATGGTTAAATTTAAATTTCTTGCACATTTCCCAGTAGATCACCTTGCTCACCCACTCGTGTCTAGTCTTATACTCCTTCTGTGCTAATTTGTTGCATTCACTTATTACGTGACTGCTGGTTTCGTCTCTCTCTCCACATAATCTATATTTGTTATTCTGTTGCATCTTATCTATTCTCAACTTAACCAGATTGGTTCTTATGGCGTTGTTTTGTGCTGCTATTCGGAGAGATTCTGTTTCTCTCTTAAGGTTTCCTTTTCTTAGCCTCGTCCAGGATTTTCCGTGAGAGATGTTGCTTATTAGTTGTTTAAAACGTCCATAGAGTTGTTTTTCTTCGATTTTTGTTTCCCAGTTATTGTCATTCTGCAGGCCATCGTTTTGTCAATATCTTTTCTGCAATCAGTCCTCCTTCATACTTTTCTATGTAGTCCACGAGTCGTTGCATCGATGTGTCAACGCTGTCTTCAGTGCTGGCAAGTCCTCTTTCTCCCTCCTTTTTTTATTCATATAGTCTGTCAAGTGGAGGTGCCCGTGGTGTAATGGTTATCCTCGTATGAAATGAACACAGCGACACGAGTTCAAATCCTGGACGAAGCTGATTGCATTTCACATAGCACTAATACTCTTGGGAAAGGTATGAATCCAATTATTCTCCCTCCAGCTATGGGTAAATAGTAGGGCAGACTGAGTTCTCCAGCCTTGGTGAGACAACTAGTCTAGGAGAAGGAAAACTCCGAATTCAAACCTGTTAAATCCCGCTTAAAAATTGACCATGTGTCATATCCTGCCTAAGCGGAGGGTTTGGTAAATATGAGATATAGTCTGTCAACGTCATCCCTGGGATGTAATACCTTATGCAGGGTCATTAGTTTTCTCCTTCTTTGGTCCATTTGCTTAAGTTCTTCTCTGGTCTACTTCAAAAAGAGTCCCGAATATCTAACGAGGGGTACAGCCCAGGTATTTATTCCTTTGATAAGGTTTCTGCTACCTAGTTTTATCTCGAGTAGGTTTCTGGTTCTCCTGAGATATTCTTTCGTAATTTAAACTTTCATCTCCACTTGTTTGATGGTGTCAGCCTCCAAGATTCCCAAGTATTTGATCACTTCATTTTCTCCGAGCGTTCTAATCTTGTCTTGATTTGACAGTTCCATTGCGTCCGTAAGGTATCGTTTGACATTTTTCATTACTAGCATGGCACATTTTTCTATGCCAAATTCCATTCCTATGTCCTGACTGTATATCCTAACAGCGTGTATTAGAGTTTCCAGTTCTTTTTCATTTTTTTCAAATAGTTTGATGTCGTCCATGAACATTGTGTGATTGACCTTTTCGATTTACTAAGTTCGTATCCGGCTGTGTATTTTCTTAGTTTGTGGTTAAGTGCTATCTTGACAGTTATGAATAGTTACGGTTATAGTGCATCTCCTTGAAATACACCCCTTTACATCTTGGCTTCAACTAAGCTTCTTCCCCGCTGCTGTCAATTCCAATTTTCAGGTTTTCATGGTTTTCTCGATAAAGTTTGTGATATTTTGCAGTTTATTATCCAGTTTTATGGGACCATATCGTATAGCTTTTTGTAGTCAATCCAGGCCATAGCTAGATTTTTCCGTCTGGTCTTGCTCCCGTTTAGGATGTGCTGATCTATGTAAAGTAATTCTGCTTTGCCTCTGGATCCTTTGCATCATCATTCCTGTTCCTTAGGGAACAATCCACGGCTTGTTAGCGAGTTGTAAATCTCTTCCCTTATTTGCGCTGTTAATATTTTCCACATCATCTGTAGACAGGTTATGGTTCTGTAGTTGTTTGGGGCAGTTCCTAAGAGTGGGTCCTTCTGGATCAATATTGTCTTTCCTTTCATTATCCATTCGGATACGTGTGCTCCTTGTAGGCACCTGTTCTTTTCTAGTGCTAGTCTGTCGTGAATGGAGGTGAATTTCTTGAACCAGAATCCATGTATTTTATCATGGCCTGGCGTTTTCCAGTTTGATTTTTTTAGTGTCGTTTTGAGTAAATCGATGTATATTTCCGCTTTCAGAACTTCTTCGAGTCCTTTTAATTCTTTTGCCATATTGTTTATCTATTCGGCTTTTTGGTTATGTTTCTTGGTTGCCAAAATCGTTCGGTTTCTCTTGCATCCGGTTGTTGGTATGTTTTCGTGTCATCTCCTCTGACTTGTGGTTAGAATTTTCTTTCGTTGTTTTGGAATGTCCTGTTTTGTCTATATTG
>OY757944.1:10648543-10653543 GCA_963585895.1 Sepioteuthis lessoniana
CCTATCAATACAAATATTTCAGATATATGGAAGATATACATATGATCCTATCCCAAAACATCAAAATTGAAGAGATCGCAGAAAAACTAAACAAGGTTGAACCCTCCATCAACTTATGGGATACACATTTTTTCTAGTCTTAAAATAAGCAATAAAAACATACTTAAGAACATTTTAGAAATTTAGGATCAAAACCGTATTAGCATTTAAATTACATTTTTATATTTTTCAACCAATCAGCTAAAAACATAGAATAGAACAATCTAGAAAATTAGGATCGGAAGTGAACTAACAGGAAATATTTAGGCTCGAAAATAAAATAGTAAAATACAAATCTGATTGGTCAATAAATGTCTACGCACCAAAATTTTAGGACGATTCTTTGATCCACCTGTAGGATATAAATAACACAGAGTTAGGGAGCCATTAACACAGACTAACACACAAACTTACACAAAGACGAAGACAAGCCACTAAGTCAGCAAAGCAGTAGCCGATACCATGTCCGGCAAATTCCTTTCCTT
Organism: Sepioteuthis lessoniana; assembly: GCA_963585895.1. Classification (NCBI taxonomy): domain Eukaryota; kingdom Metazoa; phylum Mollusca; class Cephalopoda; order Myopsida; family Loliginidae; genus Sepioteuthis; species Sepioteuthis lessoniana. The sequence continues at coordinate 10,649,068 of OY757944.1, forward strand.
CCTCAACTAAAGTTCATGACCTCTCTTCAGATGGCCGAGAATCATATTCAAAAGAAAAACCCGACAAACTTTCTTTCATCAACGCAACACGCTGTCGCCACAATCATAAAACCCTCTATGAACTTAATGTAAGTAAGAACGACTTATTTACGGTTTCCGTTAACATGAACATACACACATCTTTAAACAAATTTATTTTCTTCTTGTCAAACTTTATTTTCCAAAAGGCCATGTACACATTATGTATTTTATTTGTTTTCATATTCTGTTATATGCATATTAAATTGTTTGTTGTTTAATGTTCGTTGTGAACTATTCCATTTCTTTCACGTGATTGTAAGGTTTTGTGTTGTATTTGTGTTGTGAATAATTTAGAGAGCAATCTACTGAAATAACCAAATTACATACAAGCCCCCCCCCACAAACTTCACCTATGAAAAAGAATCTATTAACACCATACACTTCATGGATATCGTAATCATTAAATCTCATAACAGATCAACGTTTAAACTCTACCAGAAAACCACAAACAAAAATGATTGCATACATTTCTACTCCCACCACCACAATAAAATCAAAACAGGCCTTATGATTGGCATTTACCTAAGAGCACTCAGAATATGCAGTCAACAATACCTTAACGAAGAATTTATATACATCAAACATTCCCTCAAAAGCCTAAAATAGCCAACATTTTTCATATTAAATGCTAGAAAAAAGCTCTTAAGATACACTCATCAAATAAACCAAAGAAAACCAACCCCACCGTCCCCATCAACCATAGACCGATCTCCCAAACCACAAACACACATAACATAACACTCTACGACAAACTAACCAAGTTAGGAATACCAATCATCCAAACCCCATCACAAACCATTAAAAACATCACAAACGTCACAAAACAGACCAACAACGAAACCACCTCTCACGCAGGCATATACGCCATCCCGTACAAAAATTTCAACGAACATTACACCGGTGAAACCCAAAGCAATCAAGAACAAAATAATTTACGAACACAAACGATCAATCAAAACAAATGGCGATCGAAAAGCCCTTTTCTCCCACACGTTCAATCTTTTCCCAAGTCACCCTTATCAAACCGATACCCTGCAAAAAATCCCGAAGACTTCAAGAATCAGCGATCACTTCCAAAACAAACCATATAAAGCGCCCACGTTTTTACCAAATCTCACCATACTTGGCCAACATCATACTAAACGAAATCAAAATCAAAATAGAAAACGGATAGAAGAAAAAAGATAATTTTTTTTTCACTCTGTGCCACCATACTTTTGAGAATCCTTTCCTTTCTTGGCTCTTCTTCACCCCAATTACCACATAGACACCACAATATGGACAAATTTCTGCGACATCACATTATAGTCAAAATCTTTCCATGAAACAAGATATGCCCAATGTCTTCATACAAACCCTTCCCGACGTCTTTCTTATCAACTCCCTAAAATCTATCTCCACTTTTAAAACAAAATTTTTCAAATGAAACCTGATACATTTGACTTTAAATCCCACCGAGCTTTCCTCCACCATCTTATCATTTCTCCTCACATGCTTTTGAATAGCAAAACTCAGAAAACGGTCTCTGTCTAAAGAAGTTCGAGATGAAATAAAGCCGAACGAAATACCATACATCTAAACTTGAGTTAGGTGTTTGATTTATTCAACTTTCCACATACTTTTATCATACTCTCAGATTCACTACAATCTATCATTTCAACATATATATATATATATATAGCATGGACTCCATGAAATCCCTTGATCCTCTCTCTCTCTCTCTCTCTCTGTCCTCTACACGGGATCCAGTGTCTGCACAGAACTGATGAATTTGCTGGTTAGTTGTGTATCCATGTGTCAGACTTGATAGGTGAACATCTCTTATAAGTACGTCTTTACTTCCCCAGTTTAAAACCAGTTAACATACTTTGGTAGCAATATCTTATCTACTGAAATCGATGTCAACATAATCATAAGAAAAGGCATGGACTGCTATTGACAGGTTATCTATTATATGGAAAATCTGGTTTCTCTGATCAAATAAAACAGTGATTCTTCCGAACCGTTGCTGTGTCAGTACTACTGTATGGGTGCACCTCATGGACTCTAATGAAACGCTCGGAGAAAAGTTTTAGATGGGAACAATACAAGGATGCTGCGTGCTGTTTTGAATGAATACTTAAAGAAGCAACCCACAAAACACCAAATGTACAGCAACATACACATATATTGCATAATATATATATATATATATATATATATATGTATATATATATATATATATATGTGTGTGTGTGTGTGTGTGTGTGTGTGTGTGTTATTCAGTCCAGTTAAACCAGAGTCGGAAATAATTCCGTCAGGAAAAAAAATCATTCAACTATAAACATTTAAATTTTTCTGGTAAAGAGCTCAATGTAACAGATATCACAGAGCAATAATTTCTTTAAGAAAATCAAAAAAACCAGTCACATTAGGATTATAATATTGATTCATATCAATACCCATAAAAGGATGGAAATAAATTTATAATCCTAATGTGACCGGTTTTTTATTTTTCTTAAAGATATATATATATATATATATATATAAGGTATTCTTCAATCCGATAAATCCGGAGTAGGGAACAATTCCGTCAGGACAAAGAAATTATTCAAATTACGAATATTTAAATATTTCTGGTAAAGAGCTCAATGTAAATAACTTCCTGGAGCAAATAATATTATTTCAAGAAAAAATTAATATTCGGTCACATTAGGTCTTGTGATGCTGAAAAAGAAAGACACGGGGAACACAAAACGGGTTGATAGAAAAACATATATATTCAAGTAACAGAAACAAGATACATGTGAACCTGCTTAAATAGTCGTTAGTTGATAGGAAGCTGAGAGTCCTGTGGGGTAGTGACTATCCGTCTACTACGCAAGTGGTATCACACGTGGTTGTGTCACGTGGGTCTGATCAACTTCCTCTGACGCTCCGTTGACGTGTATTTATGGAGGGGGGAGTCCATTATGTAGAGAGTACAATATTAGGATAATAAATTTATTTCCATCCTGTTAAAAGCATTGAAATTAATTAAAGACTCTAGAATGATTTTAACAGGACTTCATCAGATCCAATAGGAAAACTATTTTCCTATTGGATCTGATAATGTCCTGTTAAAATCATTTTAGAGTCATTGATTGACATCAATGCTCTTAACATGATGGAAATAAATTCATTATCCTTATGTGACCGAATATTGTTTTTTCTCTTGAAATGGTATATATATCATCATCATAATCATCATCATGTCGTGCTGGTAGCACGGATATCCCTGATCCTCTCTCGCCACTTTTCCCTTTCGGTCATCGCCTCTGGCAGGTCTTCTGGTCTACATCCCGTATCCTCACATAGTTGCTGAATGTATGTTCGTGCTGGTCGTCCTGCTTTTGCTCGGCTATATGTGGGGGTCCATTAGAGTACATCACTTATGAGCTCGTCCCTGCTTCTCCTGCAGTGTCCTGCATGTCTGGTTCGTCTAGCTTGAATAGTTTTCGTGATAGGAGGCAGGTGGCCGTAAAGTTGGTGTCATATCTTCATAGATTCTTAGTAATCCATATCTTTCAATCAAGGACCTCTCGTTTAATTCGATATTTCTTTTCCGACATCAATAATTATATATATATATATATATATATATATATTGCTGTAGGTTCAAAAAGAGAATAAAAATATAAATTTAAAAGAAATACAAATCTCTTTGTGGATCTACCAATTTTAATATATATATATATATATATATATATATATATATATATATATATATATATATTCCTATTCTCTTATTCTGATGGCGTGAAAAACCTAGATGATACAATTTGCAAATATAAAAATTATTACACAAATTGCTATCTGGGAAAAAATTCCATAAAAAAGAAAAGAATTAAAACATTCGTCTTGCTTAAAAATCAACCATTAACGTAATGCCTAGTCAAAAGAAAAAACACCGATAGAATTCCTTAAGCTAAAACGTAATTAAAGCGAAATGCGAATACCTACAGAGCCAGAAGAAATCGACCTTGGTTTCACCTTAGTAGACCATCAGGATTATTATAACCAAAGAATGATTGGACCAAACTATATTTTATTGACTAAAAGGCCATCAGAAAGAATAAAATTTACTTAACAAAATGATAAAGAATGATATCTTTCTTTATCTATTGAGCCACAAAACTTTTTATGCCCACAAATATTTAGTATTTTCGACATTTGCTTAGATTTGGCACAAGAACGAATGAATGGGGCACCGTTTGAGACTCGAACTCCCTCGTGAAGGTTTGCTAGTCTTGTTTGCTGACCATTACACCATCCGAAGCGGCCATTTTGAAAGTGAATGTAACAGAGCAACTGGAATTTGAACTTCCTTACTTGGAGACTGCACTCCAGCACTTTAACCACTGCGCCAGGGAAGAC
>OY757944.1:10658543-10661043 GCA_963585895.1 Sepioteuthis lessoniana
GTGGCATTTCCACCAGGACAATGCACCAGTCCACAACTCCATCCTTATCACAGATTATTTGACCAAGACAGTTCCTCAGCCTCTCTATTGTCCAGACGTTGCTCCCTGTGACATTTGGTTATTCCTTAAGCACAGAGGTTGTCGTTATGAGACAATTGAGGAGATGAAAGAGGACTTCCATGAGGCCTTCCAGAAATTGTCGGAACGATAGAACAAGTGCATTGCAGCCGCAGGAGATTACTTCGAAGGGGCCTAGTGTCATATGTGTACTATCAATAAAAGTGCCCATACAAAAAAAGTCTCGAAACTTTTTTAATGATCCTCGTATATATATTCCACATCTTTGTGATTTCCTTTATCTTTATAGGATGTCCTCGTGATGTAATGGTTAACGCTCTGGACTGCGGACTCGTAGTAAGCGAGTTCGAACTCCAGTCACGCTTCGACGTACACTTTAGGACAAATATCCGTGGGAAAGGTATCAACACGAAGGTTGATATGCCATTAAAAACCCAGACTAAACTTTACTCTTTTCACAATATAATTTTGTAGCAATTAGTAATTTTGGAAAAATTTTGACGAGAATTGTTATTGAAAAATATTAGAAGTTAGTATATATGCCCGGTCCCTTGGTAAGAGGTTGAGAGTGTTCGTCTGTTGTTCAGGAGACAGGAGTTCAATCCCAGGTCAAGTCATAACAAAGACTCAAAAATGCTATTTGATGTTTTCTTGCTGAACACTCTGTATTTTAAGGTGCAAATCAAGGGTAAGTGTAGCGATGGAGGAAAACGAGTTGTGTTCTCCTGTACACCTGGGTGTGTTCGCTATTGAAAAGGGAGCCCTCTGGTCACCCTCGAGCACGGTCTGCCAAATTAGATATTGTTGTACTCCCTACATAATGGACTCGCTCTCCGCCATAAATACACGTCAACGGAGTGTCAGAGGAGCTGACCAAGGCCACGTGACACAGTCACGTGTGATACCGCTGGCGTTGGGGACAGATAGTCATCACTCTACTGGACTCTCAGTTTCCGATTAACTAACTGCTGTATAACAAAGTTCACTAGTATCTTGTTTTTGTTACTTGAATATATATTTTTACTATCAACCTTTTGTGTTCCCCGTGTCTTTCTTTTGTCAGCATCACAACAGTTATATATATATATATATATACAATTAAATTGATATCAAATCAAATATAATTGTGATCCTATGCTAGTCATGGAGCCAATGTGGTGTGACTACTTGTCACAGTACTTGTTGTGGCTGTTGTGTTCGTGTCTACCACATTTGCTTCCGACTGTTTGCTTTTGTCAAGTCCTTCCGTGCCCACGCTGTGTTTGAAAGATCCACGAAGGGAGGTTGACGCAATTCAGCCGGATCTTCTTCTGATGGTTAGGTAATATGAGTTGCTAGATTGTCTAGCAACTCAAATAATAACCAGAAAAACCCGTTGCTAAAAATTTAACAAAAATTTTATTGAAGCACTTTAGTGAGACAATAAAGCAACAGGGTTTGCTTTCCTGGCAAACAGAAGAAGAATATTGAGAGAAAAATGTGACAATTAGATGCGGTTCGTATGATTCTAATATCTCTAAAAGTCTGGGACTTTGAATTTTTATAGCCGGGAGGTTGTTCAGAGTGTCTCGGGTCTAGAAAAGTTTGGCAGTCTTGAGTTGTTTTCTTGTCCCTTTCTTGTTCTCTCTGATGACCCGTTTTAACATCCTATTTTTATAGATCAATATCTAGATCAAAAAGGTTTCTGATTGGTTGTCCAATAAAAGATAATCAGGAGCCATATTCCCATTGGTCAGCCAATCCTAGTTCAGGACCATATCTCACAGGCACAGGGAAAACCCTTCTTAGACGTTTTGACCAATGGGGTTAAACCAAAAACTCCCAGCTTCAACCGACTGGATGAGCCATGCCCTGCTCGCATTTATTCATAATTAAATCTCCTTTTTGACATTGATCTTCAAAACAAGGACCAGAAAAATACGCTGCATGAAATGACCCTTCCTTTCATTATGATCGACGGATGTAGTTGTCAAAATGAAAATTAAACAAAACCCGTCGACCCTCAAAACCAAAGACAAGCGTCCCGCACTCAACTGACCCTCAGAAACAATAAACCAGCACCCCGCTCGCCCAAGGTCAATACAAGCTTTGAACAAAATGATACTTATTTTAAGGATCCCTTTTTTTTTTAGATAGACATTAAATTTCATATATATATTTCAATTTCTATCCATTAATTAAATATTTAACCGCACGTAGTGCCACATAATTCCGAAGATACCTCGTCATTTATTTGGATAACATGGTGATGCCTTAGGGTAAAAAACTGGAATAAGTTAACGATAAATAAAATCATCCTCTAAAATACTTTTTTTTTCATATTTGTACGCACATATAGGTATGGGTGCATGTGTGCATACGTGTGTGCTCGTATATGTGTGTGTATTTACCCAATCCCTCCGTTGGAGCAGGATTTAATACA
>OY757944.1:10666043-10723543 GCA_963585895.1 Sepioteuthis lessoniana
GGTTATTCCCTAAGCTTAGAGCCTGTCGTCATGAGACAATTGAGGAGATGAAAGAGGCTGTGACGAAGATCATTGACACGTTCACACAAGAGGGCTTCCATGGGGCCTTCCAGAAGTTGTTTGAACGGTAGAACAAGTGCATTGCAGCCGGAGGAGATTACTTCGGAGGGGACTAGAGTTTAATGTGTGTACTATCAATAAAAGTGCCCATACCCAAAAGTTCTGGAAACCTATCGTATGCACCTTGAATATATATGTAAACAAATTTTGTAGATCCTATTTACCTAACCCCTCCGCTCGGGCAGGATATGACACAAGGTCAGTTTTTAAGCGGAGTTTAACAGGTTTCAATTCAGAGTTTTCCTTCTCCTAGCCTAGTTGCCTCACCAAGGCTGAAGAACCTAGTCTGCCCTACTATTTACCCATAGCTGGAGGGAGAATAATTGGATTCATACCTTTCCCAAGGGTATTAGTGCTATATGAAATGCAATCAGTCTTGTCCAGGAATTGAACTCGTATCGCCGTGTTCATATCCTGTGACGATAACCATTACACCACGGGCAAATTACACCTAAAACAAATTTTGTAGATAACATTTTTAAACAAGCCTTCGGTCATTTTTTACATAGTTAAACGGTTTCATTTATTGCAATAAAGCTGTTACAGTTTAGCATCAGTCATTTTTTGCAAACATTTTGTTAGTAATTTAATTTTAAAATGACTAAGAACTAATTTTTTGTACTCTAGTATTGCTATTATTTCTACACAGTAAAATGGCTTCTACCACTGCTATCTCAAACGAATAATTCTATTCAATATTAATCACTGTGAAGTTGTTACAAATAAACGCTATTTACCTCAAATTGTTCTATTCAACATAATTCATTCATTCGCCCACAGTCAAATGGTTTCAAGTATTGACATGTAATATCAACATTTTCAATTTAGGCTCACAGTTAAAGAGTCCAAAGAATTACCGGGACATTGGCCCAGCGATTAGAGTGTTCGCCAATGGCCCGGGCGACCTGGGTTCAATCCCAGGTCGAGTCATACCAAAGACTTTAAAAATGGAACTTGATACCACCTTGCTTAACACTCAGCATTATAAGGTACGGTTCAAGGGTAAAGTGGAGCAATCCTGGGAATGGAGTAGCGCCCTCCCCTACACGTTGGTGTAGTAGCTATCGAAAAGGGAGCCTTCGGGTCACCCTCGACTATGGTCACTAACTTACTTTTACTAATAATTCTATAAAACATTACTCATTCATTTGCACACAGTTAAATGGTTTCAAGTATCGCTATGTAACGCTAACAATTCAATTAAACATCAGTTATTTTATTACACACAATTCAATGATCAAACAGTTCTATTTCAAACAATTCAATTTAGCACAAGTCAACAAAGTTAAATCGTTCCAAGTATCGCTATGTAACACTAACAATTCAATTCAACATCAGTAATTTTTTTACACACAATTCAATGATCAAACAGTTCTATTTCAAACAATTCAATTTAGCACAAGTCAAGAAAGTTAAATCGTTTCGAGTATTTCTATGCAACACTAACAATTCAATTAAACATCAGTTATTTTATTACACACAAGTCAATGATCAAACAGTTCTATTTCAAACAATTCAATTTAGCACAAGTTAACAAAGTCGAATGGTTCCAAGCGTTGCTATGTAACACAAACAATTCAATTTAACATCAGTTATTTGTTTACACACAGTTAAATGATCAAACTCCTATTTTTAACAATTCAATTTAGCATAAGTCATTCGTTTGCACTCAGTTTAAATGTCAAACAGTTCTATTTGACCGTTAGATAGGACTCGAATAGATGCTGCCACTCCCCGTTAGTGTTGACTTGGGAGTAGTGGCAATGAAGAAATACTCGACATTCCCCAAAACTCTAGCATTATAGCAGCCTCCCCAGCAGATTTTTTGGTGTCATATTCAGGACACTCGTTGGGAGAGTCTTACCCCTCTGCAGAGAGGCAGTTGGTGTATACTACCGCCCCAGTCGACTAGATTGAAGTGTGAAAGAGAACATAAATTAAATTTTAAAATAAATTAATAAAAAGAAAAAAGATGAAGAAAAACATAAAAGCAAGAAGATAGAAAACGAAAATGAAAGAAAGAAAGAAAGAAAGAAAGAAAGAAAACCTGTTAAAAGAAAGAAAGAAAGAAAGAAAGAAAGGAAAACCTCTTAAAAAAAAGGAAAGAAAGAAAAGAAAAAAATCCTGTTATAAGAAAGAAAGAAAGAAAGAAAACTTGTTAAAAGAAAGAAAGCAAGAAAGAAAGAAAGAAAGAATAAAGAAAGAAAAAGAAATACCGTTATAAGAAAGAAAGAAAGAAAGAAAGAAAGAATTACTGTTAAAAGAAAAAAAAAAGAAAGAAAGAAAGGAAGAAAAGAAAAGAAAGAAAGAAAGAAAGAAAAGAAAGAAAGAATGAAATCCTGTTATAAGAAAGAAAGAAAGAAAGAAAGAAGAAAGAAAGAAAGAAATCCTGTTATAAGAAAGAAAGAAAGAAAGAAAGAAAGGAAGAAAAGAAAAGAAAGAAAAAAGAAAGAAAGAAAGAAAAAGAAATCCTGTTATAAGAAAGAAAGAAAGAAAGAAAGAAAGAAAGAAAGAAATAGCAGGAGTAATAGAAAAGAAGCAAATATAGAGAAGAAAGAAAAAGGAGAGTAAAAAGTTATTCGAGTTTTACGGCCGGTATATCTACCTTTGCTGGTTATTCATTGTCAAATCCTATATATATATATATATATATATATATATATATATATATATATATATGTTTTTCAACCTTACGTAAAGTTATCAAAGAAAGTTATATTTCTCTAAATTAGTATTAAATCTGTAGTTTTAAGTCGAAAAGAATTTAGATTTTTTAAAAAAATCAATTTATTATAATTTCAACCGACAATAAAATTAAAAAAAACCGGAAGTAGGCTAAATGAGGAGAAAACTCTTCACCCCCTCTTCTATCCGCTCCCACACTTCTTTGCTGTGTCTATTCTGAATTATTTATCCTTAAAATCTGAAGAAGTCCTGTTAATTATTTTTTGGGGTGTTTTTGATTCATATCAAAAAGCCATAACAGGATGGAAATAAATTTATTATCCTAATGGGATCGGTTTTTGTTTTTTCTTAAATATATACATATATATATACAAATTTCATTGAACATAATATACATTTTCTGTCTACATATTTTCTTCTGGATCTGTTCGTATTGCCGTATTGCTTTTATCGTATTCGGCGGTGATGTAACTTTTGTTTTTGCATATTACTAAGAGCGTCTGTACCGTTGCAGTGTGTAACGTTTAGTTTTAAAATTGTTCTATAATTAGTGTCAGTAGCTAAAGACATTTAAGTACATTAACACTGGTTTGAAAATTAATTCTATCAAGTGTCGGTTGCATGTTTCTGATATATAGTCCTTCGAGAATCTGTAGTTTTTGTTTATTATTTTGATGTTCTAATATTGTGTTGTCGGTAAGAATTTTCCGTAATTCTGTTGTTGGGCATGAATGTTTTTTTTTAAATGCTGAGCTATTGAACTTGTATCAGAAAGGTGCATTGTAAGTCTCCTTATTCATTGTTTGCACATAGTTAAATGATTTCAAGTATTCTTATCTAATATGAATAATTCTATTTAATAGCAATCATTTGTTTGCACACAGTTAAATATTTTCAAGTACTGTGATGTAACTTCAATAATTCAATTTAACATCAGCCATGACGTATAGATAGGACCCTATCAAATGCTAACACTCCGGGCAAGAGTGAACCTGGGAGCAATTGCAATGAAGCACCAGGATAGAAGCCTCACCATCAGATGCATTTTAATGTCATATCCAGAACACTTGTTGTGTTGGCTTTGGTTTGGTTTGTTTTGCGTTTATGGCACATCAACAATTGAGGGTTATTTAAAATCAAATCCATTTTATACATATAAACAGTTCTATTTCAAACAATTCTGTTTAGCATAAGTACACTATTTAAATATGAAAAACACTTATATTTTAGATAATTCAGCTTATCATAAGTACCCAATTTCAATGTCAAAAACAGTTCTATTTCAATGCGTTCAATTTAGTATAAATACACAGTTTAAATGTTAAAAATAGTTCTTTTTCAAATTATTCGGTTTAGTATAAGTACAGCTTGGTTTTTGGTTTTTTACAGACAGTTAAATGATAAAACAATTCCATTTCAAACATTTCAGCTGGGCATAAGTACAGAGTTTAAATTTCAAAAACATTTCTATTTAAAATTATTCAGTTGAACATAAGCATAATTTGTAATTCTATTTGTCACATAGATAGGGCCACATGAAATGCTACCACTCTGGGCAGAGTGGATCAGGGAGTGATTGCAATGAAGGGGTACTCCGCATTCCTCAAAGCTCCAGCATTACAGGAACCTCACCATCAGATCGCCCCAATCGACTGGGCAAAACACAGTTATATGTCAATACAGTTTTATTTCAAACAATTCAGTTTAGCGTAAGTACACCGTTTAATCTTATTTGACCCAGAAATAGGACCCTATGAGGTTCTTCCACACCCGGTCAGACTGGACCTGGGAGTGATGGTATTCCCGAAAGTCGACTGGGCTGGAAGAGTTAAAAGAAAAGGATTAACGTTTGAAGAGAAAGAAAAAGAAAGAGAAGTGAAAGGGAAACAAAACCAAAAAAAGGGTGAAGGAGGCAAGTGAATGAAACCAAAAGAAATACAACTTTTAGCGAAGGAGAAAAGTTAAGACAAAAGAAAAAATAAAGAAAACTGAAGAGAGAAAGGAAGAGCAAAAAAAATTAACAGAAAAAATTGTTGCGTGTAAAGAAGAAAAAGAAATAGAGAAGGAGAAAGAAAAAAAAGACAAAAAAGAAGAAAGAAAGAGAAAAGCGAAAAATGAAAAAGAAGAGAGAAAGGGAAGAGATAAAGAAGATAAAAGAAAGAAAGTAAGAAGAAAAAGGAAAGAACGGAAGAAGAGAAAAAGAAGACGTGAAGGCGAATTGAAAGAAGAGATAATTAGAAAAATGAAATGAAAAAGAAGCACGGGAGAAAATGAAAGAAAGAAAAACTTTCCAATTAGTCGAAGCACCTTGCAAAATTCTTTCTTATCTAGTGTAAAGCTGGGATGTTGTTTTTCTCGAGATGAATTTCGGTCAATTAATACGCAAGCGTTCTCTTACAAATTTAATGCTACGATCCCAAACTCAAAGTTGAAAGCTGCTTCTGGGGGCATAAATAATCTCTCCATTTCCCTGTTTCTCGCCGTCTGTATGTCTCTTTGTATATATATATATATATAAGTGTGCGTGTGTGTGCATTTATCCAACCCTGTCTGACTCTCTTTCTCTCACGGCCTCTCTCTCTATCTCTCTCTCTCTATATATATATATATACATATGTGTATATATACATGCTTGTGAAGGGAGTGTTCACCCAACCCTGTCTGTCTCTCTCTCACTCTCTCTCTATATATATACATATATGTGTGTGTATATGTGTGTGCATAAGTGTGTGTGAATTTACCCAGCCCTGTCTGGGTTTCTGTCTGTCTCCCTCTCTCTCTCTATATATATATATATATATATTTGCATATATGTGTATGTATATGTGTGTGTATGTGCGTGTGTGTGTATTTACCTAACCCTCTCTGTCTTTCTCTTTCTCTCTCTCTATATATATAGATATGTATATATATATATATATATATATATAAATGTGTGTGTGTGTTGGTATTTACCCAACCCCGTCTGGCTCTTGCTCTCTCTCTCTCTCTCTTTATATATATATATATGTGTGTGTGTGTGTGTGTGTATTTGCCCAACGTTGTCTTTCTCTTTCTTTCTATCCTCTCTCTCTCTCTCTCTCTATATATATATATATATATATATATGCACATATGTACATATGTGTGTGTGTGTCTGTATTTACCCAACCTTTCGCACGAACAAGATGCGATGTAAAGTCGAATTTTCTGCCCATATTGTGCACAAAATGCTGTCTGTGTGGCAATTACAGATTCACCAGCAAATGTACATAGTGCACTAGTCCAAGCAAGGGTCGTAACTGATCATCCAAGTGGGCAGGGGCTATAAATCAAATCGACTGCATCTCGGAAGAGAGGTAAGACCCCACCAACCACTGTCCTGATATGACATTAATCAATCTAATGGTGAGTCTCCAGTATTGTTGGATATCTAGTGAATGCAGAGTACCCCTTCATTGCCACTGCTCCCTAACTCGGAGTGGTAGCACCTGATAGGGTACTATCTATGGGTAAAAAAGAACTGTTTCACATTTAAACTGTGTGCTAATAAATGGCATGCTAAATTGAATTGTTAGAAATAGAACTGTTTGATCATTTAACTGTGTGTAAACAAATAACTGATATTTAATTGAATTGTTAGTGTTTCATAGCAATATTTAAAACAATTAACCTGTGTGCAAAAGAAGGGGCTGAGACGCATTTAATAACCTTATAAAAAACGTGTATACCAATCATATATTTAAGATATATGAATAAAGAGGATTTGGCATTAAATAACATATAATAGTTGATATGCCATAAAATCAAACCAAATCATATATATTTAATACATGTGTAAATAGATGATTTGGCATTAAATAACTTACAAGTATATATATGCCATGAAACCCAACCAAACCTAATCATACATATATATATATATATATAGTCATCCACAGATAGATCTGTTTCGTTCTATCAGAACTCATCAGTGTTGCTAGACATATTAGCTTCCCGTAGCCGGGAACGAAACCTGGTTGACTCAAACGCCAAGCCAAACCTCTAACCATTCAGCCACGAGGAGCCATTTGCTGCGAAGTAAATTTTAAACGGTTATGAATCACAATTACTATTGTCTACATACATCCGTTCAACGGCTACTGAGACCTCAATTCATATGTATGAAGAGACTTGCAATAAACGCTAATGGCGACACGATTACTTTATTCGCCCGAGAACTCAACCCCACGGGGGCAGGGAGAAAATAATGGATTGTAATCCGACAGTTTTTAAAGAAAAATTGATAAGGTAGTCCAAGTAGAAGGAGAGATTTATTGAGAAACAAGGTCGACACTATAGCGTTTCGGTTCTACTGGACCATCATCAGGGCTATGAGGGGTTATATTAGTAATATTAGATTAACGATGGATGCGTAAAAAGTGTAAAAAAAATGTATAAAAACTTTGGAAAATGTGTATAATAAGAAAAAGTTGGCTGTTTATGACAAGAAAAATTGGCTGTTTAATCAATGAATCAGCTTTTGTTGCTTTAAACTACGTCACGTGACCTATTAGAAACATTGTGCCGGATCCACGTTCCTTCCGTTCGTTTGTCGAGAAAAAAAAGAATGATTCGAAATCTTTCTCGATGAACGAGCTTTGGGGAATGTGGATTACCCCTGTCATTATCATTACTCCCTGGCCCACTCTGACCCGGATTGGTTTGTGTCCAATCTATGGTTCAAACAGTATTCTTCATTTACAAAGAATTATTATTATTATTATCATTTGTTATTTGAGACCACGCAGCTATGTGCAAATTTTCTGTCCTAAATAGAATTACTAATGTTAAATAGTGAGCACTTCTGGTGTTGTAATGGTTAACAAGCTAGGTAAACAAACCTTCATTAGAGCGTTCGATTCACATTGGGTGTCTTATTCATACAGCCTTTTGGCACATCTGAGCAAACCGCCTGGTAAATTATTACAAAAGCTAAATACCAATATTTAAACCAGTAAACTATGTGCAAACAAATCATTGATATTAAATAGAATTACTCGTGTTAGATAAATTAACATAGAGATCCAATTGTAAATTTAATTAGCATGACAAGAAAAAAGAAAAAAAAAAGAAGAAAGGAAAATGTAGATAGAGATCTAAGTTTTCAACTCAAACCCGGCGAAGAGGGTTGCATCAGCTAGTTGTAAATTAAACCTCTCTTTAAAATGTACTCGTGAATATAGTTCAATGATAATATATAGGTTTATTACATGTACCGGTTCAAAAGCACTAAATAACGAAGTTATAATCATAGTTTCAAAGTTTTCTGCGGGGGAGGTAGTGAGGATCTCATTTTTTTTCTCTATGGCATTTAGCCGTATAATTTTATCTGACTGCCGGTGAGAACAAAACATTCGTTCTACTGAATTGCAAAACGCATCCATAAAACTATAGATTTTATCAAATAAAACGAAATGGAATCGTTTCCCGTGTCTCATAACACACCACAATGCTTTTTCTTTTTTTTTTTATTTTGTCTCCATTCGACAAATGTTCCCCTTGTTTATCGGAACTGCGAGACTGGCAAACACACCCAATCAAGCCGAAGCACTACTGCATAGTTTGGAACGAGCCGCTGCAGGCTTTGGCCTCCATGTCACAAAACGTCACAAAACGGAATATATGTTCTATAATCAAACAGGTGACATCTCCACACTAGACGGAACCCCTCTGAAACTGGTAGACAAATTCACTTACCTAGGAAGCAGCATCTCATCAACCGAAAAGGACATCGACACGCGGCTAACGAAGGTATGGACAGCTATCGATAAGCTATCGATCATACGGAAATCAGACCTGGCCGATAAAATGAAACGCAGTTTCTTCCAGGCAGCGGTCGTATCGATACTGCTGTATGGATGCACTACTTGGACGCTAACTAAACGGCTGGAGAAGAAGCTAGACGGCAATTACACAAGAATGTTGCGAGCAATATTGAACAAGCCCTGGCGGCAACACCCAACAAAGCACCAACTATACGGCCACCTACCCCCCATCACGAAAACTATCCAAGTTAGACGAACCAGACATGCAGGACACTGCTGGAGAAGCAGGGCTGAGCTCATAAGTGATGTGCACCAAGGGACCCCCACATATGGCCGAGCAAAAGCAGAACGACCAGCTCGAACATACATACAGCAGCTATGTGAGGATACGGGATGTAGCCCTGAAGACCTGCCCAAGGCGATGAACGATAGGGAGAAGTTGCGAGAGAGGGATGATAGGAACTGCTGGCAGATTGATTGTTTCATTGATTTTAACGGCATAGTAACCTGTCTCGGATTATGTTAGGTCTGAGGAATAGCGTTCATTGTACGTTCATATATACATTTTGTGTGTACTTGTTGCTTAAGAAGGATTTTACTCTCGTTCCTGTCAAATTGAGATAAGTTTTAAACAGAATTATTTCACTCATAGAAGGGTTGGTAGATATGAAGAAAAAATGACTACAATCAATTCGTTTCACAATAAAATTACCCGCAAACTATTCACTAAAAAATTATATATATATATATATATATATATAAAGTGTAGACATAGGGGAAAATTCAAAGTATCCTGATTGAGAGCCACTGAAACCCCAGTCCCTATGTAATCGCAAAGACAATGATAAAGGTGTATTAGAAACTAATAGAGATCAGCTCGATAACGGATATCTCCGAGATAAGGAAAGATAAAGATAGACGATGAACGTAGAATATTAATCCAAAAAATAGGGCCTGTGATTCTGGAGTAGTTAATTCCCCTTGAACATTTTTAAGGTCAATTAGAAAACACTTGACTGCTATATAAAATGTCTTCACCTTATCTTGTGTAAATATCTCGGTCCTAATTGAAACAAAAGGAATATCTAGGATGACAACAGGTGAGTTAATTAACAGGCATTAGGAATAAATGTAAATCATGTATGAGATAGCCATTAGTTATACGATCTTAGTCTGAAAAAGAAACGCTACAAGAACGCAAAATTGGGAGGGATTGACCGGTAGATTAATTCCACTCCTGTTTCTTAATCGTTCTAACACCTAACATTTTGACCCCCTCTTCACACGCCAATGAATGAAATAATTTGTTATTGATTTCCACATTTATTCTTATTTTTATGCTTTTTTTTTTTCTAATTTTTACTTTTTAAATTTTTTTTATTTTTAATTCCTTTATTTTATCTTCTGAATACGAACTGTAACTCCACATTCGCTACTCTGCGACGAGAGAGAAGCATGTAAATAGTCATCTGACGAGACGGAGAGTATAGTAATATTCTCCGCCGAAATAAATTTGTTATGACGACTTAACCGAGTTTGAGTCTCCATCAAATTGTACTATATATATATATATATATACAGACAGGATTGGGTTTAAAATAACCCACAAAGGTTGATATGTTATAAAACAACAACTAAGCAACAAGACCATCTACAAAACATAAGCCAGTGAAGCAAAATACGTCGAACATATCTTAGTTACGAGCGCTAACAATTGTTTTAAAAACAGAAATATTCACCTACAAACACTTTGCTTACAAATCATATATAAAAAGCAAGATTTTGCATTAAATAACCCACAAAGTTTGATACACCATTATGCAAAATAACCAACCAATCACGTTTCATTTCTTCTCAGTTCCTTCTTTTCTTTTTCTTGTTCTTTCATTTATCCTTCTTCGTCAATTATTCTTATTTCTAACCTTCCCTTCTTTCTTTCCTTCTTTCTAATATATTCCACTTATTCTTTTTTCCTTCTTTCACCATTTTTCTTTCTTTCTTTCTCTTTACCATTTCCGTTTTTTTTTCTTACTCTTATATCATCTTATTTTTTTATTATCTTCTTTCTCTTTCCGCCCCCATTATTTTATTGCTCCCTTTCACTCATTTTTTCTTCTTTCTTCTTTCTTTCTTGCTTACCTCCTTGCTATTCTCTTCTTTCATATTTTCTTCCTTTTTCTTTCTTTTTTTTTTTGTTCTCCTTACCTATTTCCTTGTTTTATTTTTTATTCTTTCTTCTTCAATCAGCTACACCTTTTTTTTTAATCAAAATTATTCATTTCTTTCTTTCTTTCTTTCTTTCTTTCTTTCTCCTTACATATTTTCTTCTTTCTTCTATGTTCTTACATATTCAATCATCAGCATTTTTCTTTCCTCTTTTCTGTCTATTTTTCCCATTTTCTATCTTTTCTCTCATATACTTCCTGCATATTTCCTTCTTTATTTTTTTCTTTCTTTCTTTTCCAATCATCTTCGCTTTTTCTTTCTTTCTCTTATATTCACTTTACCTATTTCCTTCTTTTTTCTTTTCATCCTTTCTTTCGCAATTATCGTCTCCTTTTATTTCTTTTTCTCCTAACGTATTTCCATCTTTCTCTTTCTTTCTTTCATTCTTTCTTTCTTTCTCAATCATCATCACCTTTTCCTTTTTTCTTCTTTCCTTCCTTCTTTTATTTCTTTCTGCCTTTCGTTTTTTCTCGCTTTCTTTCTTTTCATAAATGTTTTCTCTTTTGTACCTCTTCTCTCTCAGTTTAGCTCTTTCGTTTAGTTCTCTCTCTCTCTCTCTCTCTCTCTCTCTCTCTCTCTCTCTCTCTCTCTCTCTCTCTTTCTTTCTTTTTTTTTTTACTCTAATACATACTTCTTTTATTCTCATTGTCGTGCACCCTTTTGATTCTACCATCCTCAGACCACCAACCCCGACCGACCGTCTAATTCGGCGACCACCCAGCTACCCAATCAACTGCCAGCCAGCCCGACTCTGCCGCTCATTGTTTATACGGTGTTAAAAAAAACTGACCCGAGTGACATTCCATTGACGAACGGATCAGTGCACCATATTCTTTTGTAAAGAAAGCTCAATTACGGGCAGCTAATAAGTCTAGATTCAATCATTGTTCAATTACAGCTACCACGCATGTTAATTATGTTACAATTAAGGTAGTCATAATGAGGTTAAAGCATGGGGGTGATAGGAGTGACGAGGAGCAGTTGGGAGGCAGGAAAGAGGAGGAAAATTGTAGGTAGGAGGCGATAAAAGGGGAGCAAAAAGGAACGCGGTAGCAAAAAAAAAATAATAAATAAAAATGAAAATAATAAAGATAAAAATAAAACAAGGTTACGAAGAAAACTGAGATAGAAAGGCAACGAACAAAAGGCGAAAACACAATGGAAATATATATTTTTTGATAAGTCATTTCTGCTTCCATTCTCATGCGCGTGTTTCACAATTATTTTGGTGATACTTTCACTTTCGATTTCGTTTCTACTTACATTTTCGTTTCTACTTTCGTTTTCGTTTTCGTTTTTATACCAGATTTATGTTTTATTCGTTAATCTCCATGGTGTTCTCCAGCTGACTATTTTTATCGCTTAAGTTATTCTTCTTCCTAATTTCTTAGTTTTGGTTTTGCTTTGTTATTTCTAGTTTTCTTTTTTTTTTAATTTAATTTTTTTTTTTCAGGGTTTTATATTCATCTTTCTATTTTTCTTATTTTATTCTTTCTTTTCAGCTTTCTTTCGTTCTTTAAATCTATCTATGTTTCATTCTTTTGCTCTTTCTTTCATTTCGTTTCTCTGTATTTTATTCTTATCTTTTCGTCTTCCATTCTTTTTATTTTTCCATACTTCCTATTTTATTCTTTCTTTTCAGTTTTCTTTCTTTTCTGAATTTCTATCTTTCTCTATTTCCTTACTTTCTTCTTTCGTTCTTTTCATCTTTCTATATTTCCTGTTTTCTTCATTCTGTTCAGCTTTCTGTCTTTTTTTATTTCTATATTTCATTCTTTTCATTTTTCTTTCATTTCGTCATTCTATAATTAATCATTTCTTTTTTTTCTTTGTTTTCTTCTTCTTTTCATTTCATTTTTTCTGTATTTCTTGCTTCCTTCTTTCTTCTCACCGATCATTCTTTTTAGCTTTTATTCTGTCTTCTTTTCTTTGATCTGTATTTCTTCTTTTTTATCTTCCTTTATTTTCGTTTTTTTTATATTTTTCTTCTTTTTTCGTTTCGATTTCTTTTTCCTTTTTTTTTTCATCTTTCTGTAGTTCCTATTTTATTCTTTCGATATTTTCATCTTTCTTTGTTTATTTTCAGCTATTATGTTATTTTATTCTTTATTCTCTCTTACTTTCCTTCTTATTTTTCTTCTCCTTATTTTTTGCCTTCCTTAACGTGTTTATTTATATAGTTTTTAGATATTCTTCTTTTTATCAGCACAAATTCATGCCTGGTAGATATTCTTACTTTCTCTCCTTTCCTTTATTTCTTTCTTCCTTCCTTCATTCCTTTTGTTAATTCAATACTTTCTTACCCCACCATTTTTCCTTCTTCATTCTGTTTTTCTCATCTCTTCTTCCTTCTATTCTTTCTTTTTTTTATTCTTCTTTCCATGCATCTGTTCCTCTCCTTATTTTTTACCTCAGTGCTCTCTCTCTCTCTCTCTCTCTCTCTCTCTCTCTCTCTCTCTCTCGGGGCTAACTTATCAGCTCCCTCATCTTTTTAAATGTTAATCATCTCTTACATATCATACATATCTATTTAAATGTGTGGAAACGAATCACTGATGTTGAATTGTTACTGTTACATAGCAACTCTCAGAAACCATTTAACTGTGTGCAAATAAATAATTAAAAGTAAATAGAATGATTCGTATTTGATAGAATACTTGAAATCATTTAACTTTGAAGAAAAATGAGCTCAGATTTGTTTAAAAATTTTATTAGAAAAATGTTCACAAACCGTATATGATATAAAAGTCTAAACAGGATTTGCTATTGAACAATTTGCAATGTTTGATATGGCATAAAACCAAACAAATTTACAAACTGTTTTTGAGATTTGACCAGCATACTTTTGTTTAACTAAATTGTTTGAAATAGAACTGTTTTTACATTTTATTGAATGTAAACAAAAACTGAACTTGTGCTAAAGTGTACTGTTTGAAATAGAAGTTTATATATATATATATATATATATATTTGGCATTAAATAACCTAAAACGGTTGATGTGCCATGAAACCAAACCAAACCAAACCAAACCAAAACCGAACTCTCTCTCTCTCTCTCTCTCTCTCTCTCTCTCTCTCTCTCTCTCTCTCTCTGTATGTATGTATGTATTTATTTAGTTTAGTCATTATGACAGTATTATAATTTTTTAAAGAATAGCGTTTGCCTTATATAATCAGTATTTACTTTTATAACAATAGAATTATTAAAGAAATATTATATAAAATTATTATAGACTTATTATATAGACTTATTATAGAATTATTATAGAATAACGTTTGCCTTATATAATCAGTATTTACTTCTATAAATATAGAATTATGATATAAATATTATAGGGAATTATTATAGACATATTATATAGAATTATTATAGAATAGTGTTTGCCTTAAATAATCAGTATTTACTTCTATAAATATTGAATTATGATAGAATTATTATAGAG
Source organism: Sepioteuthis lessoniana (assembly GCA_963585895.1). Lineage (NCBI taxonomy): Eukaryota > Metazoa > Mollusca > Cephalopoda > Myopsida > Loliginidae > Sepioteuthis > Sepioteuthis lessoniana. The sequence goes on from OY757944.1 coordinate 10,680,304, forward strand.
AATTATTATAGAGTTATTATGTATAATTATTATAGAATAGCGTTTGCCTTATATAATCAGTATTTACTTCTATAAATATAGAATTATGATATAAATATTATAGGGAATTATTATAGACATATTATATAGAATTATTAAAGAATTATTATAGAATAGCATTTGCCTTAAAAAATCAGTATTTACTTCTATAAATATTGAATTATGATAGAATTATTATAGAGAATTATTATAGAGTTATTATGTATAATTATTATAGAATAGCGTTTGCCTTATATAATCAGTATTTACTTCTATAAATATAGAATTGTGATAGAAATATTTTAGGGAATTATTATAGACATATTATATAGAATTATTATAGAATAGTGTTTGCCTTAAATAATCAGTATTTACTTCTATAAATATTGAATTATGATAGAATAATTAGAGAAAATTATTATAGAATCATTATGTAGAATTATTATTGAATAGCATTTGCCTGATATAATCAGTATTTACTTCTATAAATATAGAATTATTATAGAATTATTTTAGAATTATCATAGAGTATCGTTTGCCTTATACAATCAGTATTTACTTTTATAACAATAGAATTATTAAAGAAATATTATATAAAATTATTATAGACTTATTATATACACTTATTATAGAATTATTATAGAATAACGTTTGCCTTATATAATCAGTATTTACTTCTATAAATATAGAATTATGATATAAATATTATAGGGAATTATTATAGACATATTATGTAGAATTATTAAAGAATTATTATAGAATAGCTTTTACCTTATATAATTAGTGTTTACTTTTGGGTACATCTTCATCTTGATCTTTATACCTGACCCTAACCCTAATTCTTTCGGAGAGTGGTGACTAACGTACTGGACTTCGACGTTGTTGGATGTCAAGCTATTACGTTTAATTTCCTACTAATATGCATGGGAAATGTACGAAAATACTTTATTCACAAGAAAGGCTTTGTCATCAAATAACCCACAAAGGTTGAAATGTCATTAAACATTTATATATATCATCATCATCATCATGTCGTGCCGACAGCATGGATATCCCTGACCCTCTCTCGCCACTTCTCCCTATCATTCATCGCCTCTGGCAGGTCTTCTGGGTTACATCCTGTGTCCTCACATAGCTGCTCTATGTAAGTTCGGGCTGGTCGTCCTGCTTTTGCTTGGCCATATGTGGGGGTCCATAGGAGTACGTCACTTACGAGCTCGTCCATGCTTCTCCAGCAGTGTCCGGCGTGTCTGGCTCGTCAAACCTGCATAGTTTTCGTGATGGGAGGCAAGTGGCCGTACAGCTGGCGTCTCGTGGGGTGTTGTTGTCGCCAGGACTTGTTCAATATTGCTCTGAACATTCTTGTGTAGTTGCCGTCAAGTTTCTTCTCCAGCCGTTTAGTTAGCGTCCATGTAGTGCATCCATATAGCAGTATCGATACAACCGCTGCCTGGAAGAAACTGCACTTCATTTCATCGGTCAGATCTGATTTCCATATGATTGAGAGCCTATCTATAGCCGTCCATGCTTTCGTCAGTCGTGTGTCGATGTCGTTTTCTGTTGATGAGACGCTACTTCCTAGGTAGGTGAATTTGTCCACTAGCCTCAGAAAGGCTCCGTCTAGTGTGGTAATGTTGCCCGTTTAGTTGTAACACATATATTCAGTTTTGTGCGCATAAGTATATTTCTGGTACAAGAAAATTTATATAAACAGATTAACAGTAATGGCGAGGGCCCTTTCGTCAGGCCGGACGAAAGGGCCCTCCCCATTTTACTATTTTAGTATAGTTCCCTCTCTTTTGTTACCAACGATATCTATGTTAATCTGTTTATATATATATATATATATACTGTCATTCACAGACAAACTATTTCGTTGTATCACAACTCTTCAGTGTGGCTATAGCTAGACACGTAGGACGCTTGAAGCAGGGATTGAAACCGCCCAAATTTACATTAGACTTAGTATCATACCACTCAGCCAGCAAGCGAACTACGTCAGCTCGGGAATTATAACACATCATGCAGTCGCTTTCGTTTGTTTACATTTTTGCCTTTCCGGATACCGGAGTGCTCAATTCGTTTGAAGAGCTTTGCATTATGCAAGTGGCAGTCAAAAATTCCTTCTCCAGAGTGTTCAACCCCCGTGGGGGAGCGTATACTGTCAAGCACCGACAGACTGTTTCGTTGTATCACAACTCTTCAGTGTGGCTAGTCACGTAGGACGCTTGAAGGAGGGATCGAAATCCGCCCAACTTTACGTTAGACTTAAGGTCCGGCAATGACCAGTTGGTAGATACATCTTTGAATAGCAGCAGGCATGCTATTTCAGTTTCTATAATGTCGTAGAATGGTGAATACCATTCGACTATGATTGAAATTTAATCAACTAAGGGTAAAACCATCACAAAAATAAGCAAACAAAAAAATCATTTTGTTGGATAGTGACTTGAATGTCCCTTTCACTTATCGATGGAGCTGCCGTAGTCAGACTCTGGGAAGCAAAATAACAAGAAATGCACCTGTTATCTTAACAAGACGCAGGTATTCCCGGCGGAAATGCCGCGTAAATGACGTGGTGGCCCGTTTGAAGGATGCCTGATTACATGCGTTACGTGGGCGGCAAGCAGAAGAAGGTGTGGCCACGAGAATTGCGTGGGCGTCCGATATGAACATATATATATATATATATGTATATATATGATTTTATAACCAGGGAAGATTTTGACATAAACTAATGAAAGAAAAAAGGGTTCACAGAAAATTCGTACATCGGCCCCTGTGTGGGCACTCTATGCCATCTTCATAAAAGGAGAATACATTGTATACATCAGCATTGTTGTCTTTCTCTGCTCTATAACTATCGTTTTTATTCATTATTTCGTTTATATATATATATATATATATATATATATATATATATATATATATATATATTATTCTCCCTCCAGCTACGGGTAAATAGTAGGGCAGACTAGGTTCTTCAGCCTTGGCGAGGCAACTAGTCTAGGAGAAGGAAAACTCTGAATTCAAACTTGTTTAACTCAACTTAAAAATTAACCTTGTGTCATTACCTACCCGAGAGGAGGGGTTGAGTAAATATGATATATACATTTAAGAACAATAAATAAATTCAAAAAATATGAATTCAAAAAATACAAATCTCTTCGTGGACCTACTTATTTTAAAATATATCCTTATTCTTTCTTTGGACCTACAACAACCATCTTTATATATATATATATATATATATATATATATATATATATATATATATATATATATATATTTACTAATCTAATATCTACCAGCATTCACGGTACCAGAAAAAAAACGAAAAAAAAAACTGCCAGGAACAAGAGATAAAAATATCTCGAATCACCACCCGGGGGTAAAAAGAAAAAATTATAGGTCAAAAAGAAAGAAAAGGCCAACCTCGTCCGACCCCTTGAAAAAAATCAAGGGATACACAGTCAGTTGGTCAAAAGAAAACTAAAAACCTTCCGCAAATCCTGCAATGCTACAATTACAAAAGTGCTCAACACAAGTGGAGCCAATTATAAAATTAACTTGAATCGCGAATCGGAAATCTTCTACTAAAGTTTCACCTTATCGGATCATCAGGAAGCCTAACTCCAACTAATGCTAAAGAAGATATATATTATAAATATATAAACTGGTGAAGATATATATATATATATATATATATATATATATAAACTGATGAGAATAGAGAAAGCGTTTGCAAAGAAATTGATGAATAAAAAGGCTCAAGTCTCCAGGACTCTTCTTAGTATTCTGGCCAATCTCAACAATGCTGTAATTTGGATGGTCTTCATTTGTCTTCTTATTTTCTAGTCCTCCAGTCCGTTTATCAATCCTTTGGTAACTGTCCTGAGCACGTCGTTTACAATTAGTATCAACTTCGCTTTCATGTCCTATAGTTTTTTTTCCGTTCTCTAGCAAGGTTTACGTACTAATCTCTATTACTTTTTTTTACTCATATACGTACTTTTTATTATTCTAATTATATATATATATGTATATATATGCACACACACACACACACACACACACATACTTATACAGTGTATCACAAAAGTGAGTACACCCCTCACATTTCTGCAGATATTTAAGTATATCTCTTCATGAGACAACACTGACAAAATGACACTTTGACCCAATGAAGAGTAGTCTGCATGCAGCTTATATAACGGTTAATTTATTTTCCCCTCAAAATAACTCAAAATATAACCACTAAAATCTAAACTCCTGTCAACAAAAGTGAGTACACACCTTAGGAAAAGTTGTCAATATTAACATACACCATGTCAATTGTCAATATTTTGTGTGGGCACCATCGTTATCCAGAACTGCCTTTACTCTCCTGGGCATAGAGTTTACCAGAACTTCACAGGTAGCCACTGAATATATCTATATTTATATTCATATTAAAATGAATACGTCTAAAAATAAATTTGAATTCAAACCTGTCAAACTCCGCTTAAAAATTGACCTTGTGTCATATCCTGCCCGAGCGGAGGGGTTGGGAAAAAAAGGAGGTGCCTGTGGTGTAATGGTTATCGTCGTAAGAGATGGACACGGCGACACGAGTTCAAATCCTGGACGAAACTGATTACATTTCACATAGCACTAATACCCTTGGGAAATGTATGAATCCAATTATTCTCCCTCTAGCTATGGGTAAATAGTAGGGCAAACTAGGTTCTTCAGCCTTGGTGAGGCAACTAGTCTAGGAGAAGGAAAACTCTGAATTCAAACCTGTTAAACTCCGCTTAAAAATTGACCTCGTGTCATATCCTGCCCGAGATGAGGGGTTGGGTAAATATGATGAATAAATTTGAATGTGGTACTATAGGTTTTTATTTATATAATTACGCTCCACGTGTGTTTCGGATTTGGTGGTCTTCTTCAGGAGACAATGCCTCGAATCGCCTCTGATTCCAGCTTTTAGAGAGACGATTATTTTATGACGATTTAGATTTTCATCAAGTGTGCTTCTTTTTTAATCGAGTTTTTTTTGTGGGGGGGAGTTCTTTTAAGTATGTATTAACTAGTATCTACTTAACGTATTCGTGTGTGTATATATATATATATATATACATATATATATATATATATATATATATATATATATACAAACTTTAACAGACATATATACGTACACACACGTATAAATCAGTCTTCTTTGCACTTTTTTCTCTTTTTAGTTTTTTCTTTAATTTTTTTTTTTTTTTTACTTTGATATTTCTCTCTCTCCATCGTTGCATTTCTTTTGTTTTCATTCACTTTCATTCTTTTTTGACTCTCTTTCATTTTGACTTCTCTTTCCTTCCTTTTTTTTTTTTTCAACTCTTCATCCTTTTCTTCATACTCTTCCAGCCGACTGGGACTGTAGTATACGCTGACAGCAATTCTAGAGAATGCTCCTCACAAAGAGTGTCCTGTTATGACTCAAAACTGGAACTGATAGCAACGCTTCTCTCCTAACAAATGAGGAGTGCATCTTCATTGGCATTACTCTCAGGTCCACTCTGATTTGGAGTGGTAGTACCTGTTAGAGTCACATCAATGCATATTTACCAACCCCTCCGCTTGGGCAGGATATAACACAAGGTCAGTTTTAAGCGGAGTTTAACAGGTTTGAATTCAGAGTTTTCCTTCTCCTAGACTTGTTGCCTCACCAAGGCTGTAGAACCTAGTCTGTCCTACTATTTACCCACTACTATTTAGCTGGAGGGATAAGGAGTTAGTGCTTGTCCCCAAGAGTATCAATGAAGAAGTAAAATCATCATCATCATTATGTCGTGCCGCTAGCACAGATATCCCTGACCCTTTCTCGCCACTTCTCCCGATCATTCATCGTATCTGGCAGGTCTTCAGGGCTTCATCCCATATCCTCACATAGCTACTGTATGTATGTTCGAGCTGGTCGTCCTGCTTTTACTCGGCCATATGTGGGGGTCCATAGGAGTACATCACTTATGAGCTCGTCCCTGCTGTCAAGCAGTGTCATGCATGTCTGGTTCGTCTAACATGGATAGTTTTCGTAATGGGAGACAGGGGTCCGTATCGTTGGTGCCTTGTTGGGTATTGCCGCCAGTACTTGTTCAATATTGATCGCAGCATTCTTGTGTAATTGCCGTCTAGCTTCTTCTCCAGCCGTTTAGTTAGCGTCCAAGAAGTGCATCCATATAGCAGTATCGATACGACCGCTGCCTAGAAGAAACTGCGTTTCATTTTATCGGTCAGGTCTGATTTCCATATGATCGAAAGCCTTTCGATAGCTGTCCATGCCTTCGTTAGCCGTGTGCTGATGTCTTTTTCGGTTGATGAGACACTGTTTCCTAGGTAGGTGAATTTGTGAACCAGTTTCAGAGAGGTTCCGTCTAGTGTGGAAATGTCGCCTGTTTGATTATAGCACATATATTCAGTTTTGTGTGCATTGACATGGAGGCCAATGCCTGCGGTGGCTCGTTCCAAACTATGCAATAGTGTTTTGGCTTGGTTGGGTGTATTTGCCAGTAACGTTGTGTCATCGGCCTAGTCGGCGTCGGTAATTGTTTTTGCGGGGTACCTTCTGCTACTTTTCTTTGTCAGCTCGAAGCCGTTTTCTCTGATTTTCTCAATCGATGTTCTAAGCACGTAATCTAGACAGATGATAAAGAGGTATGGGGCTAGCTTGTCTCCTTGTAGTACTCCTGCTACAATGTCGAAGTATTCTGTGTCTCTATCCGGTGAACGTATTTTCACTTTGGTATTTCTGTAGAGAATCGTTATTGCTGCTACGGTTTCTAACGCTATATTACTGCTGGAATTCGAACTTGCTTACTACGATGTCGTTATTTAGCACCCGAGCCACTACACTAAGGTGGATACCTCTCTTTCTTTTGTAAACGATACAGGCAATCAACAACCAAGTGTTGAACTCTTCTCGATTTTTCCTTTCTATTCCGATACACTTGTATTTTTGTTCCCGTTTTATATGTCTTCGGCCTCATACCCGCCAAACCCCACTTCTCTCTATTTCTTTCTCTCTCCATCTACATTCGCACCCACCTTCTAATTTAAACGTACGTAATTAGGGGAGCATACTAATTAATACGAGTTAATTAGGAAGCAAATGCACGTAAGAAGTAAAATGAGACGAAACCAATTGGAAGCACACGTGAACCTGACAAAAACGTAAATTGACTTTGTTATCATTAATGTTTTCATTGGATATAATGCGTTTATTTGGGCAAATTTGCTCCGTGTTTGTGGTGAGCGTGCGTGAGTGCGAGAGAGAGAGAGACAGACAGACAGAAACAGAGAGCAAAAGAGAGAGAGAGAGAGAGAGTGAGAGAGAGCGAGAAAAAGAGAGAGAGAGAGAAAGAGAAAGCAAAAGAGAGAGAGAGAGTGAGAGAGAGCGAGAAAAAGAGAGAGAGAGAGAAAAAGAGAGAGCAAAAGAGAGAGAGAGAGTGAGAGAGAGCTAGAAAAGAGAAAAAGAGAGAGAGAGAGCAAAAGAGAGAGAGAGAGAGAGCGAGAAAAAGAAAGAGAGAGAGAGAGAGAGAAAGAGAGAGCAAAAGAGAGAGAGAGAGTGAGAGAGAGCGAGAAAAAGAGAGACAGAGAGAGAGGAAGAGAGAGCAAAAGAGAGAGAGAGAGACTGAGAGAGAGCGAGAAAAAGAGAAAGAGAGAAAGAGAGCGAGAGAGCGCGAGAGAACGAGAAAAAGAGAGAGAGAGAGAGAGCAAAAAAAATGAAGTATCCCCACCGCCAATACCGATTTTATATTTGCTGTTTTTCTTTATTCATACTTTGTGGGGCAGACTGAACTCTTTAATCGTGGTATAGCGACCAGTCTAGGAGAAGGAAAACTCTGATTTCGAAAACCTATTTAAAAATTGACTTTGTGTTACAACCGGTTATACTCAGTGCGCTTAGAGACAGACTATGTTGCGATTCATTACGAAAAGTCACCCATTTAACCCCGGCGCAAGATCATCGGTACTTACGAGGGAATAACCAAAAGTCACAGGAAGCAACGTCTGGACTGTGGGAGGCTGAGGAACTGTCTTGATGCACATCTTGGTCAAATAGTCTGTGACAAGAATGGAGATGTGGACTGATGTATTGTCCTGGTGGAAATGCTACTGACCTGACTTGAAGAGTGCTGGCCTCTTTCTTAGGAATCTCTTCCTGAACTCCCTTAAAACCTCAACATAGTAATCTTAACCCTAACCCTAACCCTTCAGCCGAATCACCTCTGGTGTATTGACTTCCCTATTCCTCCCACACCTCTCGTCATCCCTCACAGGCTCCGTGCCTTCCTTGAATCTTTTATACCACTCAAAAACTGATGCTCGATTCATGTAAGATGGTCGAAAAGCAGTCTGAAGCATCCTATACGTTTCTCTGGCATTTTTCCAAGTTTAAAACACAATTTTATTGCATATCGTTCTTCTAAAGTGTCCTCATGTCCAGATTGCATTTTTGAAATTCACCAGCTGTGACAATCAGGCTTTAGTAGGGTGTATTCCAATTGCTGCTGTAGCTGTTGATTTGAACCTGAAATCATAAAAATTGGTTTGTCATCTCATAAGATGTATAGCAATAACATACTGAATTGTCAAGAGTCTACGACAATTTTAAATGCCCATACGAAAAAAGTGTGGAAACTTATCGTATGCACCTCGTAACTTAAGATGCTATCAACGTGACTTGATCTGCTGCTTAATAACCTTTCCTTTGTCTGACACGCTGTGTTTTATATTGACCTTCGACCCGGCCAAACATGCCATTCCAAAGTGATGCAGCGGAAGGAAGTGACACATTCCAATGGCCAGTAATCGAAAGAAATCGCGTAGGCAGATGTGGCTGACGAAATGGGACAAGGTAAAAGCCCATGATACACTCATAAACTGATGTACCGGAAGAGAGTGACCTCTGAACAGCATGACAGTTGTTTCCGCTTGATGACGATCAAACATGCCATTCCAAAGATTCAGTGGGCGATTGAACTATTATATAACTCGGTGGAGATGAGTTGGAGATCAGACGAGTTAGAGACGAGATGTGGTAGGGAAAGCCACACCTCTCACAGTAAAACCTTTTCGAAACTTTCAAATAAAGTGAGAGGTAAATTTTTTTAAAGAAGTCTTCGCTCGTCTTTTATTATTGTGCGTGGATATGATTATGCCTACAACAGCTGGCCATTGGGGATTAAATGATAAATAAAAACCTAATAACATGAATACAAAAAAAAATAATCTCTCAGGAGGCTTCTGATAGAAAGGGTAATCTACGCATGCATGACAATTTGGGGTTCCTGGCGCCAATAAGAAACTCCTCAAATCTGTCCAAGTTGGCTGCGGCTGTAGAATACACTGACTGCATCTCTACAGAGAGGCAACACCCCACCAAACTAGTGTCCTAGATATGACACTAAACAATCTAATGGTCAGCTTCCAATAATGTTGGAGCTCTGGGGAATGCGGAGGACCCCTTCATTGCCATTTCTCCCTGGTCAACTCTGATAGGGTCCTATCTATGGGTCAACTAGAACTAAGCTGTGCACTTATGCTAAACTGAATTGCTTGGACTAGAACTGTTTTGTCATTTAACTGTAATAAACAAAAAAAAACGTAGTTATGCTAAGCCGAATTATTTGAAATAGAACTGTTTATACGTATAAAAATGGATTCGGCATTAAATATCCTACAATGTTTGATATGCCATAAAACCAAACCAAGCTAAAACAAAGTTTTATCTATATGACTTGATTCGGCATTTAATGACCCGAAAATAGTTCATGTGCCGTTAAACAAAACCAATCAACCTTCTCAGATCCCGCTAGACACAACGACCGGAAGAACTGCTATTTCTCTGGTTCGGGAAAATATTCATCTCCTCAAACTGGAGAATGAAAGTTGAGTTTTAAGGTATCTCTTTCTCTTTTCAGCCGTTCATTCCTTTTCAGCTTGATCCATCAACAAAAGAAGTTAATAAATGGATTGGAGTTGGAAGTAAAATAATCCAAATCCATCAACTTTCTGAACCAAACTTATTATACCCTAGAAGCCTCAGACAGCTTAGGGGTGTCCTCGTGGTGTAATGGTTAAAGTGATGGACTGCGGAATCGTAGTACGCGAGTTCGTACTCCAGTCGCGCTATTACGTTCACTTTCTGGCAAATACCTTGGGAAAGGTATGAACCCCATATCCTCCCAGTTATGGGTTAAATAGTACCACTACTGTTCTTCTCGGAGAATAGCTTTGGCATTAAATAACCTACAAAGGTTGATAGGTCATTAAACAAAGAAACCAATCAAACAACTTATGGTACATTCTTTTTGTAATGGTCACCCATCTAAGGACTGAGCAAGCTGATCTATGCTTAACAATGAACGAGCAGGAACCGAATTTTTAAAGGTGTTTTGACCGTAACTCTTAGATTTTTGTAAGCTTTTCTTCGTCAGCCACACAGGTTTCAGCCTGTTTACGGTACCCTCTGTAAGTAAATGGTCACCCATACAACTTCTAAACAAACTCATCCTTGCTTAACTGATGTAGCGTTCATCTATGCTATGAACATGTCTTTATCGTAAATCAGAGACATGGGGTCGTGGCTGTTTACTAAAATTTTCATAGGGGATTAGAAAATGTTGACTGTATAATCTAACCGTGATTAAGAGCCCCACCCCCAAAGAAAGGGGCGTATGAAGTATGATACTAAACTGTATTTGGTGTTGAGGTTTCAGTTTCAGAGTACTGGGAAGGGTGAATTGTAATTCCTATTAGGTACTCACATATGAGCCAAATAGATCTGTTAGGAAATTACTTGTGTTTGATCGGAATACTTGAGATCATAAAAGCGTATGCAAAAATTTTGGAAACTTCGCAAAAAGATACAAATATGCAATATATCCAATTCCATAAATTCTTGGTATAACATAATCCAAGATGTGTTGACATGCCCAAAAAACAATCAATCAATCGTAAATTTAGGCCTGGCACCAAAACCTCAGATTACTTACAGTATCTGCGATTTAGAAATAGTCACCACGCAATTCTTCTTCTTCTTCTTCTTCTTCTTCTTCTTCTTCTTCTTCTTCTTGCACCTGTTCCTCTTCCTCTCCTTTTCCACCTGTTCCTCTTCTTCTTCTTCTCCTTCTTCTTCTTCATCATATTATACATTTTCCTCCTCTTCCCCCTTTTCTTCTTCTTCTTCTTCTTCTTCTTCTTCTTCTTTCACCACTTCTTCTTCTTCTTCTTCTTCTTCTTCTTCTTCTTTCACCTGTTCCTCTTCTTTTCCTCTTCCACCTGTTCCTCTTCTTCTTCTTCTTTTCTTCTTCATCATATTATACATTTTCCTCCTCCTCCTCCTCCTCCTCCTCTTCTTCTTGTTCTTCTTGTCCTTTCACCTCTTCTTCTTCTTCTTCTTCTTCTTCTTCTTCTCTTGGTTCTTATCATTTATCTTTTTTCTTCATATCCTCTTCAAACACTAGTTTTTTTTATTCTTGGTTTAGTTGGGTTTTATAGCAAATCAACCATCGAAGGTTACTTAATGCCAAATTATACTTACATATTAAATATGTATAATTTGTAAATATATTTGCTCGATAAGATTTTTAAACGAGCTCATTTTTGTACACAGTTAAATGATATCAAGAATTGCTATTTAACGCCAATTATTCAGTTTAGTCAGACAGTTAAAGACTTTCAAGTATTGCTATTTAACACTAATGATAATTCAATTCAATATCACTCATTCATTTGCTCACAGTTAAATACTATGTATCTCTAACATTTCAATTAAACATCAGTCTTTAGTTTACACACTGTTAATTGCTCAAACAGTTCCACTTCTAACGATTCAGTTTAGCCTTAGTCATTTGCTTGCACTCAGTTTAAACGGGTAACAGCTCTATTTGACCCATAGATAGAACCCTATCAGGTGATACTACTCCAGGCCAGAGTTGACCTGGGAGCAATGGCAATAAAGTAGTAACTCCATATTCCCCAGAGCTCCGCTGATTGGAGCCTTGCCATCAGATTATTTAATGTCATATCCTGGACACTCGCAGGGGGGTCTTAGCCCTCTGCAGTGATGTAATAGGTGTATTCTACAGCTCAAGATGAATTGGCTGTTAGACTCTTGTATTTAATCTTCCTTCTCCATATCGTCTTCAAACACTTCTTCTTCTTGGCCATATGCATGTCCCCTCATTTTACCCCTACTTTCTCAATTACCTCCCCACTCCTCTCTCGAGGCTTTTTTACCAGTCTAAAAAACGATCATCTTTCTCTTACTGGTCATTTAATTGACAATTTCTATCCTGTTGATAAGATAATGTAATTACTTTATATATATATATATATATATATATATATATATATATGAGAAAGAGAGAGAAATTAAGAGTGAAAAATAGAGAAATTAAGAGTGAGAGAGACCAAGGGTAAGAAACAGAACCCAGAATTACAAGACGCGAATCTTGTCTTTAAACCACTGCTCGCCATGATAACTTAAAGAACACTGATAAAAAAAGTCGAGGCAGACGAAAAAATATCTGGTAATGGTTGGGCACAGTTTTCAGATCATCAAATCCCCATCCTTTACCCCTTGCAACCTTTATACGAAAACTTCGGCGTAGGAGGGAGTGGAAATCGAGACTCGTTAATCTTGGATCCCAACAGCTCAGGATAATCAGTTGGAGGGAATCGAAACGGTTGACGAAAGTTTAGACCTTTTTAATAACGGTATCAATAAGATTTACGTTAGTCTGGCACAAGGCAGCTTATTTATGAAACCCTATGTCGTACAAACAGGCATAAACCTTCAGAAAAGACAAGATCATCAAAAAATACCGTATATTGCACAGGACATGAGCTTCGAAAACTTTTAGAAAAGTCAAGATCATCTAAATATCCCACATTTTGAATAAGACAAGTGATTTAAAAACTTTTAGAAAGGCTGAGATCATCTAAATATACCATATAATGAACAGAACAAACGATTTGAAGCCCTTTTCAAAAGCCGAGATCATCTAAATATACCATATAATGAACAGGACAAACGATTTGAAACCCTTTTGAAAATCCTAGATCTTCTAAATATACCGTATGTAGAATTAGAAAAGCTTTAAAACATTATAAAAATTTTTGAGGAACAAAAGGTGCTGAATAAGAGATCCCCCTTGGTGTCGGTAACATTCTAGACTTCGCTATAACAGTAAGCGAGTTGGGACTCTATTCGCACAAATATATTCATTTTTGGGTTGATATCTTTTGGAAAGATATGAATCCCCTCATTCTTCCCAGCCATGGGTTTAAAATCTTTTAGAAAAGCCAGGTCTAGGTCTTGTCTAAATTGGTTTTATGGTACATCAATCATTGTAAGTTACCAATGCCTAGTCCATATATATATATATATATATATACGAGGATCGTTAAATAAGTTTCCAGATTTTTTTTCGTGTGGGCATTTTTATTGATAGTACACACATGAAACTCTTGACCCATTCGAAGGAATCTCCTTCAGCTGCAATGCACTTGTACCGTTCCAACAACTTCTGGAAGGCCCCATGGAAGTCCTCTTGTGTGAGCGTGTCAATGACCTTCGTCACAGCCTCTTTCATCTCCTCAATTGTCTCATAACGACAGCCTCTGAGCTTAAGGAATAACCAAAAGTCACACGGAGCAAGGTTTGGACTATAGGGAGGCTGAATAACTGTCTTGATGCCCATCTTGGTCAAATAGTCTGTGACAAGGAAGGAGTTGTGGACTGGTGAATTGTCCTGGTGGAAATGCCACTGACCCGATTGGAAGAGCTCTGGCCTCTTCCGACGGAATCTCTTCCTGAACTCCCTTAAAACCTCAACATAGTAACCCTAACCCTAACCCTTTGGTCAATCAACTCTGGTGTGTTGACTTTCTTACTCCTCCCACACCTCTTATCACCCCCGACAGACTCCCTGCCTTCCTTGAATCTCTCTTATGCCACTCGAAAACTGATGCTCAATTCATGCAAGATGGTCGAAAAGCAGTCGGAAGCATTCCGTACGTTTCTCTGGCATTTTTTCCAAGTTTAAAACACAATTTTATTGCATATCATTCTTTCTCACGTCCAGATGGCATTTTTGAAATTCACCAGCTGTGACAATCAGGGTTTAGTAGGGTGTATTCCAATTGCTGCTGTAGCTGTTCATTTAAACCTGAAATCATAAGAATTAGTCAGTCATCTTGTAAGATTTATTGCAATATCATAGAGAATTTTCAATAGTCTACGATAATTTAAACGCCTGTACAAAAAAGTCAGGAAACTTATGGAAGGCACCACGTATATATATATATATATATATATATATATATATATATATATATATATATATATATATAAATTTATAATTTAAAGAATTCAGTTTAGCATGAATATAAAGTTTCAATATAAAAACCGTTCTATTTCAAAATACTCAGTTAAGCATAAGTACTGTTTTTCGTTTACACAGCTAAATGTTAGACCAGTTAGTTTCAAATAATTCAATTTAGCATTAGCACTCAGTTCAGTTTTATTTAACCCATAGATAGGACCCTTATTAGGTGCTACCACTCAGAGCCTGAGTGGACCTGGGAGCGATGGCAGTGAAGAAGTACTCCGCATTTCCCAAAGCTCCAGCATTTCTAGACGTCATCATCAGATTAGTTAGTGTCATTTCCAGGGCACAGGTTTGGGGAGTTTTACCCCTTTGCAGAGATGCAGTCGGTGTATTCTACAGTCCCAGTCGCGTAGACTAAGAAAACCTAGGATTATAAAGAAATGTATTTAGCATATTCCATGGTTTAATAGTAATTGTGGTTGGAAATGGGCTAAAGAAAGCTTGGTTTATGAAAAATGTATGTAGCATATTCCATGGTTTAATAGTAATTGTCGTTGGAAATGGGCTAAAAAAGCTTGGTTTATGAAAAATGTATTTAGCATATTCCATGGTTTAATAGTAATTGTCGTTGGAAATGGACAAAAAAAGCTTGGTTTATGAAAAATGTATTTAGAATATTCCATGGTTTAATAGTAATTTTCGTTGAAAATGGGCTAAAAAAAGCTTGGTTTATGAAAAATGTATTTAGCATATTCCATGGTTTAATAGTAATTGTCGTTGGAAATGGGCTAAAAAAAGCTTGGTTTATGAAAAATATATTTAGCATATTATATGGTTTAATAGTAATTGTGGTTGGAAATGGGCTAAAAAAAGCTTGGTTTATGAAAAATGTATTTAGCATATTCCATGGTTTAATAGTAATTGTCGTTGGAAATGGGCTAAAGAAAGCTTGGTTTATGAAAAATTTATGTAGCATATTCCATGGTTTAATAGTAATTGTCGTTGGAAATGGGCTAAAGAAAGCTTGGTTTATGAAAAATTTATTTAGGATATTCCATGGTTTAATAGTAATTGTCGTTGGAAATGGGCTAAAAAAGCTTGGTTTATGAAAAATGTATTTAGCATATTACATGGTTTAATAGTAACTGTGGTTGGAAATGGGCTAAAAGAAGCTTGGTTTATGAAAAATGTATTTAGCATATTCCATGGTTTAATAGTAATTGTCGTTGGAAATGGGCTAAAAAAGCTTGGTTTATGAAAAATGTATTTAGCATATTCCATGGTTTAATAATAATTGTCGTTGGAAATGGGCTAAAAAAAAGCTTGGTTTATGAAAAATGTATTTAGCATATTCCATGGTTTAATAGTAATTGTCGTTGAAAATGGGCTAAAAGGATCTAAGATTATAAAAAATATATTTATCAAATTCCATGGTTTAAAAGTAATAGTCGTTGGAAATGCGCTAAAAAAAAGCTTGGTTTATGAAAAATGTATTTAGCATATTCCATGGTTTAATAGTAATTGTCGTTGGAAATGGGCTAAATGGATCTAGGATTATAAAAAATATATTTAGCAAATTCCATGGTTTAAAAGTAATAGTCATTGGAAATGGGCTAAAAAAATCTTGGTTTATGAAAAATGTATTTAGCATATTCCATGGTTTAATAGTAATTGTCGTTGGAAATGGGCTAAAGAAAGCTTGGTTTATAAAAATGTATTTAGTATATTACATGGTTTAGTAGTAATTGTCGTTGGAAATGGGCTAAAAAAACTTGGTTTATGAAAAATGTATTTAGCATATTACATGGTTTAATAGTAATTGTGCTTGGAAATGGGCTAAAGAAAGCTCGGTTTATGAAAAATGTATTTAGCATATTTCATGGTTTAATAGTAATTGTCGTTGGAAATGGGCTAAAAGGATCTAGGATTATAAAAAATATATTTAGCAAATTCCATGGTTTAATAGTAATAGTCGTTGGAAATGCGCTAAAAAAAAGGCTTGGTTTATGAAAAATGTATTTAGCATATTCCATGGTTTAATAGTAATTGTCGTTGGAAATGGGCTAAAAAAGCTTGGTTTTTGAAAAATGTGTTTAGCATATTCCATGGCTTAATAGTAATTGTCGTTGGAAATGGGCTAAAAAAAAGCTTGGTTTATGAAAAATGTATTTAGCATATTCCATGGTTTAAAACTAATTGTAGTTGGAAATTGACACGATGATCTGAGTTCAAGTCCTGAATGACAGTCTTTGCATTTCCCAAAGAACTAAATACCTCACAAATACATGAATACAAGAATTTTCCTTCCAGTTATGTGTAAATAGTATAGTAAACTAGACTCTTTAGTATATTCATCAGTCAAGAAGTCAGAATTTAAACTTGTTAATTTCCGCTTAAAAATTGATCTCGTGCCAAATCCTGTGAATTTCTTTTTTGTCTACAGCAAGGTCACCTTGTGTAGTGATTTACCTAGCTTTGTATCATAAAAGCTCTTTGAAATTATCAAATTTTAAATTCAAGTGAACATGTGTGCACAGGAGGTCAACTTACCTGTCGAATTACTTTGGTTGTTTTTGTTAGGTTTGTTTTGTTTTTGTTTTGTTTAATGGCATATAAACCTTTGTTGGTTATTTCATGCCAAAACTATTCTCCTAAAAGAACAGTAGTGGTGCTATTTAACCCATAGCTTGTGGGATAAGCGGGTTAATACCTTTCCCAAGGGTATTTGCCCGAAAGTGAACGTAATAGCGCGACTGGAGAACGAACTTGTTTTGGTTAGGTTTTATGGAATATCAGCCATTATATGTTATTTAAAACCTCTATATTCCAATATATTAAACACAAAATTGGTTTTAGTTTGATTTTATGGCATATAAGTCATTGTAGGTTATTTAATGCTAAATCCTCTATATTCATATATATAAAATGTATAGGATTTAGTTTGGTTGGGTTTTATGGCATATCAACTATTATAGGTTATTTTATGTCAAATTCTTTTTATATTTACATATCAAATATATAGTATTTGGTTTATTTTGGTTTTATGGCATATCAAACATTGTAGGTTATTTAATGCTAAATCCTCTATATACATACATATTAAATATATAGGATTTTGGTTGGTTTGGTTTTATGCCATATCAGTCATTGTAAGTAATTTAAAATACTCTTTATACATATATATTAAATATATAGGATTTGGTTCAGTAGAGTTTTATAGTATGTCAACAGTTATAGGTTATTTAATGCCAAACCCCCTTTATATATATATATATATATATATATATATATATATATATATATATATATGATATTGATTGGTTCTGTTTATATCATCCATCATAGATTATTTAATGCTAAATCCTCCATATACATAGATATTTATAATATAGAATTTGGTTGGGTTGGGTTTTATTAACCAGTGTTGTTTATTTAATGCCAAATCTTCTTCATACATATATATTAAATATATAGGATTTGGTTTGGTGGGGTTTTATGGCATGTCAACTATTGAAGGTAATTTAAAGTCAAATCCTTTTTATACATATATATTAAATACATATTATTTCGTTTGGTTGGGTTTTATCAACCATTGTTGGTTATTCAATGCTAAATCCTCTTTATACATATATATTAAATATATAGGATTTGGGTTGGTTGGGTTTTATGGCATATCAACCATTGTAGGTTATTTAATGCCAAATCCTCTTTATATATATATATATATATATATATATATATATATATATATATATATATATATATGATTGATTTGGTCGAGTTTTATAGCAATATAATCTATGCAGTGGATTCTACTGCTTTTGCCAAATGGGCCAAATATTAATATGATTCTGTCTTTAGATTGACGTCCAAACACACCGAAATGTTTATATCATGTTACTGTCATGAATGCTACCTTTGGAGTAATTAATTTTCTCATAGTGCTTCTTGCCTCACAGGTAGTGCTCAACTGACACTAGTTTGCTGCACAGAAGACAAAACCTGAAAAACAAAAATGCATGCGAGCAACTAATAATTGAAAAGGGTGACAATTTACCCGTCACCCTTGTATTTCTTTTAGTTTCAAAAATACATTGCCCAGTCAGCTGGGGCTGTAGAATACACTGACTGCAACTCTGCAGAGGGGTAAGAGTTTCCTGGATATGACACTAAATAATCTGATGGTGAGGTTCCAGCAGTGCTGGAGCTTTGGGGAATGCGGAGTACCCCTTCATTGCCATCGCTCCCAGGTCCACTCTGGCCCGGAGTGGTAGCACCTGATAGGGCTCTATCTATGGGATAAATAGAACTAAGAGTATACTTATGCTAAAATGAATTGTTTGAGTAAACTGAATAGCTTGAAATAGAATTGTTTTTGACAATTAAACTGTATTTACATTTAAACTGTGTGCTTATGCTTAACTGAATTATTTGAAGTGGAACTGTTTTTCGACGTTGGGACTGTATTTTCACTTAACTGAATTGTTATATATAACTGCTTGAATCGTTTAAAATGGAAATGTTTTTGACAATTAAACTGAGTACTACTCATGCTAAACTGAATTGTTTTAAATAGAACGGATTATTTACATAAAAATGGATTTGGCGTTAAATAACGTACAAAGTTTGATATGCCATAAAATCCAACCAACCAAACCAACCAAAATACATCATTTCAATTCGAAAAGAGGGCATGAAATTATCCTATTTACCCAACCCCTCCTGTCGGGCAGGATATGACACAAGGTCAATTTTTAAGCAGAGTTTAACAGGTTTGAATTCAGAGTTTTCCTTCTCCTAGACTAGTTGCCTCACCAAGGCTGAAAAATTCAGTCTGACCTACTGTTTACCCATAGCTGGAGGGAGAATAATTGGATTCATACCTTTCCCAAGGGTATTAGTGCAATAGGAAATGCAATCAGTCTCGTCCAGGATTTGAACTCGAGTCGCCGTGTCCATTTCCTGCGACGATAACCATTAAACCACGGGTACCTCCAGAGGGCATGAAATTATATATATATGTAAGCTTTGCTTATAATCATTATAATCCAGCCGGCATAATGGTCAGAGCTCAGATTTGCATAGTTATTTTTAGTTGTTTTTTTTTTTAACATTGTCCAATCCAATAAAAATGATTTGGGAACACATCTATTAAACCCAAATTACCAACAACTCCGACTTCACATTAAATGAAATTATTTTGTAGTGGAGTGGAGGAAAGGTACGAATCGAGAATCACACGTAGCCATTACAAAATAATAATAATAATAATAATAATAATAATGGCGGGGGCGGGGTCCTCTTGGTGTAATGGTTAAAGCGCTGGACTGCGAGATCATAGAATGCGAGTTCGAACTCCAGTCGCGCTATTACGTTCACCTTCGGAGGTGCCCGTGGTGTAATGCTTATCGTCGCAGGATATGGGCACGGCGACACGAGTTCAAATCCTGGACGCGGTTGATTGCATTTCACATAGCACTAATACCCTTGGGAAAGGTATGAATCCAATTATTCTCCCTCCAGCTATGGGTAAATAGTAGGACAGACTAGGATCTTCAGCCTTGGTGAGGCAACTAGTCTAGGAGAAGGAAAACTCTGAATTCAAACTTGTTAAACTCCGCTTAAAAAATTGACCTTGTGTCATATCCTGCCCGAGCGGAGGGTTGGGTAAATATGATTACGTTCACCTTCGGACAAATACACTTGGGAAAGGTATGAAACCCCTTATCCTCCCAGCTATGGGTTGAATTGTGCCATATTCTCCAAGAAGTATGTATTTGGCATTAAATAACTGAAGAAGGTTGATATACCATTAAAAACAGCAAACTAAAAAAAACTGGTCTCCTCAGCTTTCCCCTTGTAGAGCGCCCCAGGCACCTGGCAATAAACCTCTTAAATGAGGGGGCTGGTGATGCTCGAGAAAGAAGCAATCTTTGACCAAGCGAATATCTTAACTAAACCTACACGTCCAAAGATGATTAAGCACTTTAAGACGAGGGACACACTTTACGGGTTGGATTTGTTTTAAAAACGTATTTTTTTCACTTTGAAATTTAGAGAAATAAAAGCATATAAAATCCGAGAACGTTGATTGATGGATTTTAATGGTATGTCAATCTGTCTTGAACTATTTCATGCTAAGAGGATAGAGAATCGCGTTTATTGTACGTGTGCATTTGCTTCTTCAGAAATTATTTTTAAACAT
This sequence comes from Sepioteuthis lessoniana, assembly GCA_963585895.1. NCBI lineage: Eukaryota > Metazoa > Mollusca > Cephalopoda > Myopsida > Loliginidae > Sepioteuthis > Sepioteuthis lessoniana. The sequence continues at coordinate 10,700,902 of OY757944.1, forward strand.
TCCTATCGAATACAAATAATTTAAGAACAGATCTATTTGATCCAAAGAGAGAACTTGAACAGGTACAACCACTCCGAATCAGAGTGGACCGAGCAGTAATGACAATGAGGAATATTCAAAGCTTTCCCGACAAGCCGTTTACCCGTTTACCACGAAAAATAACTCGCAACCTACAGTTCCACGGTGTATATCTTTTTAATCGAATCTTAATTAGATTTTGTTTTGTTGCCAATTACCAAGTTTTACCAAGGCCAGACAGTATCTAACTGAGACAGGCTAGCTCACGACCGTTACCCCCTCGCGAAGCGCTGGATGTGCTTATTGTGGGTTTTCCATGAAAGACGAAATTTGCAAGAGGTTTAGGAGGACGAACTCGTTAACCATAACTCTGTTTCGCCGTTTTCATAGTAAATGGACTGCGACATTTAGACACTAACCATTATGCTAAGGCAGGCGCCCTATTTGGCCTTTTAATATCTTTCTATAAGTTTTATCGGCCACATGGCCGTCATTACGAACGGTATATTAACAGAGTGGACTCGATGATCGGATAAATGACCTACTTGTAGTTGGTCTGTGGGATGGGCAGTGTTTTCTTTTTGAATGTTTCCACTGTTAAGTGAATGGTGAATGGTAGATACCTCGGCTTTTGGCATTAGGCTCATTTAAAATCGAAAAACAAAAAAAATAAAAAAATAAAAGCATCAAATAGATAAAAGGAAGCAATAATGTTGATTTGCCTTTTTTTTTTCTTTTTTGCTTTTATTTTTGTTTTTGCTTTTGTTTTTGTTTTTATTAATTTTCTTTTTCCTCAAATTTTTCTTTTTTTTTTTTTCTTTCAAATTTTCTTCTTCTGTTTCTTATTTCTTTTTATTCGTTCTCTTTTTTATCTTTTTTTAACTTTTTTTTTCGTTCCTAATGTTTTAACATTTTCTTTCTTTCTTTCCCTATGTTTTCTTCTTGCTGCCTATCTTTCAACCTAAGTTCTTTATTTCTTTCTTTCTTTCTTTCTTTCCCTATGTTTTCTTCTTGCTGCCTATCTTTCAACCTAAGTTCTTTCTTTCTTTCTTTCCCTATATTTTCTTCTTGCTGTCTATCTTTCAACCTAAGTTCTTTCTTTCTTTCTTTCTTTCTTTCTTTCCCCATATTTCTTTTTTGCTGTCTATCTTTCAACCTAAGTTCTTTCTTTCTTTCTTTCTTTCTTTCTTTCTTTCCCCATATTTCTTTTTTGCTGTCTATCTTTCAACCTAAGTTCTTTCTTTCTTTCTTTCTTTCTTTCCCCATATTTCTTTTTTGCTGTCTATCTTTCAACCTAAGTTCTTTCTTTCTTTCTTTCTTTCTTTCTTTCTTTCCCCATATTTCTTTTTTGCTGTCTATCTTTCAACCTAAGTTCTTTCTTTATTTTTTTTCTTTCTTTCTTTTCAATTTTCCATAATCCCTTTTTTCTACCTTTTTCTTTCTTTTCTTCATTTCTTTCTCTCGCATTCTTTTCTTGTTAATATGGCCCTAGTCTTTCTTCCTCTATTTTTCTTTATTTTTTCTTTCTTACTTTCTTCCAATGTTTTTCTTTCTTTTCTTTCCTTGTCTTTTCATATTAATTATATTTACTTTTTTCTTTTAGTTTTTTTTTTACTTTTCTTTCTTTCTTTCTTTCTTTCTTTTCTATTTACGTTTGTTTTCTTTCTCTTTTCTTCTTTTCTTCACTCCTCTCTCTCTCTCTCTCTCTCTCTCTCTCTTTCTCTCTTTCTCTCTTTCTCTACTTGTTAATATTTCCCTTTTTCCTTCTTCGGCTATTTTCTTTTCATTTTCATTCTTTCTTTCTTCCCAATGTTTTTTCATTCTTTTTATTCCTTGTTTTTTCTTATCAATTCTGTTGGCTCTCTTTTTTGTTCCTTTTTGATGACTTTTTTCTTTCTTAATCTTCCTTCATCTGTTTAATTTTCTTATTTTTTTCTTTCTTTCTTTCGTTCTTTCTTTCTTTTTTCTTTTTCATTTCCATTTTCTTTCTTTCTTTCTTTCTCTCGTCCTTATCAATATTTTCCATGTATTTTCCCTCTATTTTTCTTTCTTTTTCTTTCTCATCTTTTTCTTTTTTTTCTTTTTCCTTTCATTACTGTTCTCTAAATCATTTCTCTTTTTTTTTGCCGTTTTATTACTTTCTGTTTCATTCATTATCTCTCTAAATCTCCGTCATTTTCTTTCTTTCTTTCTTTCTTTCTTTCTTTCTTTCTTTCTTTCTATAATCCTTTTTTCTTTGTCTTTTATTCTTTCTTTACTTCTTTCTCTCTCTTTCTTGTCAATATTTCCCTTGTCTTTCTTCCTCAATTTTCTCTTCTTTATTTTTTTTCAGTGTTTTTTTTCTTCTCTTTTTCATTCTGTCTCTTTTCTTCTTCATTATTTCGGCTTCTTCCTTTTGTTCACGTCTTATAACTTTCTCTTTCATTCTTTATCTCGTTTCATCTACGCAATTTCCTTTCATTCATCCTTCTTTTCTCCTTCCCATCCCCCTCTCTCTGTCTCTCTGTCTCTGTCTGTCTCTTTCTCTCTCTCTTTATTAATATTTCACTTTTCTTTCTTTCTTTAATTTTCTTTTTCTTTCTTTTCTTTTTCTTTTTTTCTCTCTCTGTTTTTCCCTTCTTTTTCTTTCCTAATTATAATGGCTTTCTTCGTTTTTTGTCTGATTTTTTTGTCTTTTTCAAACACTCGCTGTCTACTTCCTATCCTCTCTCTTTCTATCATATGTTTCTTTCGCAATTTCTCTCTCTCTCCCTCTCTGTCTCTGTCTCTGTCTCTGTCTCTCTCTCTGTAACTCTCTGTCTCTCTGTTTCTCGGTATTAATATTTCACTTTTCTTTCTTTCTTTAATTTTCTTTTCTTTTTCTTTCTTTCTCTCTCTGTTTTCCCTTCTTTTCTTTCATTTTCTTTTCTAATTATATTGGCTTTCATCTTTTTTGTCCGATTTTTTTTTTGTTTTTTTCCATCTCTGGCTGTCTCCTTACCATCCTCACCTCTCTCTCTCTCTCTCTCTCTCTCTCTCTCTCTCTCTCTCTCCTAATATTTCCCTTTTCTTTCTTTCTCCAATTTTTTTCTTACTCTGTCTGTTTTATCCCTTCCTTTCTTTCTTTGTCTTTTCTAATTCAATTGGCTTTTGTCTTTTTTTTTTGTTTTTCTTTTCTTTCTCAAACATTTTTTCTTTCAATTTTTGTTTCTTTTCTTCTTTCTAATTTTCTTTTCTTTTTCTTTCTTATTCTCGCCTTTCTTTCCTTGTTTTTTAAATTTGTCTGATTTTTTTGTCTTTTTTCGTTTATCTTTTCTTTCTCAACTTTTTTCTTTCATTTTTCTTTTTTTCTTCTTTCTTATTTTCTTTTCTTTTTCTTTCTTATTCTCTCCTTTCTTTCCTTGTTTTTTAAATTTGTCAAATTTTTTCGTTTTTCTTTTTTTTTCTCAAACTTTTTTTCTTTCATTTTTTCAAATGCAGTCATTGGCAACACCCGGTACCCGACGTAATCTTTATGATTCCTTGCAAACGGGTGTTTTCTTTTGTAAATGGATCATTAACACGTTTGCCAGACAAAGCTATTGAAAATTACTTGGTACATAACCTTGTGCCAGTCAAGGATCAGCCAAGTATCAACTTTTCTTTCGAACGCTTTCTCAACCATCCTTTTTCACATTAGGTTACGTTTTAATGGTTCTTCAGGAAAATACAATTTACAATTGGCCTCGTTCGCTCAAACTACTAAAACACCTCACCCCACTTTTAGTCTTATCAGCCACTCTCACCTCTTCCAAAAGATACAGATGAATTAAGAACCCCTACCACTTGTACACACCCTTGAAGGGTCATTCGGTACAAAATGTCTCCCCCTCAACTCCCCAGAAGACACACGTGTAAGACACGTTTGGTCGAAAAGACAAGATCCAAACGACATGCCCAGGAGGTCAGAAACACAACCAAGCCTATTCGTAGATAAACTTTGTCAAATTAAATCTGACCTCAAGTCGACGGGGCCATTTTTTAACGTTCTGTAGATCCTACTCAGACAGGGGAAATATTTGTCTGTGAGACATTTGGGACTCCCGCAAAAGATATCCTTGGGCCTTTCTGATATTGTCATGCGACATTGCATGATGTAATATGTGGATATCTATAAAACTAAATCTAGATATCGAGCTATCTTTAAGAGCCTGTTTATTAACATTCAACTTATTAATATGTGTGTGTGTATGTGTGTGTGTGCGTCAGTTTGTGTATTATCCATATTTACCAACCCCTACGCTCGGGCAGGATATGACACAAGGTCAATTTTTAAGCAAAGTGTAATAGGTTTGAATTAAGACTTTTCCTTCTCCTAGACCAGTTGCCCCACCAAGGCTGAAGAACCTTGTCTGCCCTACTATTTACCCATAGCTGAAGGGAAAATAATTGGATTCATACATTTCTCAAATGCAATCAGTCTCGTTCAAGATTTGAACTCGTGTCGCCGTGTCCATTTCCTACGATAGTAACCATTACACCACGGGCACCTCAGTTTGTGTATTATCAGTCTATCTCAGTCTGTCTCTGTTTATCTGTCTCTGTCTCTCATTCCCTCTCCCTCTCTCTCTCTCTCTATATATATATATATATCAGAATATTTTAATCTCCCTGGTTATCCTTGATATTCTCATGACGTAAAAGCAAAAGTAAGTAAAGTTGGCGATCATACTTGAGGTTGACTCAAAGGCTCCCTTTTTGATAGCTACTACACCAAGGTGTAGGGGAAGGCGCTGTTCCTTTCCCTGGATTGCTCCACTTTACCCTTGATCTTCACCTTATATTGCTAAGTACTAAGCAAGTAGGTATCAAGTATGACTCGGCCTGGGATTGAAACCCGGTCTCCTGGGCTATATATATATATATATATATATATATATATATATATATTCTAAGCCTTCTAGTAACCCTCGACTAAGGTCACCAACTTTACTTTAAACCCGGGGCCATTGGCCCAATGAGTAGAGTGTTCGCCAATGCGCCAATGTTCCGGGAGACCAGGGTTCAATCGCCAGGTCGAATCATACCAAAGACACAAAAAATGGTACTCGATGCCACCTTGCTTAACACTCAGCATTATAAGGTAAGGATCAAGGTAAAGAGGAGCAATCCTGGGAATCGAGTAGCGCCCCCCCTACATCTCTGTGTTGTAGCTATTGAAAAGGGAGCCTTCGTGTTACCCTCGACTAAACTCGTCGACTTTACATTACATAATATGCAGAAATTATAAAATCAGATCTAAATATCACAGTCTGTTCGTTATCTATCTATCTATCTATCTGTCCTTCTATCTATCAGGTTCATTATCTATCTAGCTAACTTGCGAGCAGTACTATTTAGAGTCGATTTCTCGATCTTAGTATGTTCAGGCAAGTAAATGATGGTATCCCACAAAAAAATTATTCCTTGGCATTCCTGATATTGTCAATATAATGCCTTATAAACACACACACACACACACACACACACATATATATATATATATATATATATATATATATATATATATATATATATATATATATATATATATATATATATATATATATATATATACGATCGTAGCAGAAAGAACATAATCCAAATAGGTGAATATATTATGATGTAAAGTCGACGTTAACGTTTCGGTTTCAGTAACCATCATCAGGACTTGGATATCAAAATAGTTAACATAGCGATGGATACTTGCTGAGATGACAGGAGCAAATGAAAAGTCTGCAACGAAAAGATTCATAAACGTGCACTTAGCGTTCATAATTCAAAAGTCATAATTTGCTCCTGTCATCTCAGCAAGCATCCATCACTATGTTAACTATTTTGATATCCAAGTCCTGATGATGGTTACTGAAACCGAAACGTTAACGTCGACTTTACATCATAGTATATTTAACTATTTGGATTATGTTTTTTCTGTTACCTTCATACTGTGGGATTTTAATCAATATTTACTTTCATGTATATATATATTAGGGTAGGTCGATTTTGGAACTGTAAAAAGAATAACGCGGTCAAAATTGCAAAATAACATCAGAAATTACCCCACGAAATATTTTTTTCCAAAATTTTGTATTTTTTTGCGAAATCGCATTTAAAGACATAATATTTTGTGATTTTAGTCGTGATATCGGTGACGCTGGATACCTGTATCCATAAAATTAAATCTGAGACTAAAGGAAAATTAAATGAAATTTATTAAATAATTGATATTTTAAAGTTTATTATCCATTTTCATATTATGTTTTATTAAATGACCAAAAACAAAAATAAAATACATTAAAATATATAGTTTAAAATATAAATATCGACTTACTAAACCTCGTTTTATTTACTGGATATTTTTTCGGCTTTCACCGGTGGTAAATATCTCTCCGGCGTACTTCGGTTTGTTTATGATTTTTACCCTTATAATTAACGCAAATATATATATTTCGCAAATTAAACATACTATTAAAATATTTAAACATTTTATAATTATCGTAATTTATTTATATTTTAAAATTTAGTGTTTTTTTAAGTGAAAAGTCGGTTTACGAGTTAATTTTGGAACTAAACAGTACAATACTGTTGTTTGGTAAGTAAACATTATTACTATTTTTTAATGAATTTCGAAATTTATTTACAATTTTTTTAAAACATCTTCATTTATTTTCAGACAATATATATATATATTCTTTTTACAGATATTTTGATTAAAAAATGACAGGAAAAAACACTTCAGGTTTACCATCACAATATATATATATATTCTTTTTACAGATATTTTGATTAAAAAATGACAGGAAAAAAATCTTCAGGTTTACCATCACCATTGGATAAAACTGAGACAGGAACTTGTCGACAAATAATTCAATACAGCTATTTTTTAATGAACACTTATCCCTACCTTTCTTGTTTAGGTATTTCTAGATTAATAGCAAAGGACGTGATAGATATTTGGAAGGCTGTCAACCCTCGTTTGCCTTTGTTAAAGGAAATTAGTGTTGTCAACTAGGTGAAAATTCTATGCTTTCAGAAGGCAAAGCAAATAAGTAGCAAACATCTACCTGCTGCCCAAATAAAATTCTGGAAGGAAAAGTTGGATACATTTTTTGATATATCATCATTCCAATTTTAAGTTATGACAATATTAATGTCAAATGTACCAAAGAAAATTGCCAGACTAAGCACATCATCTGCACTTGTCCTCTGACAAAAAAGCCAACAAAAAAGTATGAAGATATCCCCGCCAATAGCTTCAACATTATATGTTCGGGGTGATTCTTCCCATTCTTACTCATCTTCTCCGAGTGATGAAACAGAGGATTATAAACAACTAGATAGTCCTCTCCAAGTGCCTTATAACCTCAAAATAATTCCAAGGTATACTCTTGAGTTAGTTAGGGGCGATATATTTTCTAATCTTGGAGCCAGCCTTGCCCATGCCTTGCTCTTGGATTTGAGGGCTATTGGCCTTTTTATCCCTAATATAGATATAAAGAATATCTATATGGATAAATGTAAAATAGAGCAAAGGCTAAAGTGAAAACAAATGCCTATGAAAAGCATAATGAAAATGTGGAGAATCTTCTTTGTATAGGAGTTGATGGGAGGAAGGAATCAGTGGAGGAAAATGGAAGTAAAATTCTGAAAAAAGCCAAAGGACCTAATGCCACTTGACAATCACAAAGGAGACACCAAATGAGTGTATATATTTGACTCACAGGGTTCTTCCTGATATTGGTGCAACTGGTACACTATAAGGGTGTCGTTGTTGACAACACGAATGCAAATACAGGCTGTGAAGGTGGACTTGTTACACGTTTAGAAAAAAAAATAAAAAGAAATCTTCACATAATTGATTGCTCCTTACATCAAAATGAACTTCCATTTAGAACTCTATTTAAACATTTAGATGGCACCACAAAAAGCCACACTACATTCAATGGTCCATTGGGTAAATTATGTGCAAATGATTGCCAAAATTTACCCCCCAAATCTTTTTCAGCTGTTGAGAATCCCCTGAGTTTCATTTTGGAATGAAAGATATGGATAGCCTTAGTAATGACCAAAGACTGAATATACAGTTGGTATTTCTAGAGGTAAGGTGGACCCTAGATTTGCATCGTGGAAAATTGGTCCATTAAACCAGGCAAGGTGGTTAACTTTGGCCATCAGGCTCATGTGCCTATGGACTCGTGGGGCATATCCACAGAATCTTTCGACCAAACTATATAGTTTGATAAATTTTATTGTGAATGTTTATGCTATTTGTTGGTTTGATATAAAAAAAAAAAGTAACAAGTTCCATCACCAGCAAATTTATATTTACAATATGATTGACAGGATACGAAAGAAACCAATTGAGGTTCAAAGGATTACATTAAAAAACCTCCAGTATAATGCCTTGGCATTACTTCTGGAGAATGTTTTATTTTCAATGGCGAAATTTGATGAACCTGAAGTGAGAGAAGAGGGTATAAAAAGAATTTTGGCCATTAGGTACGTTTATATTTATTCATACAAAACTGGTTGAAGTACTTGTGCCAATTTATTAAAACATTTTAAAGATTACATCTGATTTCACCAAATATTATTAAAGCAGAACAAATTGCATTTAAAAATTAAACTCAAATTATTTTTTATATTCTTTTAGAAGAGGGAAGCCAGTCAAGAAAAGATTTTAAAAGATCCCAATTATCAACTTTAAAGTTGTGCACTGGACTGATTTAATTGATTTGTCAGTAAATGGAGTCTGTGAGCCACCACTCACACTAGACTTTTCTGACGATGAATTACAGAATTCATTGTTAACTGGTGAAAAGATTAACTTGCCAGATTTCCCTTCACATTCCCAAGGTGTGGAACGGGCAGTTAAGTTAGTAATGGAGGCTTCTCAATCCATGTATGGCTTTGAAGCAAGGCACCAGCACATACTTACAAAAGTTTTGTGCCAACAATTGAGACCAGCGTTTTCATCTAAGGGCTCATATATGGAACTATTTGATTCCATATATTAAAAATTATTAAACAATTATTTGTTTTTTCATATTTGTTTATTTGTTGTATTTCAATTCATATCAGGAAAAAGTTTTTTTTTCAATATATTCGAATATTACTGCTTGAATTATAGCATTTTAGATTCGACACAGGTAAAGTAGGGTAGGGTAGGGGTTCAATTTTCAATTTGAGGTTTTGTTATAATTTATTTATTATATTTCCATAAAATAAAATAAGATTTCCTAATTTAAATACTGAAATTGTTTGGTTTTTACATCAATATTTAGGCTAAATCTGGCAAAATCGAGGACTTTTCAGTACGTGTTTATTCAAAATCCTTTATGCCATATTAGCAGAAAAACGTTGAAGATTCAGATCTAATTTTTGGTATGAGTATTTAATAGGTATATACACAACTTTCAGTGCATTATTCTTTTTGATATTTAAAAAAAAATGAAAAATCAACCTACCCTAATATATATATATATATATATATATATATATATATATATATATATATATATATATAGGTATTCTTTGGTCCAGTTAAACCGGAGTTGGGAGTAATTCCATCAGGACAAGAAATTATTCATGAATGAATATTTAAATTTTCCTGGTAAAGAGCTCAATGTACCAATAATACAGAGAAATAAATTCTTTAAGAAAAAGAACGAAACCGGTCACATAGGATTATAAATTTATTTCCATCCTGTTACGCTTTTTTGAAATTTCCAAAAACACGAAAAAAAATTAAATTAAAAAAAAATTAAATTAAAAAATTAAATTAAAAAATTAACAGGACTTCTTCAGATCTTTTTGATAAAAGAAGTCCAGTTAATTTTTTCGTGTTTTTGGAAATTTCAAAAATGCGTAACAGGATGGAAATAAATTTATAATCCTATGTGACCAGTTTCGTTGTTTTTCTTAAAGAAAGTATATATATATATATATATATATATATATATATATATATATATATATATATATATGAAATTTGGCCGAAACGTAGTGAGAAAAACAACAAAAAAATACCAAGATGAGGACAAAATTCCACAATAAAATTAATACTCAGATTATGAAATCTCATCTCAAAAAGGATTTCCTATAAAGACAATTATAAATTGCATTGATTCATTTTCTGTCGACCCTGTCAATGCCGTTCAATGTAAGTTGACTGCATCTTCTGCAGTGGAGTAAGCTAAGCAACTAGACTCTTTCGAATAAGTTCTATTCTTGCAACGTACTCAATACGTCTGGTCTTGGGCCAAACTAAGTTTGGATGAAGAGTGGATTCATGCCTTTTACCAAAGGCATTGAGTCAATGTGAAAGCAAACTGCCCCAGATTGGATTTGAACTCGTTTTGCAGATAGAATTTCCCGTGCTATTAACCGTTCGGCTATCCTCATCAATTAAATTAGAATATATAAATGAGTCATTTTTCGCTTTTAGTATCAAAGACAAGGTTGTTGTCCTGAAGACCTACCTAGGGCGATGAACGATAGGGAGGAGTGGCGAGAGAGGGTCAGGGATATCCGTGCTGCCAGCACGATATGATGATGATATGATGAGTATCAAAGAAATCGCAGAAAAGTTAGAAACAAAGAGTAACACAAAAAATATTTGCGAAGTTCATTAGTTAAAATTTTACCGTAAATTTTACCGTCAAGTCAATCGACTTGAGAAAGGCGTAAACGAACTCTAGAATATTTTCTTTTTTTTTTTTTTTATTGTTTTTGGTGTTTTTATTTATTTATTTATTTATTTATTTAAGGAAGTCTCTTCGTTTGTTTTCTTTCTTTCTTTTTTTCTTTTTTTTTTTTTCTCGTCACTTCCTTTATTATTAATAATTTTCACTTTTTTTTGCCTTTCTAATTTGGCCACTCTTTGCCTAGGGCTAATTAGATCCCGCCAAATATCTAGGGGTTGGATAGGGGTAGGGAAGGGACATCTAAAGGTGAGATTTTCCCGCTCTTTGCTCTTTGCTAAAGTATTTCAAGTGTTCATTTCTTTTCTTTTTTTCTTTGAGAACAATGGCGTTTTTTTTTTTTTGTATTTGTTGCCCTTTGCTTTGAGGGCCTTAGCGGGCCAAGGGATTTTCAATAGAGGATCAAAAAACCCTGCTTTGTTTTCTAGAGCAAAAACTTGAGTTGAATTTCTTGGAATTAAATCAAGAAAAATATCTTAGTTACAATTCCGATGCCGTTTTAATATTTCGGGGAAAATGAGAGCACGCTTGACTGGGACAGGTGTCGCGGCAAAGCTGTTACAAGGAACGCTAATGTTGAAAGAATTAATTATTTTTACGCGGTTTGCCGGCTGATCTGCATAGCAAAAGCATCTTTAGGTGGTGTTTTATCGATAAATCTATCTATCTATCTATCTATCTATCTATCTATCTATCTAAGTCTACCCATATCTATCTATCTATCTATTTCATTCTTATCATATCTATCTCTCTATCTATCTAAGTCTGCCCATATCTATCTATCTATCTATCTATCTATCTATTTCAATCTTATCATATCTATCTCTCTATCTATCTAAGTCTGCCCATATCTATCTATCTATCTCATTCTTATCTATCATATCTATCAATCTATTTATCTATCTATCTATCTATTTCATTCTTATCATATCTATCTATCTATCTATCCATCTCATTCTTATCATATCTATCTATCAATCTATCTATCTATCTATTTCATTCTTATCATATCTATCTATCTATCTATCTATCCGTCTATCTATTTCATTCTTATCGTATCTATCTATCTATCTATCTCATTCTTATCTATCTATCTATCTATCTATCTATCTATCTATCTATCTATCTATCTATCTATCTATCTGTTTCATTCTTATCGTATCTATCTATCTATCTATCTCATTCTTATCATATCTATCTATCTATCTATCTATTTCATTCTTATCATATCTATCTATTTATCTATCTATCCATCTATCTTTTTTATTCTTATCTATCTATCTATCTATCTATCTATCTATCTATCTATCTCATTCTTATCATATCTATCTATCTATCTATCTATCTATCTATCTCATTCTTATCTATCTATCTATCTATCTATCTCATTCTTATCATATCTATCTATTTATCTATCTATCCGTCTATCTGTTTCATTCTTATCATATCTATCTATCTATCTATTTCATTCTTATCTTATCTATCTATTTATCTATCTATCCGTCAATCTGTTTCATTCTTATCATATCTATCTATCTATCTATTTCATTCTTATCATATCTATCTATCAATCTATCTATCTATCTATCTATCTATCTATCTATCTATTTCATTCTTATCATATCTATCTATCAATCTATCTATCTATCCCTTCTCGTACCTTTAACAATGCGATGGTTTTAAGTGACTAATAATGATTATTTTTGAATTATTATTCCTTCAGGGGATTATAATTAATACAGATAATCTGTATTATTAATACAACCGGCTCATTGGTCTAGTGGGTAGAGTGTTCGCCAGTGGTCCGGGAGACTTGGGTTCAATCCCAGGTCGCGATATACCAAAGACTTTAAAAATGGTACTTGATAATTCCTTGCTTAGCAGTCAGCAATACAAGGTACGTATCAAGTGTAATGTGGAGTAATCCGGGGAAAGGAGTAGCGCCCTCCCTTACAACTCGGTGTAGTAGCTAGTGAAAAAGGAGCCTTCTGGTCGCCCTTGACTAAAGGGAGACAACTTACTTTTATTTGTATAGTTTTGAGTACCGTAAAAAGTGGTGTAAAAGTCGACCTGACATATAAGTCGACCTCAATATTCTTAGCTCAGAAGTCTAGGTTTGACTATATCAGTTGTATAGGTCAATCCTAAACTATACAATTTTTTTCTAATATCAAAATTATATAAGTTCTATATGAAATATACACACTAGAGTTTACATTCGTATAAATTCATGGTCAAATCAGCTGGGGCTGTAGAATACACAGACTGCTTCTCTGCAGAGAGGTAAGACTCCCCCAACGAGTGTCCTGGATATAACACTAAACAATCAGATTGTAAGTCTCCAGTAATTCTAAAGCTTTGGGGAATGCGGAGTATCCCTTTATAGCCATCGCTTCAAGGTCACTCTGTCCCGGAGTGGGAGCACCAGATAGGGTCCTATCTATTGGTCAAATAGAAATAAACTGTGTAATGCTAAACGGAATTGCTTAAAATGAAACTGTTTTTGACATTTAAACATAGTATTATTGATGTAGTGAATTATTTGGAATAGAACTGTTTTTACACTAAATCGTAGGTAAACAAAAAACGGTACTTATATTATACTGAGTAATTTTAAATAGAACGTTTTATATACATAAAAATGGATTTACATTAATAACCTGCAATAGTTGATATACCATAAAACCTAACCAAACCAAATCCTATATATTTAATATATACGTATAAAGAGGATCTGGCATTAAATAACCGACAATGGTTGATATGCCCTAAAACCCAACCAAACCAAATCTTTTATATTTCATATATATGTATAAAGAGGATTTAGCATTAAATAACCGACAATGGTTGATATGCCATAAAACCAAACCAAACCAAATCCTAACCGATAAAATGAAACGCAGTTTCTTCCAGGCAGCGGTCACATCGATACTGCTATATGCATGCACTACATGGACACTAACAAAACGGCTGGAGAAGAAGCTAGACGGCAATTACACAAGAATACTGCGTGCAATCTTGAACAAGTCCTGGCGGCAAGACCCCACAAGACACCAACTGTACGGCCACCTGCCTCCAATCACGAGAACCAGACATGCAGGACACTGCTGGAGAAGCAGGGACGAACTCATAAGAGATGTACTCTAATGGACCCCACACATGGCCGTGCAAAAGCAGGACGACCAGCACGAACATACATTCAGCAGCTATGTGAGGATACGGGATGTTGTCCTGAAGACCTACCTAGGGCGATGAATGATAGGGAGGAGTGGCGAGAGAGGGTCAGGGATATCCGTGCTACCAGCGCGACATGATGATGATGATGATATGTAAAAAGAGGATTTAGTATTAAATAACCTACAATGATTGATATACCATAAAACCAAATGCTCTCATTAAATAGCATAGACGAAAAAAAAATTACCATAGTTGTTTGAGGTGCCCATGGTGTAGTCGTTATCGCCGTAGGAAATGAACACGGCGATACGAGTTCAAATCCTGGACGAGACTGATTGCATTTCACATAGCACTAATACCCTTGGGAAAGGTATGAATCCAATTATTCTTCCTCCAGCTATGGGTAAATAATAGGATAGACTAGGTTCTTCAGCCTTGGTTAGGCAACTAGTCTAGGAGAAGGAAAACTCTGAATTCAAACCTGTTAAACTCCGCTTAAAAATTGACCTTGTGTCATATCCTGCCCGAGCGGAGGGGTTGGTAAATAGTACCATAGTTGTTTGACTGGCCGTGTGGGTGCTATGATGTTCTGGTAAGTGCATCTAATCAGTTTATCAAATGTAGAAAATGACATTAATATAATACTTAATTTCTATTACTGTTTTTTTTATTATCATTTTATATTTCTATGAATGTTAATTTGCTAAATATGTTCTCTAAATACGATTCTGAATTAGAAATGATTAGATCGTTTCTCTGGTTTGGTTTGGCTTGGTTTTATGGCATATCAACCATTTCAGGTTATTTAATGCCAAATCCTCTTTATACATATATGTTATTTATATAGGATTCGGTTTGGTTTGGTTTTATGGCATATCAACCATTTCAGGTTATTTAATGCCAAATCCTCTTTATACATATATGTTAAATATATAGGATTTGGTTTGGCTTGGTTTTATGGCATATCAACCATTTCAGGTTATTTAATGCCAAATCCTCTTTATACATATATGTTAAATATATAGGATTCGGTTTGGTTGGTTTTATGGTATATCAACCCTTGTACGATATTTAATGCCAAATCCACATTATACATATATAATAAACATATAATTTGATTGCTTTCGTTTTATGGCATCTCAACCATTGTAGGTTATTTAATGCCAAATCCTATATATATATATATATATATATATATATGTATGTATACGCATATATATATATATATATATATATATATATATATATATATTAAAAATGAAGGATTTTCTTTGGTTTGTTTATATGGCATATCAACCATTGTAGGTCATTTAATACCAAATCCATTTTTCGTCATATAAACAGTTCCATTTCAAAAAATTCAGTTTAACGTAAGTATACGGTCTAAATGTCAAAAACAATTCTATTTCTAACACGTCAGTTAAGCATAAGTACAGTTTTTTCGTTTAAACACATTGGTTTTGGTTAGGTTTTATGGCTCATCAACCATTGTAGCTTATAAATGCCAAATTCATTTTTATACATATAAGCAGTTCTATTTCAAATTATTCAGTTTAACGTAAATCCGCAGTTTAAATGTCAAAACAGTCCCATCTCAAACAATTCAATTTAGCGCAATCACACATTTTAGTTCTATTTGACCCATAGATAGGACCCTATCAGTTCCTATCAGTCTGGGTCAGAATGGTCCCGGGAGTGATGGCAATAAAGGGGTGCTCTGCGTTTCCCAAAGCCCCAGCATTCCTGAAGCCTTATCAGCATATTGTTAAGTGTCGTATCCAGGACACTCGTTGGGGTAGTCTTACCCCTCTGCAGAGGTACAGTCGGTGTATTCTACAGCCCCAACTGACTGGGTAAGGTCTTTTAGACTAACGGTTGATCTCTTTTTTATCATAGTTGTCTGACTGGCCATCTGGATACTGTGACGTTCGGGCTAATGCTTACTCTGCATAAGCTCCTGTAAACAGCTTGTGATATAGGTTTAATATGAAAATTAATTTGTATTCCTGTCTTATTAGTTTATTTTAAACTCAGTGTAAATTTGTTAAATATGTTCAGCAAAAAAGAGCTTGCTTCATGATCAGTTGTGTATATCAATTGGTTCGGAGTATTGTTGCACTGGTTGACCATTCTGTGGTAAAGGGTTGCATTTTAGCGCTGTCGTATAAGTCGACCCTTTGTTTGTAGAGATTTTTTCACGCTCAAAAGATCGACTCATAAGTCGCAATTTTTAGTAAATATAAACATTAAAGTATATCAAATATTTTTCAATTGTTAAAATACCTTTTCCCCTCGCTGTATGTACAGGGTGGAACGATAAAATTGTCGCCCAAGAAAAAATGACATGAATCCATTTCCGTTTAATGAAAACCGGTTTTCTTTTTTTTGTTGCAGACCATCTACTAGTTGGCCAGTTGTGTACAAATCCCAAGAGCGATAGGAGCCTTCTATCATGTCTAAAAGTGACACAATGTTCAACGAGATAGGAGATGCGCCGCTGTACAACTCATGATCTCTACTGATCCAAGTTAGGACAACAGGACCATTGCCAGCACCCTCAAAATGCAAATCTGGATTGCCACTAATAACAGAGACGTGCCCAGGGTGATGAAAAAAAAGTTTCCAGCTACGGTTATGGTCTTTGGTGTGGTTTCAAGTGAGAGCCACATCATGCCACCTCACATCTTCGAAGTCGGCTTGAAAGTCAACACCAAAGTGTACCTGGATATGCTGAAGAGTGTGCTGATCTCCTGGTGCAATCAGGTGGCCGATGGTAGACCCTGGGTGTGGCAGCAGGACTCAACGCCAGCCTACAAGTCCAAAGAGACCCAGGTTTGGCTTCAGAAGGAGTGCTACGACTTTGTACCCTTCTCTCACTAGCCCCCTCCTCCCCCCACCTGAACCCGCTGGACTACTTTGTTTGGTCATACGTTGAGAACATCACCAACATGACCTCCCACAACAAAGCCAGCCTGATCGCTGCCATTCACCGAGTATTTGCCGAGCTCCCGCCGGCGCTTGTGGAAAAGGCATGCTCCTAGTTCCGGATCCATATCGAGGCGGTGATTGAGACTGAAGGTGGCTACATTAAATAGATGTCTGCTCTTTCAATAAAAGTTTTAAAATAAAGCTGTAGTGTTGTTTTCTTAAGGACGACAATTTTATCGTCCCACCCTGTGGATGTCAGCTCTATTACATAATCAAGTTACCTGAATTGATTTAGGTGGCCGTAGAGCAGCTGCTTTATGGGGTGTTGCATCCAGGATTTGTTGAATATTGCTTCCATCATTCTTGTGTAATTGCCGTCAAGATTTTTCTCCATCCGCTTAGTCAGCGTCCATGTGATGCAGCCATATAGCAGTATCGACACGATCGCTGCCTTTTCAATGAATTCCCTTATTATTCCAGCTTTGGTTTAGATAATACCACAACTGTTCTTTTTCGAGAGGGGCTTTAAATAACCCATGAAAGTTGATACGAAATTAAGCAATTACCAGTGTTACAGTTTTCAGCAGAAGATGATTGAAGTAACGTTATGTTATGATAATATTAATACGATTAACTGTTTTGTTTTTTTGTTTTTAATAAAATTTCCTTCGGTCAAAAGTTGTTAGGAAGTTACACCTGTTTAAACTTGTGGGAAAAATTCGCTGAGAATGAATCCATAAGAATAAGGAGGTGTCCTCGTGGTGTAATTGTTAAAGCGATGGACTGCGGAATCATGGTTAGCGCGTTCGTACTACAGTCGCGCTATTACGTTCACTTTCGGACAAATACCCTTGGGAAAGGAATGAACCCCCTAATCCTCCCAGCTATGAGTTAAATAGTACCACTACTGTTCTTCTCGAAGGATGGCTTTGGCATAAAATAACCTACAGAGGTTAATATGCCATTAAACAAACAAACAAGAATCAACAATTAATAAAGAATGAACGAAAGGTAGTCCCAACCGATATGAAATATAAAAACAAAATTGCACTTTGTGGAACAGCTCATCTTCTTAGGTGAATACAATCAATGTGATTGAAATATATATATATATATATACTATCCCTACGTTACATCACCCTACATTCTTTCCTCACGATGTAGGGTGAAGTAACGTAGGGATAATATATATATATATATATATATATATATATATATATATATTTCTTCAATCATTTTCTGATGAAAACTGTTACACTGGTTGTTGCTTAATTGCGTATCAACTTTCATGGGTTATTTAAAGCCACTATCGTAGAAGAACAGAGCTGGATTCATTCTCATATATATATTCTGCGGGTTTTTCCTCACGATGTAGGGTGAAGTAACGTAGGGATAATATATATATATATATATATATATATATATATATATATACTAATCTAATATCTCCCAGCATTCACGGTACCAGAAAAAAAACGAAAAAAAACCCGCCAGGAACAAGAGATAAAAATATCTCGAATCACTGCTCGGGGGGAAAAGAAAAAATTATAGGTCAAAAAGAAATAAAAGGGCAACCTCGTCCGACCCCTGGAAAAAAAATCAAGGGTTACGCAGTCAGTTGGTCAAAAGAAAACTAAAAACCTTCCGCGAATCCTCCAATGCTACAATAACAAGAGTGCTCAACACGAGTGGAGCCAATTATAAAATTAACTTAAATCGCGAGTCGGAAATCTTCTACTAAAGTTTCACCTTATCGGATCATCAGGAAACCTAACTCCGACCAATGCTAAAGGAGAAAACGCCGTCTTATATTCACCAAAAAACCACCTAGCCTAGAATTTACATAACAAAAAAATAAATAAATAAAAATAAATAAATAAATAAAAAAATAAAATAAAATGATTAAATAAATAAATAAATAAAAAACCTTACTTTTATTAAAAAAAAAAATCTCTGAAACCTATCCTTAACCACGCCCTTTTGTGTCTACAACCATTTATAACCTCCAATCTTTGGTTTAACATATATATATATATATATATATATATATATATATAAGTTCTTAATAATAATAATATAATTAAACACTTCTTTCCTAGGATAAATAACAAATTGAAATTAATAACAAACAATTTTTATATACAGAACTAAAACAAGTCAGGGAAAAAAAAAACCTTGAATAGAGCTCTCAATACCACTAAAATCTATTTATAAAAAGAAAAGAATAATTGGTATGACTCGATATATATATGTATATATATATATATATATATAAAATTAACTTAAATCGCGAGTTGGAAATCTACTAGAGTTTCACCTTATCGGATCATCAGGAAGCCTAACTCCAACTAATGCTAAAGGAAAAAGCGCCGTCTTATATTCACCAAAAACCCACCTAGCTTAGAATTTACATAACAAAAGAAAAATAGATAAATACATAGATAAATAAAAATAAATAAATAACCTTATATTGCAAAGGGATAATATATATATATATATATATATATATATATATATATATATATATATATATATATATATATATATATATATATTATCCCTTTATAATAACCCATGAAAGTTGATACGCAATTAAGCAACAACCAGTGTAACAGTTTTCATCAGAAAATGATTGAAGAAATATATATATATATATATATATATATTATCCCTATGTTACTTCACCCTACTTTGTGAAGAAAGACCCGCAGAAGGATCGTAAGGAACCGAAAGTAAAACTGAAAAATTAAAGGCAACATCTCCACACTAAATGCAAGATCTTTTAAACTTGTGGATAAGTTTACTCTCCTCACAACCAGCGTCTCATCTACAGAAAATGACATCAACACACGACTAGCGAAAGCATGGACAGCCATTGATAGACTATCAGTCATAAGAAGTCAAACCTATCAGATGAAATAAAGCACACATTTTTTCCAAGCGGCAGTGGTGTCAGTACTGCTGTATAGATGCATCACGGGGACGCTAACAAAGCCTATAGAGAGAAAGCTTGAGAGCAATTGCACAAGAATGCCGCGAGTTGTATTGAACAAGCCCTGGAGACAGCATCCCATAATGCAGCGGCTGTACGGACACCTACCACCCATCTCGAAAGCCATCCAAACTAGACAAGCATGACATGTAGGACACTGCTGGAGAATTAAAGGCGAACTCATAAGTGATGCACTCTTGTTGACTCCTTCATATGGACGAACAAGGTTATGGTGATCAGCTAGAACCTGTCATCAACAACTCTGTACAGATACAGAATATAGTATGGAAAACCTGCCAAGAGTGATGTAAGATAGGGACGTGTGGCGGAAGCGAATCGGGAAAATCTGTGCCAGCGTCACACCATGAATAATAATAATGATAATAATAATGGTATATCCACAACCCACCACCTGTCCTAGAAAATGAAACGCACAAGATCCTATGGGACTTTGATATACAAACAGATCACCTAATCTCGGCCAGAAGACCAGACCTTATACTAATCACCGAAAAAAAAAATCTGCAAAATTGTCGACTCGGCAGACCAAGGAATAAAATTGAAAGAATATGAAAAGAGAGTACCTCGACCTTGCTTGAGAATTTAAAAAACTATGGAACATGAAGGTGACAATGGTAACTAAAGGATTATTAAAGGGCCTGGAAGATTTGGAAGTTGGCGGCCGAGTGGAGACCATCCAAACAACAGCATTATTGAGAACGGCCAGAATACTGAGAAGAGTCCTGGAGACTTGAGGAGACTTGCTGTCCCTCTATCTCCAGTGAAAGAATATCAGCTTACGCTGATGAGAAAAAATCTAATAATAATAATAATATGGACTTTCCAAGAAAACATGAAGGTGATAGTGATACCAGTTGTAATTGGTGCACTCGGAACGATCCCCAAGGGCTTAAAAAGGGGAAGATTTTGAAAATGGAAGAGGAATGGAGACCATCCAAAAAGCAGCATTGGTAAGATCGGTCAGAATACTGAGAAGAGTTCTGGAGATTTGAAAAGACTTGATGTAACTCAGACTCTTATGAAAGACCATAAGCTAACGCTGGTGTGAAAAACTGTCAAAGATTAATCGGAATAATAGTAATAGTTACAAGCAAAAATAGATAAAATTCAACAAAATCGTAAATGCAGGTTATGTGGTGATGGGGACGAAACTGTCAATCATATAATAAGCGAATGCAGCAAATTAGCGCAAAAAGAGTATAAGACTACACACGACAGGGTGAAGAAGGTGGGAATTGCGCAAGAAGTTGACCATACAAACAAATGGTATACGCACAACCCAGAATCTGTTCAAGAGAATAAGACGCACAAAGTTCTCTGGGATTTTGAGATACAAACATATCACCAAATATAAGCCAGATGACCAAACCTAACGATATTCAACAAAATAAGCGAATAGGGGACTTTGATGTCCCCGTAGACCACAGAGTAAAATTAAAAGAAAGTAAAAAGAGCGATAGATATCTAGACCTTGCTAGAGAACAAAGAAAAAACTATTGACAGTAACAGTAATATCAATTATAATTGGTGTATTTGGATCAATCCTGAAAGGATTGATAAAGGAACTAGATTACTTAGTCATCAGAGGACAAGTAGAGACCATCCAGATTAAAGCATTATCAAAATAGGCCAGAATACTGAGAAGAGTCCTTGAGACTTGAGGAGACTTGCTGTCACTGAAACTCTATTGAGAAACTATTAGCTAATGCTGGTATGAAAAACTCTCAAAATAATAATTATAATAATAATGTGAAAAGAAGGTTAAGTACCTCGACCTTGCAGGAGAATTGAAAAAGCTGTGGAACATGAAAGCGAAGATTGGTGCTTTAGGCACAATAACTAAAGCATTATTAAAAGGCCTGGAGAACTTGGAAGTTGGCAGGCAGGTAGAGACTATCCAAACGACAGCATTACTGAGAACAGCCAGAATACCGAGAAGAGTCCTGGAGACCTGAAGAGACTTGCTGTCACTCAAACTCCCGTGAAAAATCCATCAGCTGATACTGACGTGAAAAACTCTAAAGGAGTAAATAATAATAATAATAATAATAATAATAATAATAATAATAATGCAACAAAATAACACATAGGTGACAGAGATGAAACCATCAACTATATAATAAGCGAATGTAGCAAATTATCCCAGAGGGAGTATAAGGCAAGACACGACTGGGTCGGCAAGGTGATTCACTGGAAATGTGTAAGAAATTTAAATTCGACCATACTAAGGATAAGTACCTCGACCTTGCTAGGGAATTGAAAAAACTATGGAACATGCAGGTGACAATTATACCAATTGTAATTGGTGCGTTTGGAACAGTAACTAAAGGATTACTAAAGGGACTAGAGGACTTGGAAGTTGGCGGACGAGTGGAGACCATCCAAACGACAGCATTTTTGAGAACGGCCAGAATACTAAGAAAAGTCCTGGAGATTTGAGGAGACTCGCTGTCACTCAGTCTCCAGTGAAAAACCATCGGCTAACGCTGATGTGAAAAGCTCTAATGAGTGAGTGAAAATAATAATAATAATAATAATAATAATAATAATAATAATAATAATAATAATAATAATAATAATAAGAAGAAGAAGAAGAAGAAGAAGAAGAAGAAGAAGAAGAAGAACCCAAAATATAGTTTCCCACAAGCTTATGTTTTAAAATTTCATTACTAAGATTATAAAAGCAAAGTTTGAAGAAAGATGTCAATGTTTTCTATTTATTCCAGGCATTTGTAATGGGGGAAATAAAACTTTCTTTTCTAGAACAAGTGAATGTAAAAGTTGTGTTAAGTAGTGTATTTATTAT
>OY757944.1:10731043-10741043 GCA_963585895.1 Sepioteuthis lessoniana
GTGTATGTATACAAACAATATATACATGGATGTATACAAACAATATATATGTATGTATTCAAACAATCTCCCATGGGGGTTGAACACTCTGGCGAAAGAATTTACGGCTGCCGCTTGCATAATGCAAAGCTCTTCGAACGAATTGAGCACTCTGGTATCCGGTAAGGTATAAAATGTAAACAAACAACGCAACAAGTTAATACCTTATAATTCCTTGGCTGACGAGTTACGCTTGTTGGTTGAGTGGTCTAATACTAAGTCTAACGTAAAGTTGGGTGGGTTTCGATCCCAGCTTCAAGCGTCCTACGTGTCTATCCACACTGAAGAGTTGTGATACAACGAAACAGTCTGCCTGTGGATGATAATATATATATATACATATTTATATAAAGTTGGCGACCACAGTCGAGGGTGACCCGAACGCTCCCTTTTCAATAGCTACTACACCGAGGTGTACGGGAGGGCACTACTCCTTTCTCTGGATTACACCACTTTATCCTTAATCCTTACCTTATAATGCCGAGTGCTAAGCCAGGCGGCGTCAAGTACCATCTATGAGTCTTTGGTATGACTCGATATATATATAAAATTAACTTAAATCGCGAGTCGGAAATCTTCTACTAAAGTTTCACCTTATCGGATCATCAGGAAGCCTAACTCCAACTAATGCTAAAGGAGAAAACGCCGTCTTATATTCACCAAAAACCCACCTCGCTTAGAATTTACATAACAAATAAATAAATAAAATAAAATAATTAAATAAATAAATAAATAAAAAACCTTACTTATATTTTTTTTTAAATCTCTGAAACCTATCCTTAATTATAGAGCAACCACGCCCTTTTGTGTCTACAACCATTTAACACCTCTGATCTTTGGTTTAACATATATATATATATATATATATATATATATATATATATATATATATATATATATATATATATATATAAGTTCTTAATAATAATATAATTAAACACTTCTTTCCTAGGATAAATAACAAATTGAAATTAATAACAAACAATTTTTATATACAGAACTAAAACAAGTAAGGAAAAAAAAAATCTTGAATAGAGCTCTCAATACCACTAAAATCTATTTATAAAAAGAGAAGAATAATTCTTTGAAACAAGTCAATATTTGAATCCGTTGAAAGATTGTCACTAAATTTCAAAAAAAATATCTATTTGAAATTGTAAATAAAAACGTTTTCAAATTAAATAAAAATTCTAAATTCCCTACATGGCATTCAGATAAAACTCATAAATCTGAAATCAGGTTACTTAGATAAAATGAATAAATTTTAATAACGACAAAAAACCATAAGTAAAAAGAAAAATATCGTAGCTGTTAATTTTTTTAAGTATAATTGATTAGAACGCGACGTAACGAGAAATGTATCCCCGGCGTTTAACGGAGTGATAGCACCTAATATGATCCTATCTATGGGTCAAATGCTAAACTGAATAGCTTGAAATAGAACTGTCTTGACTTTTAAACTACGTACATATTCTAAACTGAGTTGTTTGAAATGGAACTGTTTTTGCATGCTAAACTGAATTGTTTAAAATGAATCTGTTTTGAGATATCATTGTGTGTATACAAAAACTATACTTATACTAAACTGAATTATTTGAATTATAACTGTTTGATTAAACTGAATTGCTTTAAATAGAAATGTTTTTGACAATCAAACTGTGTACTTATGCTAAATAAAATTGTTTAAAATAAAACTATGTGTATAAAAATGGATTTGGCATTAAATAACCTACAAAGATTAATATGCCATAAAATCCAAACAAACAATATATATATATATATATATATGGGGTTTGGAGGAGAGTGTTTTATTTATGGTGCACGGAACGGCGCCAACTAATTTAAACACCTAACCCAGACATGCGCAAAAGACCCGGAAATTAAACTGAATGCTGCACCTTTCCTACGAAAGCAAGCCAGACCTCATTCCATATTAATAATCCGATGATACTAGTATTTCCCAAAAGGTTTATCTTCATCCTCTCCAATAATAACATAACTGCTGAAACCCTAAGGAGGCGCTCCTGATGTAATGGTTTTCGTCATCGGAAATAGACACGGTGATCTAGGTTCAAATCCTGGACGTGCTTGTTTGCCTTTCGCATAGCGTTAATACGCTTGGGAAAGATATGAATCTGACTATTCTCCTTTTAATTTTAAACAAGATAGTAAGGTAGGCAGAGTTCTTTAACCTTGTTATGGCTACCGATCAAGGAGAAGGGAGACTGAATTATATCTATCTATCTATTTATCTATCTATCCCAACCCCTCTGCTCTAGCAGGATATGACACAAGGTCAATTTTTTAACGGGGTTTAACAGGTTTGAATTCAGAGTTTTTCTTCTCCTAGACTAGTTACCTCACCAAGACTAAAGAACCTAGTCTGCCCTAGTATTTGCCCATAGCTGGAGGGAGAATAATTGGATTCATACTGTTCCCAAGGGTATTAGTGCTAAGGGAAATGCAGTCAGTCTCGTCCAGGATTTGAACTCGTGTCGCCGTGTCCATTTCCTACAAAGATAACCATTACACCACAGGCACGTACCTACCTACCTACCTACCTACCTATCAGGTTTGAATCAACTGAAACCAGTTTAAAGAACTGAACTTTTAGCACATACAGCTCTTTCGGAGGGGTTGGGTAAATAATTAACAACTCCAATCAGGAAGCAATCTCATATCAGGTTTTGAGGCGAACAAATCTGTTCTTTATATACTCATTTTCTCGAATTTGTGTTTCAAATAGGAATTTATGTTTCAAACATCCAGTTTATTATTTTTTTAATAATAACGTTTGTTATATATTGATCCTCGACCGAGCCGTCAGTCAAGAGATGCACCAGTGTAAATAAGTAGAAGAACAGCGGAAGCAGGTGTACGTTAAACAATAATATAACCAGGTGCACAGACGGTTCGAGTCTGTTGGAGACAAGATGCCAGCGTGAGAACCAGCGGCGGACAGAGAGCTTGCGGCCCTCAGTTACCCATGGTTGAGCAACCCCAGCCAAGATGAGGCAAAAGAAGTGCTACTATGGTCAGAAGAACTTTGGGTCAATATAGCAGTCTGTCTGTCTCCACTCTCCTCTCACATACAAGAAACATCAACCTTTTCGAGAATAAAGTGTGAGAGATATATTTTTATAAAGAAGTGTGTTCGTTCGTTCATTGAAGTTCGTACATTATGTTTGATTATATTCCGCATATATTTGTACATGTATTACGGCTATGCAACACGTTCTGTGTCGATACACTCTTTATCAAATTAGCGTTTCACTACTTTTATTCTATCTCATTCAGCCTTGTTGGATGAGGATGTAGAATGCTCCGATTGCATCTCAGCAGAGATATAAGACCACTTCCGACGAGTGTCCTGATTAATGACATTAAACGATCTGATGGTGACGCTCCAGCCTTACAAATTTAGAGAATGTGGAGTACCCCTTCATTGCCATTTCTCCCCGGTCTAGCCTGGGCCGGAATGATAGCACTTAATAGGGTCCTATCTATGGATCAAATAGAACTGTTTGACATTTAAACTGAGTGTAAAGTAATGACTAATGCGTAATTGAATTGATTGAAATAGAATTTATTGATCTTTCAACTGTGTATAAGCAAATGACTGATGTTTCATTGAATTGTTAGTAATACATAGCTATACTTAAAACCATTTAACTGCATGCAAAAGAATGAGTAATCTTGTATAGAATAACCAGTGTTCGATGGCAATACTTGCAACCACTTCACTATCTGCAAACAAGATTGAGAATAATTAGATGGCAATAATTGAAATCATTTAACTGTGTAGAGACAATAGCAATACTAATGTTTAAACAAATTAGTTCTATTTCCACAACGTTTCGGGTGATATGTCCTTCGGCCTTTTTCATGTGTTTGTCGAACTCGGGGACCTTCACGGAACTTCGATCTACGTCCTTTATGGGATCCACGTTAGCCATAACCGGGTACAAGTGTTAAGTATTCCTGTATTGTTACTCGCCTGCAGTCAAGATTGAACCAGCAACCTCTACATGATTGTCTCCTTAGAGGCTTAGGGAACCAACGGCTATAACTGTTACCTTGTAATTTTTTTAAATAATTAACTATACAAAATTGAGCTCTGGCTTGTTTAAAAACATTATCAACAAAATGAACTTCCAAATCATATATTTAATTGGCATAATCGTTAGAGTGTTCTCAAATGATCCGAGAGACCTGGGTTCAATCCCAGGTCGAGTCATACCGAAGACTCAAAAATGGTACTTGATGCCTCTTTGCATAACACTCAACATTATAATGGTATGAGTCAAGGGTAAAGTTGAGCAATCAAGGGAAAGGAGTAGCGCCCTCCCCAACACCTTGGTGTAGTGGCTATCGAAAAGGGAGACTTCGGGTCTCCTTTCACAACGGTTGCCAACTTTACTTTTACTTATTATGAAGGGGATTTGGTATTAAATAACCAACAATGGTTGAAATGCCATAAAAACCTTCCAAACCAAATCCAATATATTTTATATATATATATATATATATATATATATATATATATGGCCTTAAATAACATACAATGGTTGATATGTCATAAAACCCAACCAAACAAAATCCTGTACATTTAATATATATATTAATAAAGAGGGTCTGGTATTAAATAACCTTCTACTCGGGAACCTTCACGGAACTTCGAACTACGTCCTTTACTGAATCCACGGGGGTCGCCTGTTCTGATTCCCTTAGCCATAACCAGGTTCGGGAGTCAGAATTGAACCTGAAACCTCCAGATTATTGTCTCCTTAAATGCTTATAACCGTTACGCCATGTGTCCTGCTGGACAATTCAAAATTAATTTTTGGGACTTATAAACTTAACGTTCTTACTTAACTAGAATTACTACTGTTATGTATGATTTTTTACCAGTGCTCATATTCAGATTTTTTTTTTCATCTAACCTTCTTAATCATCGGTTCCCATATTGTATTCAACTCTATAGTTGATCTACTCTGTAGGACATTGTAGCCCAACATAGGTGCTGATTCCTTAAGGTGTCTAATCCTCCAATGTTCAGCCCTATAAATTATTTCAACTTTATCCCATAAGGGTTTCCCTTTTCCTTCCATATATGGTCCGCCATACCCGACTTTTCAATATCACCTCGTACTACTGCCAACCGATGTTCTTCTAGCATTACTTTTAGTGGGCGACCTGTCTCACCTTTGTATATTTTACCACAACTGCAAGGGATGGAGTAAACACAGTTCTTGGTCATGTTGAATTCCGTTGGTGGCTTGACTCTGAAGAGATATTTCCAGAGAGTTGAACCACTTGTGAATACTGTCCTGATGTCTATCAAGTTCTCTGTGCGGCAAGCAAAGCGTCCTCGTCAGTAAGTCGAACTGACAGCACAGATTTCCCATATTCTGTCTGTTTTTGTGTCTGTCTGTCTCTCCATCCACCCCGATCGTCTATTGCTCCCGGCAGGTTTTCCAAACTACATCCTGTGTCCGCGCAGAGCTAATGTAAACAATTTCTTGTTGGTCAGCCAACGCTTGCACGTCCATGTGTAGGGGTCCATAGAAAAACGTCTCCTGAGTTCATCCTTGCTTCTTCAGCAGTGTCCCGATTGTCTCGTTCGTCTTAATTGGGTGGTTTTTAAGATAGGAGGTAAGCAGCCCAACAGCTATTATTTTGTGATATGTTGCTAATAGGATTTGTTTGAAATAGCTCTTAGTTTTCTTGTGTAGTTCCACTCTAGCTTTTTTTTTATCTAAGAATATTGTTAGAGTCCTTGTGGTGCATCCATAAAGTAGTACTGACGCAGACACAGCTTGGAAGAAATCCTGTTTTATTTTATAGGTGGTATCAGACAAAAAAGCAAAGCTTAGTAGATTTTAATAACGTCGCATACATGTATAATGACAGCGACTATGATGAAATTAAAGAGAGAACAATTTATTGAGAATAGCGAAAGAAGAAGAAGAAGAAGAAGAAGAAGAAGAAGAAGAAGAAGAAGAACGACAAAAAGAGGAGGTAACTCTCTTGCAGGTGCGTGCACTAAGTTAACAGGGCCTCGAGTCATAAGGCAAAGTGCAAAGGTGACCCTCTCAGCTTTGAACCAAAAACAATCCCCTGCCCACTTCATCGCTCTACACCGACTTTCCTCCACCCCCTCATAGTCTTTCATCCCCCAATCTGGGAAATGCGTACTCGATTACTGTTGCAGAGAGAGAGAGAGAGAGAAACAGAGACAGAGACAGTGGGACAGAGACAGAGACGGAAAATGATCTTAGTCCCGTATATCTGGATCAACAGTTGGTACGCTAAACACGTACGAAAGAAAATGGCTTGGAAGATACGCACGCATCAACTCGAGGTGCACATCTCTCAAGCGATTGATTTACAGTCGACATTAAGAGCGTAAGACTTTTCCAGGAATTCTAAGTTTGGTTTGCTTTATTTCTTTAAAGGCATATCAACCTTTGTGGGTTATTCAATGCCAACGCCATTCATATACAAGGTTTGGTTTGTTTTGGTTTTTGTTTAATGGCATATCAACTTTTGTAGGTTATTTAAGGCCAAATCTATTCTCCTAGAAGAACAGCAGTGGTACTATTTAACCCATAGCTGGGAGGATAAGGGGGTTCATACCTTTCCCAAGGGTATTTGCCCGAAAGTGAATGTAATAGCGTGACTTGATACGAACTCGCTTACTACGATTCCGCAGTCCATCGCTTTAACCATTACACCACGAGGACACCCCCTTCATATACAAGAACATCAGCGATACAATTAACCCAGAGCTGGGTGTGTGATAAGAGGGTCCATGCCTTTTTTCAAGCGAATTAATCTGAAAAGGAATATAATAATTCTTGTGTGGTTTGAACTCACTACCCCCGAGCTCGTAGTCGAGCACTTTAGCCATTAGACAACAAGGAATTTTACACTATGGTTCTTATTCTATCTTATTTCTGCTTTATTCTTTTTATTCATTTACTAGGATGGGTTAAACCTTTTGCAATATTTTTGTAAGTGCAAGTTTGAGGTGCGTATATCACGTGACCGAAGCTGTCTACGTCGTGGTAGCTACCCCCTGATGTTTGTGATATCGGGATAGCGGGTGTGCTGACACTTTGTGCATTGCTTCATTCCCTGTGTGATTTGAAAGTCGGACAGATGAACGTGTAATGTCGTCAAATGCGGGAACTTATGTTTTCCGAGATCGAACTGGTCACGGGATCAACCAAAAACATTTGCTGTACGAAGACGCAGATGAATCATAGTACAGTAACCAAATGGTTGCAGATGATCGCTGCACAGTAACTAGATGGTTGCAGATGATCGCTGTACAGTAACCAAATGGTTGCAGATGATCGCTGCACAGTAACTAGATAGTTGTACATGATCGCTGCACAGTAACTAGATAGTTGCAGATGATCGCTGTACAGTAACTAAATGGTTGCAGATGATCGCTACACAGTAACTAGATAGTTGCAGATGATCGCTATACAGTAACCAAATGGTTGCAGATGATCGCTGCACAGTAACTAGATGGTTGCAGATGACCGCTGTACAGTAACCAAATGGTTGCAGATAATCGCTGCGCAGCAACTAGATGGTTGCAGATGATCGCTGTACAGTAACCAAATGGTTGCAGATGATCGCTGCACAGTAACTAGATAGTTGTACATGATCGCTGTACAGTAACTAGATAGTTGCAGATGATCGCTGTACAGTAACCAAACGGTTGCAGATGATCGCTGCACAGTAACTAGAAGGTTGTAGATAATCGCTGTACAGTAACCAAATGGTTGCAGATGATCGCTGCACATTACCTAGATGGTTGCAGACTAACAATTCAATTAAACATCAGTCATTTGTTTACACAATGTTAAATGATAAACAATTCTATTTCAAACAATTCAATTTAGTATCAGTTTTTTGCTTGCACATAGTTTAAATGTCTAACAGCTCTATTTGACCCATCAATAGGACCCTTTCAGGTGCTTCTACTCCGGGTCAGAGTGGACCTGGGAGAAACAGCAATGAAGGGCTATTCCGCATTCCTCAGAGCTCTAATATTACAGTAGCCTCACCATCAGATTGTTTAGTGTCATATCTAGGACATTCGTTGGCGGGGGTCTTATCCATTTGCAGAGATGAAGTCGGTGTATTCTACTGATAGAGTGTGTACATTTTTGTATATTTTTTTTCTTAATAGGTTTTTCTTTTACACAGTGCCCCTTCGAATGCAAAATCATTTTAAACGGCCTATTTGACTCGGAGATGGTATTCTAGCATGTGTTACTTTTCTAAGGAATAACGGTAATGTAAGAGGGGTGTCTTCGTGGTGTAATGGTTAAAGCGACGGACTGTGGAATCGTTGTAAAAGAGTTCGCACTCCACTCGTGCAATTACGTTCACTTTCAGGCAAATACCATAGGAAAAGGTATGAACCCCCTTATCGTCCCAGCTATGGGTTAAATAGTACCACTACTGTTCTTCTCAGAGAATATCTTTGGCATTAAATAACCTACAAAGGTTTATATACCATTAAACAAAGAAACCAAAGAAACCAATCAAACAGCTTATGGTACATTCTTTTAGTAATGGTCACCCATCTAAGGACTGAGCAAGCTGATCTATGCTTAACTTCGATGAACGAGCAGAAACCGAATTTTTAAAAGTGTTTTGACCGTAACTCTTAGATTTTTGTAAGCTTTTCTTCGTCAGCCACACAGGTTTGGCATTAAATGCTTTGGCATTAAATAACCTACAAAGGTTGATATCCCATTAAACAAAAAACCCAACCTAACCCAACTACGATTCCTCAGTCCATCGCTTTAACCATTATACCACTAGGACACCCCCCATTGTATGTTCGTAATGCATTATGACGTTGTAATAAGTGTTTGTATTAGCTATGCCGTGATAATGTCTTTTAGGTCTGTATTCGCGCGGACGCGTGTGTGTGTAGTGACGATGTTAATTAAAGAACGAATACAAAGGTTGATATGCCATTTAACAAAAAAATCAAACTAAATCAAACCAATGGGAACTCCACCCTCCTTAAATCTCTGAAACAGGAGCCTCACCACCATATGCAGTTTACGCTGGGGTTCTTCCCTTTCTGTGTGGGATACAGTCAGGATATTCTACCCCCATGCGACATAAGGTTTGAATATTTGAGTATCATATTTACCCAACCCCTCAGCTCGGGCAGGATAGGTCAATTTTTTAAGCGGAGTTTAACAGGTTTGAATTCAGAGTTTTCCTTATCCTACACTAGTTGCCTCACCAAGGCTGAAGAACCTAGTCTGCCCTACTATTTACCCATAGCTGGAGGGAGAATAATTGGATTCATACCATTCCCATACTATGTCCAGGATTTGAACTCGTGTCGCCGTGTCCAATTCCTGCGATGATAACCTTTGAATATTTGAGTATAACGAATTGATAAACAAAATATTGGTTGCAAAAGGCTTTATTTATTTATTTTTTGTTTTTGTTTTTGCTGTTTTCTTATTCGTGTGTGTGTGTGTGTGGGTGTGTGTGGGTGGGTGGGTGTGGATGTAATTGTCTTTTATATTTTATCTTTACATTTTCTTTTTATAGTTTTTTTCTTTTATTTATTTATTTATTTATTTATTTATTTTCCTAGTTGTCTAAATTTCTGAGACGAAGCTTGATGATTTTATCACTAAGGATTTACGGACTATTGTCTTCATCTTTATTGTTATTTCTACAACGTTTCGGCCGATGTATCCTCCGACCTTCTTCAGGTGTTTGTCGAACTCGGGAACCTTCACGAAACTTCGAACTACGTCCTTTATTGAATCCTCGGGGGTTGCCTGTTCTGATTCCGTTACAAGTGTTAAGTATTCCTGTATTGTTACTCGCCTGTAGTGAGGATTGAACCTGCAACCTACAGATATCCAGCAGGACACATAGCGTAACGGTTATAGGCGTTGGT
>OY757944.1:10751043-10803543 GCA_963585895.1 Sepioteuthis lessoniana
GGATGTTCCAGTGAAGCTGGAGCTTTGGAGAATACGGAGCACCCCTCCATTGCCATTGCTTCCAGGTCCACGCTGGCCCGGCGTGGTAGCACCTTCTAGGGCCCTATCTATGGGTTAAATAGAACTAACGACATACTTATGGTAAACCTAACTGTTTGACAAAACTGAATTGTTTGAAATTGAAATGTTTTTGACAGTTCAACCGTACTTACATTTGAAGTACGTGCTTATGCTAAACTGAAACTGTACTTACATTTAAACAGCGTGCTTACGCTAAACTGAATTATTTGAAATAGAACTGTTTTTTGACATTGAAACTGTATTTACACTAAACTGAATTGTTTAACATAGAATTGTTTTGACATTTAACTGTGTGTAAATAAAATCTGTACTTATACTAAACTAAATTAGCTGAATTCGAACTGCTTGACTAAAATGAATAGCTAGAAATAGAAATGGTTTTGACAATTAAACTGTACTTACGTTTAAACTGCTTGCTTATGCTAAACAGAATTTTTTTAAATTGAACTGTTTTTGACATTGAAACTATGCTTCCACTAAACTGAATTGTTATTTATAGAACCGTTTTGACATTTTACTGTGTTAACAAAACTGTACTCACGCTAAACTGAATTAGCTGAATTAGAACTAATTGAATTAACTGAATAGCTAGAAATAGAAATGTTTTTGACAATTAAACCGTGTACTTATGCTAAACAGAATTGTTTGAAATAGTAATGATTATTTACATAAAGACGGATTTGGTGTTAAATAACCTACAAAGGTTGATATGCCGTAAAAACCCAACCAACCAACCGTTGGGGTTCTTTTTCTGCAAAATCGATTCGAGTCTAAGCGCAGATTTCTTTCTTTTTCGCCGATAAGAAAGAAAGAAAGAAAGAAAGAAAGAAAAGCCAATTACTGAGAGAAAGAAAGAAAGAAAGAAAAAAGAAAGAAGGAAAGAAAAAAAAGAAAGAAAAGCCAATTGAAGAACGAAAGAAAGAAAGAAAAAAGAAAGAAAAGCTAAAGAAAGAAAGAAAGAAAGAAAGAAAGAAAGAAAGAAAGAAAGAAAGAAAGAAAGAAAAGCCAATTACTGAAAGAAAGAAAGAAAGAAAGAAAAGCCAATTACAGAAAGAAAGAAAGAAAGAAAGAAAGAAAGAAAGAAAGAAAGAAAAGCCAATTACTGAAAGAAAGAAAGAAAGAAAGAAAGAAAGAAAGAAAGAAAGAAAGAAAAGCCAATTACTGAAAGAAAGAAAGAAAGAAAGAAAGAAAGAAAGGCCAATTACTGAAAGAAAGAAAGAAAGAAAGAAAGAAAGAAAGAAAAGCCAATTACAGAAAGAAAGAAAGAAAAAAGAAAGAAAGAAAGAAAGAAAGAAAAGATAATTACTGAAAGAAAGAAAGAAAGAAAGAAAGAAAGAAAGAAAGAAAAGCCAATTACTGAAAGAAAGAAAGAAATAAAGGGAGAAAGAAAGAAAGACAGAAAGAAAGAAAGAAGCAAATTACTGGTGTTTCTAAAAGAAAGAAAGAAAGAAATAAAAGCCAATTACTGAAGGAAAGAAAGAAAGAAAAAAAGAAAGAAAGAAAGACAGAAAAGCCAATTACTGTAAGAAAGAAAGAAAGAAAGAAAGAAAGAAATGAAGGAATGGCAAATTACTAAAAGAAAGAAAGAAATAAAGGGAGAAAGAAAGAAAGACAGAAAGAAAGAAAGAAGCAAATTACTGGTGTTTCTAAAAGAAAACAATGAAATATGCAAAGGCCGAAAGAAAGAATGGCCAATTAAAGAAAGAAAGAAAGAAGCAAATTGCAGGAGTTTCTCAAAGAAAAGAATGAAATGTGCAAAGAAAGAAAGAAAGAAAGTTATACGATAAGAAATAATATTTAAAATGCATACATTTACAAATGACTACTTCGGGATGGATAGAGGGGACGAGGAAAGGGGAGAGAAAGAGAGGAAGAGGAAATGAGATGGAGGAGAAAAACAGAAGGGAAATTCCACTAAACGGCAAATTCTTTTTCTTTTTGTTAATCAACACAAGGTCAAGTTTTTTTTTGACTAGGATTGGGTGAGCAATTTGGATCTTAAAATCCCAGTAAATTTGATGTACCTCATTTTCTTGGACAGATTATTATTATTTCACTCCTTGCAAGTTCATTGCCGGAGTCTGAGTGACAGCAAGTCTCCCCAGGTCTTCATGACTCTTGATTATTCTATCCCTTCTTAATAATCCTGTACTCCAGATAGTTTTGATTTGTCTACCGATTTCCAACTCTTCCAGTCCCCTTTTCAAGCCTTTGGAAATCGCTCCAAGTGCGCCAGTTACAATTGGTATTACCATCACCCTGACGTCCCACAACTTACTTAGTTCTCTGGCAAGATCTATTTACTTGTCTCTGTACATATGTATTTATCCAACTATCTCATTGTTCATTAATTCTCTCTCACTCTCTCTCTCTCTCTCTCTATATATATATATATATATATATTCACGTCTATCTAGCTATGTTGGTCTATTCTTTATCTGTCTCCTGTTCGTATCTATTTTAGAGTTCACACACACACACACATATATATATATATCATTGTTTATACCAATCTCCTCTCTCTCTCTCTCTCTCTCTCTATATATATATATATATATATATATATATATTGATATATATTCACGTCTATCTAGCTATGTAGGTCTATTCTTTATCTGTCTCCTGTTCGTATCTATTTTAGAGTTCACACACACACACATATATATATCATTGTTTATACCAATCTCCTCTCTCTCTCTCTATATATATATATATATATATATATATATATATATATTCACGTCTATCTAGCTATGTTGGTCTATACTTTATCTGTCTCCTGTTCGTATCTATTTTAGAGTTCACACACACACACACACACACACACACACACACACACATATATATATCATTGTTTATACCAATCTCCTCTCTCTCTCTCTCTCTCTATATATATATATATATATATGTGTATATATATATGAATATATATTCACGTCTATCTAGCTATGTAGGTCTATTCTTTATCTGTCTCCTTCAGTTCGTATCTATTTTAGAGTTCACACACATACACACATATATATATATATCATTGTTTATACCAATCTCTACTCTCTCTCTCTTTCTCTGATTCTCTCTCTCTTTCTCTCTCTCTCTCTCTCTTAGAGTAATTTTCATTTTATTAATCTATCTCAATCTGTTCATAACCATCTATCGGTATGTCCATTTCAATCTATCTATCTATCTATCAAATTTTCTTCATATCTTTTTTTCTCTTTCTCTGTCTTTTCATATCTATCTATCTATCTATCTATCTTCATGACTACTTATCCATCTATCTCTCCATATATATCATTGTCTTCATGTCTATCAATCTATTTATCAGTCTCTCCTGAACACGCGACCAGGCACCGTTCTCATTTCTGGTATCAAATCTCAACCTGGTCCCTCCCTGGTGTGCTATCACCGGACTCACCACTCACACTGACCGTCCGTAATAATGGCTGAAAAACCCTCCACTTCTCCCGGGATAATAAAAGTTGACGGCTCGTGTTTAAAAAGACGTTTACGTCCCTTCGCCGCCACTCAAGTCGACTTTTACTGCGCTATTAAATCGCATTTATTTATTTTTAAGCAGGTATTGTTTCCTCGCTAAGATGCCAATTAAATGTTATCGTCTCTCTCATTTCTTCTCTAGTTATTTTACACCGATAAAATCTTCGTGACAATTGACAGCAGAAAGGCTAATATAAACGATATATATATATATATACATGAACTCACTCATACACACATACACACATATACATATTTATTTACCAACCCCTTCACAGGAGCAGGATATGACACAAGGTCAATTCTTAAGTGGAGTTTAACAGGTTTGAATTCAATTTTACTTCTCTAAGAAAGGATGCTGTGCCAATATATATATATATATATATATATATATATTAGGGTAATTAGGACGTTAACTCCTGATTAGAAAGTTCTTATAATCTATTTCTTAACTGTAAATTTCACAAGAAATCCTCCGAATTTCGAAAAAGAGACTTTCTTTTCAATCACGCGATATATATATATATATATATATATATATATATATATATCAGTAATATCCAATCCGCGTCCGAAGATAGTGGGTGTGGATTATTCACGTTACCTCAACTCAGACATGTACAGTCATATGAGGAGACGGACAGTATAATAAGATTCTCCGGCGAAATAAATTTATAATGACAATTTAACCAGATTTAAGTTTCCTTCTTATTGCACAATATATATATATATATATATATATATATATATATATATGAAGAAAGTAGAAAAACAGAATAATCTAAATTAGATCAATTTATTTTTAATGTTAAGCCAACGTTTAACGTTTCAGTTTTAATAACCTTCATCAGGACTTTGATATCATGAGAAATGTTCCAACTGCGATGGATGCTAGTCGAGAGAACAGGGGCAAAGAAAATATGTATAACGAAGAATATATTTTCGTTATATATATGTTTCCTTTGCTCCTGTTATCTACGTGCGTGAGAGAAAGAGGTAGGGTGAGTATGTGTGAGTGCAATTACTTAAGCAAGACTGAAGGACCCAGTCTGCCTTTCTATTTGCCCATAGCTGAGATCAGAGGGAATGGATGGATGCATACCCTTCCAAAGGGTCTTAAAACGAATGTAGCACAAACTGTCTCATCCACGATTTGAACTAGTTTCCTAGATTTCATTCCTTGAGACAGAAACAGCTACACTAAGGGTGTCTAATAAATAAATAGATAAATAAATAAAATACAAAAATAAAACCAAAAAGTATATAGATATGGAAGATATCATGAGTTTTCGGGTCATTCTACTAAAGCGAGTGAGTTAATAAGAGAGAGAGAGAGAGAGTTGTTTGTTGGTTCAATTGGGTTTTATGGAATATCAACACTAGTAAGTTATTTAATGTCAAATCCTATTTAAACATATGATTAACAGAGTAGCCTGCAAGACTTCCTGGAGCGATGGACGATAGAGACGAGTGGGTCAGGGAGATCCGTGCTGGCAGCGCGACATGATGATGATGATATATACGAGGTGCCTTCAATAAGTTTCCAGACTTTTTTCGTACGGGCATTTAAGATTGTCGTAGACTCTTGAAAATTCACTATGTTATTGCTATACATCTTATAAGATGACTGACCAATTTTTTTGATTTCAGATTCAAATTAACAGCTACAGCAGCAATTGGAATGCACCCTACTAAAACCTGATTATCAAAGCTGGAGAATTTCAAAAATGCAATCTGGACGTGAGGACATTTTAGAAGAACGATATGCAATAAAATTCTGTTTTAAACATGGAAAATATGCCACGGAAACGTATGGAATGCTACAGACCGCTTTTTGACCATCTTGCATGAATCGAGCATCAGTTTTTGAGTAACATAAGAGATTCAAGGAAGGCAGGGAATCTGTGAGGGATGGTGAGAGGTGTGGGAGGAGTAAGGAAGCCAGAACACCAGAGTTGATTGGCCAAATAAAGAATTTCATGGATAAGAACCGTTGTGTGTCTATAGAGACAATAAGTGCACAGTTTGATGTCAGTGTGGGAACTGTACACACAGTTATTCGCGAGGAACTGAAGATGCGGAAGATTTGCGTGAAGTTTTTCCCAAGGGAGCTCAGAGAAGATCAGAAAGAAAGACGTTGTTATGACAGCTGGGAGATTGTCGAGCTGATCAGTTCAGATCCCACATTTCTTGATGCTCTGGTGACCTGTGATAAAAGCTGGATCTACTGCTATGACCCAGAGACCAAGAGACAGAGTTCCCAGTTGAAGCATGGTGGCTTTCCCAGACTCAAGAAGGCCAAGCAGAGCAAATCAACCCTCAAACTTTTGATGATCCCTTTTTTTTTATTTTGGACAGCACTAGCATAATCTACATGCACTGGGTTCCTACTGGACAGACAGTCAACAAGGAATACTATGTTGATGTTTTAAGGGAGTTCAGGAAGAGATTCCTTGGGAAGAGGCCAACACTCTTCAAATCGAGTCCGTGGCATTTCCAGCGGGACAATACACCAGTACACAACTCCATCTTTGTCATAGACTATTTGACAAAGATGGGCATCAAGACAGTTCCTCACCCTCCCTATTGTCCAGACCTTGCCTCCTGTGACTTTTGGTTAATCCCTAAGCTCAGAGGCTGTCGTTATGAGACAATTGAGGAGATGAAAGAGGCTGTTACGAAGGTCATTGACACGCTCACACAAGAGGACTTTCATGGGGTCTTGCAGAAGTTGTTGGAGCGTTACAAGAAGTGCATTGCAGCCAGAAGAGATTACTTCGAAGGGGACTAGAGTTTAACGTGTGTACTATCAATAAAAGTGCTCATACGAAAAAATCTGGAAACTTATTTAATGATCCTCTTATATATATATATATATATATATATATATATATATATATATATTTACAAATTTCGTTGGATATAATAGACATTTTTTGTCTACATATTTTCTTGTTAATCCTTTCCTATTGCCGTATTGATTTTATAGTGTTCAGCGGGAATTGATTGATATATTTTCCATAATTGTCTATTTCCTAAGTATATATATATATATATATATCTTATGGTACGTACAAAATTTAAAGAATGCTTCTAAAAGCGTATTCATGTTTAAGATTGGTAAAACATTCTAAAAACTGTTGATACATTTTAACAATCTTCAGAGAATCTTTAACGTATCTTTAGAGAATCTTAACCGTGATATGTATGTTAATATATAAGGTATCCGAATGCTGGGCAATGACCAACAAAAATCAATGAAATGAGAAGAGGATTTGAAAAAAATTACCGTATGCCAGCAGAGTTGGAGCCGGTAATTGTATTGATCAAAGGGATTGCTAAAAAGAAAAGAAAAGTATATAGAAACAATTCTATACTTTGCTTCTTTGAAGCAATCCCTTTGGATCACGGGAAGTCAATACAATTACCCCACGCCAACTCTGCAGGCTTACGGCAATTTTTTGGCTTGTCTTTGTCATATTCCTTCGCCTCAACCTTAAACATGAATAAGGTTAGCTTTTAAAAGCATTGTATATATATATATATATATATATATATATATAAAGATAAAGTTGGCGACTGAAGTCGAGCGCAACCCAAAGGATCCCTTTTCAATAGCTACTACACTGATGTATAGGAATGAGGGCGATTTTTTTGCTCTGCTTGCTCCACTTTACCCTTGAATTCTATCATATAATACAGTGATAAACAAGGAGGTATCAAGTACAATTTTTGAGTCTTTGGTATGACTCAAGCTGGAATTGAAATCCGGTCTCACGGGCCATTAGCAAACACAATACCTACTAGATATTTATATACTCGCTATATATATGTATATATAAACACGGCCCATTGACAATGGTTAAAGTATTTGCCACCCAACATTATAAGGAACGTATCAAGGGTAAAGTGGAGCAATCCAAGAAAAAGAGTTGCGTCCACCCCAACACCCCGGTATAGGAGCAATTGAAAAGGAAGACTTTGGGTCACCCTCGAATACTTACATATATATATATATATATATATATATATATTAATGTGTATATATATACGCACACAAAACAGAATATATGTGCTATAATCAAACAGGCAACTTCACCACACAAGACGAAACCCCTCTGAAACTAGTAGACAAATTCACCAACCTAGGAAGCAGCGTCTCATCAACCGAAAAGGACATCGACACGCGGCTAACAAAGGCATGGACAGCTATTGATAGGCTAACGATAATATGGAAATCCGACCTGACCGATGAAATGAAACACAGTTTCTTCCAGGCTGCGGTCGTATCGATACTGCTGTTTGGATGCACTACTTGGACGCTAACTAAATGGCTGGAGAAGAAGCTAAACGGTAATTACACAAGAATTTTGCGAGCACTATTGAACAAGTCCTAGAGGCAACACCCCACAAAGCACCAACTATACGGCCACCTGCCTCCCATCACGAAAACTATCTAAGTTAGATGAACTAGACATGGAGGACACTGATACAATAGAAAGATAGTTGATAGCTATTTATCTGTGTATGTGTACTATAGGTAAATACGGCTATTTGCGAAATGTACATGGAATGTTCATTACATATATACATAACGTAGAACACATAAACAACATAGGAATCTCGAAATTCGAAAACACGTAACGACTTCTTTGTTTAGGTACGAAACCTTTTTATTACTTTTTAGTTAAAGGTTTCGACATAATGAGAGGGACACAATCTTTTTATGTTGGCTTCTTCATCTGGCCCCTATCACGTGCGACACCCATGGCGCGCAAATTCGTCTCGCCTCAGCGAGCTCGCGAAAATCGAACCTCCTCGTTCAGCGTCTAGTTTCCAACTCCCTAACTCTCTTCAAATCTCCCACAAACCTCCACGCGCTTCCGGTCCGTGACGTCACCCGCACCCTGTCACCCCGTTCCGTCATCTCGGGCTATTGTGACATCTCTGAGTGGCACATACGCCCTGCACGCGCGTTACCACCTACATCAAGGTTTGCACCTAACTAACCCATGCGCTGAGCCGAAAGGTTCTCAGCCTAACTAAACTCAAAGGCATGAACCGAAATCCCTTGGCCATTACGTCACATATGTACGTATGTAAATGAGTAGTTGTATAACAGCTAATTCTACGACTGTGAAATAAATTTTCGAGCACGTTTTCTTCTAATTTAAAGATTTGAATTTTTATCATTGTATTAATTCTCATAAAGCTATTCAGATCTATTTTCGCGTTGTTCCAACAATGCAAAATAACCAACAGGTTCATGTGTGAAATAGCCGCCAGCAAAAACTTATGTTATAATTAAATCCTTTGTAGTTTCTCTATCCTATGCTACATAGCCTTATTCTTCTTCCCTTCCTACATAAATTCGGACATGAATTAATCGCAAGAAGAAAGAAAAAAAAATAAATGACCGAAGGAAGGAAGGAAGGAAGGAAGGAAAAATAGAATAAAATAAAAAGAAGAACGTTGTAGATGCCGAACGGAATGAACAAAGATTCGTTGATCATAGTGCGCATGCGCGTCGGTGGCGTAATCGTGGAAGACCTGGCGGGCTTTTAAATGAAAGGAGGAGAAAGAGAAGATGATGCGGAGGAACGAATGAATAGAAACCGAATTGATAAATTGTCGTCAACCAAGAGGAAGCGAGTTTAGAATTATGAAGGTAATGTTTAATCACCGTCTTCTTCATTGCTATTATTATGCTAATAATAATAATTTGTTTAAAGATGCTTTTAATACAATACCATTATTATTATTATTGTTAGTATCATTAATTCACTCGTTGTTATCAACATCACCACTGTCATCATCATCATCATCAACAACATCATCGTCAAATTCCTTATTATCACCATCATCATTATTATTATCATCACCATAGCCATCACCACCATCATCATCATTAGCTGCTGCAGAACAACCACCACCACCATCATCATCATCATTACAATCATCATCATCATCAACAGCAGCAGCAGCAGCAGCAGAATCACCACCATTGTCATCATCATCGTTATCATTACTATTATCCTCATCACCATTGCCATCATCATCATCACCAGCAGCAGCAGCAGCATCATTATGATCATCAACATTATTTTCGTTATCATCATCATCATCATTAACTGCAGTAGAACCACCACCACCACCATCATCATCATCATTACAATCATCAGCAGCAGCAGCCGCAGCAGCAGAATCACCATCATCATCATCACCACTATTATTATCATCACTATTGTCATCATCATCATCATCATCAGTAGTAGCAGAAGCGGAACCACCATCACCGCCACCACCACTATCATTATTATTATTATCTCCATTACCATCATCATCATTATCAGTAGCATCATAGGTATCATCATCATCATCATCATTAGTAGCAGCAGAATCACAAACATCATTGCGATCATTATTATCAACATCGCCTCTGCCATCACCATCAGCAGCCGTACCAAACACGAACAATCATCATCATTATTATTATCATCAGAAATAACATCATCATCATCAACACAAGCAATAGAACAACCATCATCATCACAATTGTCATTATCATCATCGACAACACCATCACCACTATCATTATCATCATAGTCCCATCTTTGCGATCCTCCACCATCTCATCATCATCATCACCATATCATCATCATCATGCCGTCTTTGTGATCCTCCCTCTCCTCCTCATCATCATCACCATAATTATCATCATTACCATCACTATTATCATCATCATCATACCATCTTTGGTATTCTCATCATCATCATCACTATTGTCCCCATCATCATCATCATCTCTATTATCATCATCATAGTCCCATCTTTGCTATCCTCCACCATCTCATCATCATCATCACCATATCATCATCATCATCATCATCCTGTCTTTCTGATCCTCCTCATTATCATCATCCCCATTATTATCATTATTATTTCAATAATAATAATGATAATAATAATAATAACAGCGATTATTAATATTATTATTATTATTATTCTCACTGTCATCATCATTATCATTATCAGCAGCAGCACCAGTGTCAGCATTATCCGTACCATCAAAATTCCTCATTGGCGAAAATTGTATTTTTCATTTTTTTCTCTCTATTTTCGGTTTCGCTTTAATTCAATTTTCTAATCACAAAAATATTTCATTTCTCCTTTTAAGTGTTCTCAGCGTAACCGTGTTTTTGCCTGGTTGTGAGCGTCATTCTTCACCCGTCTTTTGAATATAACCTGCAATGATATACTTCGTTTCCTTTCTAAGGTGTCCTTTGCGTAAACATGCTCCTCCATTTGTAGGAATTGTAGTGTCTGTTATTTTTGTAACTATCACTTAAAGGCAAGGGAGATATCTAGTTATATTCAATTCACAGAATTTGTATCATGATTAACTGAAAACAGATGCACCAGCTGGAGTCCTTGAAAATCAGCCTTTTGTAATATTCGAAACGATTTTTCGTCGCCACTTTTGTAATGTTTGAATAAGGGGAGGGGGAGTAAATACTAACTCGTAATGTGACATTTCACCTCTGCTTTGAATACGTGTCTTCTCTTGTTCTCAGATCACTTCTAATCACGTGACCCCAGTTGCGCAATCTTTTTCAACAGTTGTGTTTGTTGGTTGGAGATCCGTGTTTGACCCACGAGTCGGTATCGGCACATTCTTCTACATAACACAGCCCTTCTTATTTATCTTTCTTAAGAAATTATAGAGATTGGAAAGAGCGCGATCGAAAGCTACGGCACTATGGATTGTTAGTTGTACGTTGAACGAAGAAATATCTCGCAACAATGTACTTTTGTTTTTCGGCATGCAAAATTCTGTTCTTAAAAACGCTAAGGATCACTCCTTCAATCTCTGCATGTATTTACCCATCTCAATTCATTCCTACGAAATCTGATCATGATAATGTAGACTCTCATTCTTGTTGAGTCCAAACCCGGAAATTAAAGATTAATTTAGTTTTATGGCATATCAACAAGTGTAGGTTATTTAATGCCAAATCTACTTTACACATATATATCAAATATATAGGATTTAATGTGGTTAGGTTTTATGGAATATCAACCCTTGTTGGTTATTT
This sequence comes from Sepioteuthis lessoniana, assembly GCA_963585895.1. Classification (NCBI taxonomy): domain Eukaryota; kingdom Metazoa; phylum Mollusca; class Cephalopoda; order Myopsida; family Loliginidae; genus Sepioteuthis; species Sepioteuthis lessoniana. The sequence goes on from OY757944.1 coordinate 10,762,716, forward strand.
AATGCTAAATCCTCATTATATTTTTATATTAGATATATAACATTTGGTTTGGTTGGGTTTTATGGCATATCAACTATTGTAGTTAATGCCAAATCGTCTTTATACTTATATATCAAATATATAAAATTTGGTTTGGTTGGGTTTTATGGCATGTCAACCCTTGCAGGTTATTTAATACCAAACCCTCTTTATGCATATATATTAAATATATAGGATTTGGTTGGGTTGGGTTTTATGGCATATCAACCATTGTAAGTTATTTAATGTCAAATCCTCTTTATACATATATATTAAATATACAGGATTTGGTGAGGAGGGATTTTATGGCTTATCAATCGTTGCAGGTTATTTAATGCCAAATCCTCTTCATACATATATATCAAATAAATATGATTTGGTTAGGTTGGGTTTTATGGTATATCAAACCTTGTAGTATATTTAATGCAAATCCTGCTTATATATATATATATATATATATATATATATATATATATATGATCTGTGAACTCATTTTGTTGATAACATTTTTAAATGAGCCTGGGCTCATTTTCGTAATTTTTTGAACACAGTTGAATGGTTCCAATTATTTCTATTTAGCAATAATCATTTGTTTGCACATAGTTAAACGTTTTCAAGTATGGCTAAATAACTATATTTACCAACCCCTCCGTTCGGGCATGATATGACACAAGGTCAATTTTTAAGCGGAGTTTAACCGGTTTGAATTCAGAGTTTTCCTTCTCCTAGACTAGTTGCCTCACAAAGGCTGAAGAACTTAGTTTGTCCTACTATTTACCCATAGCTGGAGGAAGAATAATTGGATTCATACCTTTCCCAAGGGTATTAGTGCTATGTGAAATGCAATCAGTCTCGTCCAGTATTCGAACTCGTGTCGCCGTGTCTATTTCCCTACGACGATAACCACGGGCACCTCCTAAATTTAGTATTGCTAAATAACAGTCACAGTTTAACAACTGTCAATCGTTCGCACACAGTGTGTTAGTGAGTTCCGTTTTAAACGAGTTGGAACAAAATTGTTTGCTCAAGAGTACTGCTATTGTTTCTACACAGTTAAATGGTTTCAATTATTGCAAACACTTATTATTCTTTTCGATATTATTCATTTGTCTGCACACAGTGAAGCCGTTACAAGTATGGCAATTCAACACGTATAATTCTATTCTACATCACTCATTTGTTTGCACGCTGTCTTAGTGTCCAAAGTATTGCTCTGTATCACTAACAATTCAATTAAATATCAGTCATTTAGTTACATACAGTTAAAGGATCAAACAGTTCTATTTCTAACAATTCAATTTAGCATGTTAACGAAATTAAATGGCTCGGAGTATTGCAATGCATCACTAACAATTCAATTAAACATCAGTCATTTGATTACACACAGTTAAAGGAACAATCAGTTCTATTTCTAACAATTCAATTTAGCATGTTAACAAAGTTAAATGATTCCAAGTATTGCTTTGTATCACTAACATTTAAATAAACATCAGTCATTTGGTTATACACTGTTAAAAAATCAAACAGTTCTATTTCTAGCAATTCAAAGCAGCATAAGTTTCAGTTTAAATGCCAAACTGTTCCATTTGCCCTGAAGATATACTTTATTAGATGCTACCACTCCAGGCAAGTGTAGAACTGAGAGCGATGGCAATAAAGGAGTACTCAGCATTCTCTAAAGCTCCAGCATTATTGAAGTCTCCCTATCAAATTGTTTTGTGTCATATCCAGAATACTTGTTTGGGGGGAGGTCTTATCTCATCTGCAGATATGCAGTCGGAGTATTCCAGTCAACAAGGCTGTCAGAAATTGAAATCACACTCGATATACTTGGAGCTCAAGAAACTACAAATCACGTAGCCATGTCATCCCCTAAGCATCATATAATTTCTTTTTCGGAGATGGGGAGATGGGAGATTACAAATGATGCCGGTTAAATTGTTTGTTTTTTTTTCTCACTCAGATTTTCAGTTTTTCTAAACTCTTCGACATGTGATTCAGGATCGTTCCAATTTTGCTCAGAACAATAAAGTTCCAAATTGTCAGAACGTGTTCTAACCGCAGGTTAAGAGAAAAGAAGGAGTAATTAGCATCAAAGAATATATTCAAATGGTCAGATGTAATAAAATAAAAAAAAGATCAAAGCATTCTAGCAAAAATTAAACGGGAAAAAAAATTTCAATTTAGAGGAATGCATTTCCAAAAGAAAAATAAAAGGGCATGGTCACATAGAATTCTATTTTCTTTTAATTCTATGTGAGCATAGCAAACTATACATCATGCACATAGTTACGCAAAGGACATATGAAAAATGAAACGAAATCTCTATTTAACAATCCCTGCGCAAAAGCAGGGTGTGACACAAGGTCAATTTTAAGCAGAGTTTGAATTCATAGTTTTCCTAGACTGGTTAAAGAAACCACTCTGCCCAATCATTTATCTATATTTGGCTTCATACTTTTCGCAGAGGTTTTAGGGCTATGGGAAATTCAATCAGCCTGCTATTGGATTTGAACTCGTCTCGCCGTGTCCATTTCCTACGACGATAACCATAACACCACAGGCACTTCCACAAGAAGAAACGAAGTACTTCATTACAGGTAAAATGTAAAAGTGGATAAAAATATTGTGAACGACCAATCATGGACGTGGTTATGCAGAGGACACGTGAAAGGAAAAATTAGATATCATTGTAACCAGAAAAATGTATCATGACTAAATATAAAAAAGTGAAAATAAAGAAAAGAATCATAAATTTCACTTGTTCATTGATTTGAAAAAAAAAAGAAAAGAAAAGCCAATAAAGAAGCTGATTTTAAGGGAATATAAAATGGGTGTGAAGAGTAGGAACAATATAACAGTGAGAACTGTGCAAATGACCAGGTTTCGACCCAGTTCTGAGATCCCTCGTACTTTCATGAAGGCTACAAACATTTTTATCTTATTCTCTCTTTAGAAGCTTGTCTAAACTGAATAGCTTGAAATAGAAATGTTTTTGGCAATTAAACTGTGTACTCATGCTAAACTGAATTGTTTAAATAGAACTGATTATTCGTATAAAAATGAATTTAGCATTAAATAACCTAGAAAGGTTGATATGCGATAAAACACAAACAACCAACAATTTATCGATATGAGCAGCTTGTGAGATTTTTGTTTTTTTACATTCTCAATGTCAAAAACAGTTCACTTTCAAACAATTCAGTTTAGAATAAGCTCGCAGTTTAAATGTAAGTACAGTTTAATTGTCAAAAACATTTCTATTTCGAGCTATTCAGTTTAATCAAGCAATTCTAATTCAGCTAATTCAGTTTAGTATCAGTACAGATTTTGTTTACACACAGTTACATGTCAGAATAGTTTTATGTTATACAATTCAGTTTAGTGTAAATAAAGTTTCAATGTCAAAAACCAGTTCTATTTGAAATAATTCAGGTTAGCACAAGCACGCAGTTCAAATGTAAGCACGGTTCAATTGTCAAAAAACATTTCTATTTCAAGATATTCAATTTAGAATAAATATGTCGTTAGTTCTATTTAGCCCATAGATAGGGCCATATTAGGTGCCACCACGCCTGGCCAGAGTGGACCTGGGAGCAATGGCAATGATGGGGTACTCCGTATTCCCCCAGGTCCCAGCATTACTCGGACCTCACCATTAGATTGTTTAGTGTCATATCCAGAACACTCGTTGCGAGATCTTACCCGTCTGCAGATGTGCAGTCAGTGTATTCTACAGCCCCAGCCGAATGGGCAAGCTGAGGTTTGAAAAGTCTCACGTTTTACAAGGATTTTTATCTTATTACTATAAAAACCCACTTGCGAGTGTTTCAGTCTGGTTGTGACAGTTGGTTTTCATCGAAATCAAAGCGACAGATTTTTTTTGCATTCGTCTAGGGCACTTCTTGGTAAACTAGCTGATTCCAGTAGTGATGTGGCTTGAATTGTCTGGATTGCCATTACTCCCAGGTCCACTCTGATCCAGAATAAGAGTACTTGTTACGGTCCCATCTATGGGTAAAACATATCAGTTATAAAATATTCTAGATTTGAATACTTGACCCCGTCTATTTATAAATTGTTTATTTTCAGAATTGTTAATTGAAGTCATAAATGTTTAATTAATTGTTTATTTCTTTCCTCATGAGCTTTTTTTTTTACTCCGGTGTTAGCTGGTGGTATTTTATTTGAGTATGAGTGACAACTGGTGTACTCAAGTCTCCAGGACTCCTCTCAGTATTCTAGCCGATCTAAGCAATGCTGTAGTCTAGATTTTGTGAATTTGTAGCCCCCAGTCCACGTCCTAACTATGTAACTGAGTAGAATTATTCCTATTACAAAGAGTATTGGCAAGAGGTTGTATCTCTGGAAGATGCCTCTCAGGAATTTTTCCCTCTACTAAAGATTGTCCTGCTTTTAATTTCACTTTCTATTTTTAATGGCTTTGAAGTTTATTATTATATACTCTTTTAGAGTTTTTCACATCAGCGTTAACAGATGGTTTTACACTGGAGTTTGAATGACAGCAAGTCTCCTCAAGTCTCCAAGACTCGTCTCAGGATTCTGGCCGTTCTTAGCAATGCTGTCGTTTGGATAGTCTCTACCCGTCCGCCAATTTCCAAATCTTCCAGGCCTTTTAATAATCCTTTAGTTATTGTGCCTAACGCACCAATCACAAATGGCACAATCGTTACTTTCATGTTCCACAGCTTTTTCAATTCTCTAGCAAGGTCGAGGTACTTATCTTTCTTTTCACTTTCCTTCAGAATTATTCTGTGGTCCGCCGGGACAGCAAAGTCGACTCCTTGAGAGTTTTTCACATCAGCGTTAGCCGATGGTCTTTCACTGGAGTTTGAGAGACAAGTCCCCTCAAGTCTCCAGGACTCTTCTCAGTATTCTGGCTGATCTCAACAATGCTGTAGTTTGGATGAGTGTAACATACCCATAATACGAATATGTGAAATGTACGGATCTGGAAAACGTTCTGATACGTAGAACGTTCACATGCATAGGAATCGCGAAACACTGACAACTTTCTTGCATCTCGTAGACCCAACTAGCCTGGCCTCGCCAAGGCTCAAAAATCAACTCGCCTCGTCAAGGTCAGAATCTCAAGTAACTGCTTTTTTTCAAAAATCACCCAAATTCCTCAGCCCATCGCTTCCGGGCATGACGTCATTTACACCCCCAGTCTCATTTTCTATCCGTGGTTTTTATTATGACATCTGTGATTGTCACATCCTCCCCGCGTGAGCGTGAACACCTGCGCTCAATGTGTGCCCCTACTGTTATATACTCATTTGCCGTATCATAACGACTCAATAATAAAGACGCACGCAGAAAGACGCAAGAGGAAGACACAGGAAGAAACGACGCAGGATAAAGACGCAGGAAGACTTCATTTCAAATATATTTACCTCTCACTTTATTGCAAGGGTTTCGAAAGGGTTGTTGAAGGTTTGCATGTGAGAGGATGCTGGAGACCGAACATAAACTTCATATTTTGACCCCACTGTTATGACCGTCACGTTGTGTCTTTCTTGTTCTCTTAGATGCTCAACCAGAGGTCTTGGGGTCCACTCCATCGGGGCTTTTCCGAGGGCCCCCTCGCTCGGGTGTGGCCTTCCCTACCACATCTGGTCTCTACTGTCTGGAAGTCTGCTGGCAACTGCTTTGGCACCCCAAACTCAACTGAGTTAAATAATAACTCAACGCCCATACGATCGCCTACTGGATCTTTGAAATCGAATGTTTAATCGTCATCAAGCGGAAATAACTGTCATGCAGTTCAGAGGTTACTCTCTTCCGGTGCATGACTGTAATGGCACAATGGGACCTTTACCTTGTCCCATATCATAAGCCTTAATCCGCCCATGCGATCTCTTTCGATTACTGGCCGTTAGAATGTATCACTTCCTTCCGGTGTATTACCTTGGAATAGTATTTTTGGGCCGGGTCGAAGGTCAAAATATAACATTCATCCGTAAATTATTTTTCAAAATTCCACATGTGGAATTTTCTTCACGTTCGTCTCCATCAACCTCACACACATTTTACAGAATAATTTACAAGGAAAATGATGGCTGAAAACACAAAAAGAATCACTTGAACTACAGCAACAAAATCTTACTTAGAGGGCGACCTTCTCTCTATGTAACACTTGCCCGGCTAATTATTATCTAAATTTCTCTCACTATCTTTGCGTGGTTGGCCATCTTGACATGTGTGCATCAAGGTACCATACGGATGCATTTTTTATCTTCTCAACACAACGGGCCTACCATAATTCCTTGAAGAAATTTCAAAACCCTAAAAGGACCATACTCTGGTCTATATCCTGGTCACAAACTTAGTGACCCTGGTCATTCCAGCAATACATTTCGCCTGGATTCCTCATGACCACACTCCAGTTCTTTGCTCAACAGGTTCCTACTTGGAGTAACCGGAGAATTTCATAAACTAAAACACAATATCTTCAAGGCTCAAAGCATTCCACAAAAATCCACAAAAATCATGGCCCAAAACAAAGTATCACAATACATCCGAATGTATCACAATCTGGCACGCATGCTGTAAACCACCTAAAATAGTCCACGCAAAATACTAATTAGCAATGTGTTACCCATTTTTTTTTTTTTTCATTAAGTTTCTGTTTCCATGCACATTGGTTTGCAAGCCCCTGAGGAAACATGTTTTACCTGATCAAACCCGCGTCGGGTTTCTTTTCAATTTAATCAGGAACCCTCGTGGCTACCAATATATAGGCACCTTGCCTTTCCCAGATTCGTTTCACTTTGCCAAATCACACACGAATCCAAAACACCATCGGGACTGAAAGACTCAGACATTATCCACAAAATTTTGGAGTAGGCCACGCCTTTTTTCTTTTATTCCATTCTCGGAACTCCAAACTAAAAAATAGAACAGCTTCATGGGCCGGCGAATTCTTCGATAGAATTGCTTTCAACGACAATCTGCAAATCCACTTGAATGAATGTCTGTCCTACTCTCACGTCAGCCCACGATTTCCTCAAAAACAGAAATAAAAAAAAAAAATTCCTATTCCACGAAAACCCCAAATTCTAAAAAAAAAATTTTAGAATCAATATAATTACAAATATTAGTAAACCTAGTATCAAATCCTCTGTTAATGGTTTTCGTCAAATTTCATAATATGAACAGGAAAAAAAAATTCTAATGTCGCCTTTAAACTCAAACAGACTCAAAAAGTTTCACTCTACAACAAGTCAAAACAATGTTACAATCACAGTTCAAAAATGTTCAGTTTTCTTTTCTTCTTTTTTTCAATCTATGTAGTGATGTACTGTCTATTTTACTAAAAATGTCTGTTCTTTCTTTCTTTCTTTTTTTTTCATATGCTGTGTTCAACAATGTTCAAGTTTCTTCTCTTTCTTTTTTTTTCTTTCCGTCTTTTTTCTATTGTCCTGTACGTTTTTGTTTTTGTTTTCATTTTTTTCTTTTTTTTTTTTCATTTTTTTTCATAATAATTGCTCTTTCAATGTCCCTTTTTTTCAACCTTATATCTACCTCTCTGTCTTTACCTTAACACGATAACTAAAGGTTCGCTTCCCAGTTTATTCAATTTCAGTCTATAGTACCATAAATTAAGCCTGATTTATAATACAACTTTTTCAATAGCTTACGAGCATTCTTCTTCTTTTTTTTTTCATAAAATATCCCGGGGTTTTTTTTTCTAAATAACCCAAACTTTTATAAATTCAGCCAACATATCCCAATTCAAAATATTTCCGAATCTGCGAATCTTCGCCACACTTGGTTCCGTAAAAATTCTGCGCATCTCTTAATTACATCCAAAACCCTGTTTCAAAATATCTTCCCCAATAATAATCTCAAAGCTTCACTCCAGGGGGAACTCACAAAATACCTGTCTGCCTCGTCAGACACAAAAACCATCTGTCTCTTAGTTACTCTGCCTCCACGGCAAGACCATTTTCAAGACAATGCCTATGTCTTCAATAATTGATATCAACAATTTCCACAGCAAAACAACCGGCCTGATTCTACCAGCGCCGAAAATATCGATTCTCCCAACTTCATAAATATCGAAAAATTATATGCGCATTATTCAGACAAACCACCAATGTGCGAAATTTTTGAACAATCCCATTGATGTTCCCAGGATTACATTTCTCGGATTAAAATTCTCATTTCCAATCTCCAAGTTCCAAACATGAAAACTTGCCCAAAAGATCTTAACTACAGTTATGCGGGATTCCAGATCTTGGACTGAAATTCTAATTTTCAATCACCACTTGTCTGGACCAATGAAAAGCTACAACGAATTTTTTTTTTACTCACATAGACCTATTTGTGATAAAAAAATCCCCATTCATAAAATTTATCATAAAATTTATTGTTTACGATAAGCTGTCTATCAAAAAACGGACAATAACTGTCCCATAGCCATCTTTGTTCCCTTCTTTTTTCCTCCCTCACTATGATACAATATTACACATAGCAGTAATTTCAATTTTTATCTAGGGATCACACATTTTTTTAAAAATTATTTCCAATTTTATGCTTCTAGAAAGGCCCTTGTCATTAAAACAAATCTTTCACTATTATACCCAAATTAATCAACAGAGAGATAGAATTATAAGAATGCAGCAATTAACTTACAATTTTTTTCTTTCTTTTCTCTTTTCTTTTGCTGGTTTGTTCTTGTTTTTTTTTTTTTTTTTTTTTTCGTTTTACTTCTTTCAATTCCAGCATTTTTCTTTGTTCTTTTTTTTTTTCTGTTCTTTCCGCGTCGGTCGGTTCCTTTTCCTTCCTTTTTTTTTTTTTGCTAGTTTGTTCTTGTTTTTTCTTTTTACTTCTTTCCATTCCAGCATCCTTCTTTGTCCTCTTCGTTGCTGTCGTGTTGTGATGCTTAAAACTGCAGTTTACGGTAACTAGGTTCATTCTGAGTCCTTGAAGAACTCGCCTGGCACAAGCACCAAATCGGGATAAATGTTATATGGTCATTTGCCGTATCATAACGATTCAATAATAGTAAAGACGGACGCACGCAGAAAGATAGACGCATGAAGGATAACGCAGGAATAAAGGACGCATGAAGACTTCTTTAGAAAAATATTCACCTCTCACTTTATTGCAAGGGTTCGAAAGGGTTGTTGAAGGGTTGCATGTGAGAGGGTGCAGGAGACCGAACATAAACTTCATATTTTGACCCCACTGTTATGACCGTCACGTTGTGTCTTTCTTGTTCTCTTAGATGCTCAACCAGAGGTCTTAGGGTCCACTCCATCGGGGCTTTTCCGAGGGCCCCCTCGCTCGGGTGTGGCCTTCCCTACCACATCTGGTCTCTACTGTCTGGAAGTCTGCTGGCAACTGCTTTGGCACCCCAAACTCAACTGAGTTAAATAATAACTCAACGCCCACACGATCGCCTACTGGATCTTTGAAATCGAATGTTTAATCGTCATCAAGCGGAAATAACTGTCATGCAGTTCAGAGGTTACTCTCTTCCGGTGCATGACTGTGATGGCACAATGGGACCTTTACCTTGTCCCATATCATAAGCCTTAATCCGCCCACGCGATCTCTTTCGATTACTGGCCTTTGGAATGTGTCACTTCCGTCCGGTGTATTACCTTGGAATAGTATTTTTGGGCCGGGTCAAAATATAACACTACCCGTGCACTAAGCCGAATAGTTCTAAGCCTAACTAAAACCGAAAGATAAGATATAACCAACGAAAAATGATAATATAAAAAGTATCCTTCTGTAATTATATAACATAAGCTCCACTCGTCCTCTTATTTCCAAGGCCTTTTACCAAACCTTTGGTAACTGTACTAAGAGCACCTTTTCCATATTTACCCAACCCCTCCGCTCGGGCAGGATATGACACAAGGTCAAATTTTAAGCGAATTTTAACAGGTTTGAATTCAGAGTTTTCTATTTCCTAGACTAGTTGCCTACCAAGGCTGAAGAACCCAGTCTGCCCTACTATTTACCCATAGCTGGAGGAAGAATAATTGTATTCATATCTTTCCCAAGGGTATTAGTGCTATGTGAAAGGCAATCAGTCTCGTCCAGGATTTGAACTCGTGTCGCCGTGTCCATTTCCTATGACGATAACCATTACACCTCCTTCTATATAATTGTGCAAATAATGATTATTATTGAATTGAAATAATTACTTGAAACAATATAATTGTTAGTATTAGATTGAAATACTTAAAACCAAAAAAACAATCTGCAAATTATTTGTATTCGGTTTGGCACCAAAGAGCACCTTTTCAATTTTACTCAGTGGTCAGTCGGGATAGCAAAGGCCAGAATTCGGCGAAGTTCTCTTTTTTTTGTTAATCATGATATTATTATTATTATTATTATTATTATTTACTCCTTAGAGTTTTTCACATCAACGTTAGCTGATGATCTTTCAGTAGAGTTTGAGTGACAGCAAGTCTCCTCAGGTCTCCAGGTCTCTTCTCAGTATTCTGGCCGTTCTCAATAATGTAGTAGTTTGGTTAATCTCCGCTCGTCTGCCAACTTCCATATCCTCCAGTCCTTTTAGTAATCCTTTAGTTACTTTTCCAAACGCACCAATTACAATTGGTATAATTGTCACCTACACGTTCCATCGTTTTTTCAATTTCCAAGCAAGGTCGAGGTTCTTATCCTTCTTTTCACATTCTTTCAGTTTTATTCTGTGGACAGCGGGGACAGCAAAGTCGACAATTTTGCATATAAATTTGGAATCTATATAATTGTGTGCAAATAAATAATTATTATTGAATTGAAATAATTACTTGAAACAATATAATTGTTAGTATTAGATTGAAATACTTTAAACCACAAAAACAATCTGCAAATTATTTGTATTCGATTTGGTTTCTTTATTTTAATGGCATATCAACCATCCTGGGTTATTTAATGCCAAAGCCATCGTTCATGAAGAATAGAAGGGATACAATTTAATCCATAAGTGGAAGGTTTAGCGGTTTCATACATTTCCCAAAGTTTTTGTCCGAAATGTACCATAGGACCAAAGTGTTGTGTTTTAAAGAAAGGAATCCGCAGAAAAACAAATAGTCAAACTCGAAATTTAAGGGAGAAAAATAGTAAGCGTTTTTTTTTTATTCACTTGCAATACAATAGTTGCGGCGCGAAAAGTTCGTGGGGAGGTGTCCTCGTGGTGTAATGGTTAAAGTGATGTTGTGCAAAAATTGTAGTAAGCGAATTCGTACCCCAGTCACGCTATTACGTTCACTTTCGGGCAAATACCCTTGGGAACGGTATGAACCCCCTTATCCTACCAGCTATGGGTTAAATAGTAACACTACTGTTCTTCTAGGAAAATGGCTTTGGCATTAAATAACCTACAAAGGTTGATATGCCGTTAAACAAAGAAACCAAACCAAACCAAACCAATCGAAAAGTTCGTTTCGTTATGTTCTTCATCTCCCTTCTTCTTGGTGGCGACGGCGGGTGTCGGTGATAGCCAGCTGTTGACACGCTCCTGACAGTTGGGTCATAACAGGCTGGGTAGGACGGGTTGGGGTCTCCTGAACCTTTCATGCACCTGTTTTGAAACCTGCCTTCAACTCTACCAAAATCTCCTGACTTATTTTCTTATATAGAGATTTTGAAGAACAAATCGAAGATCCCAGAATGTCGATGTCACCAGTGAAACTGTCGTAAAACACGTGATAATTCATGTGTGATTATTTTAAAATCACGTCTAACTTTGCCGGTCATCCTGCCCGCACGCGCTGGGTTCGTGACATTTTCACTGATTGACGACAGCCGATGCGACAGCGCCCGTCCGTAATATTACAGAAAGTGAACGTAATAGCGTAAGTGGAGGTCAAACTCGCATACTTTTCAGCCGCTGTCCAGCACTTTGGCCACTACAGCATAAAGACTCACCTCTCTATTTTTATCAGCTACGAGTATTTGTTATCATATAATTGAGTGAAAAAAATGCTTAAGGAAAAAAACGCAAAATTTTAAATATAGATATGCATTTGACACGATTCCTTAATCTCTACATAAAATAACCCCAGAGGGATTGACATGCCGTTAGAGTTACTCAATCATATCTATCAATATATGTATACCTATTCATTTCTTTCTTTATGTTTATTTTGCAGAGACTGGTATCCAGTAGTAATTCAAAGGTTCTTTCTGACATTTTTATAACATTTTTGCAATCCGAAGGCTTCATTTTCAATAGCTACTACACCGAAGCGTAAAGGAGACCGCTACTCCTTTCAATGGATTGCTCCACTTACCTTGATCTGTACTTTTAATGTTGAGTATTAAGCAAGGTGGTATCAAGTACCATTTTTGAGTCTTTGGTATGACTCGGCCTGGGATTGAACTCCGTTGATGTACGCTTCCAATATTTCAAAGTGTTTAAAGCTTTCTTTCATGGTGAGCAGTCCGATGCTTTCTTCATTCTGTAGTTCTATTCCTTCTGCTGTTTTTCTTTTTCCTTTCTTCATTACAAACGTTGAGCCTTTCTTACTTCCAAATTCCATTTCTACATCTTGGCTGAAGATTCTAACAGTTTATATATGGCTTTCCAATTCATTTTTATTCTTAGCAAAAATCTTGATTTCGTCAATATACAAGAGGTGCCGTATCTTTTCTTGAGACGTTGTAAATCTCTACACTGGTTTGCTTTATTATAATTATTACCATTATTATTATCATTATTGTGGTGGTGGTGATGGTGGTGGTGTTGATAGTAGGAGTAGTTTTGGCAGAACTCATTGTGATGCTGTTAAAAGCCGGTCTTAACGCCGTAAGCGACAAGACTATCAGTTTATAGCTTATGTACAGCCGCGGCCCAGCAGGGGGCGCTGCGCTCCTCTTTAAGTCTATTCAAGTCTATAACGAGCTCAATTGTTCTTAACGCGAAATCAATAGCCCCGGCTGGAGCGAATTTAATTTCTATCTAATTACGCATTGTTCAGACTTTTCAAACATACAATGAATCTATTGAAATCGTTTGTCGAAATCAAAACTACGGAAGTTTTTTTTCTTTTTCTTTTTCTTTTTCTTTTCGTATTGAATTTTATGCTTTGTTTTGTCTTTGGTCTTTTGTTCACTTGAAAATCTTCTGCAGCGGCTTTTGTTTTCATTTAGTTAAGATTTCTACTTTCATTTTCATTTTCACTTTCACTTTCGTTTCTACTTTTACTTTCAGTTTCATTTATTTTTGTTACTTTTTTTTCTCTTCTCAGTTTGATCGTTTGTTTGTTTGTTTGTTACCGCCCCTTTGTTAACTCTTTTTTATTATTATTAATTTGTTTTCTACCTTTCTTTTCTTTTGTAAGTTTTAACCACGTCTTTTTTCCTTTTTTATTTTTTTGCATTCAATCACTTTTAAGTTCTAAATTCATTGCCTAAACACCTTCTGATATTTCTTATTTAATATTGCGCATCTCATTTCTACCAAATTAAGTTCGTAGCTTATTTATTGCTTTTCTTTTATTCTTTTTCATAGATATCAATTTAACAGCGGTCACCTTAATACTTCAATGTATTAAACTTTTTATTTTGTTTTTCTTTGTTCATTTATTTATTATTTTCTTTCATTCATTTTCTTCCCCTTTCTTCCTCTTTTCTTCTGTTTTTATCGTTTATCTTTCTCTTATTACTTTCTTTCATGATTTTGTCTTTCCCGACTTTTTCTCTGTCTTCCGTCTTTCTTTATCTTCTTTTTCTTCTGTGATCTTTTCTTCCACTTTTCCTTCATTATTTCCATTCTTTTTCTTCTTTCACTTTCTTCTTTGTCATCTTTTTTTTCATTCCCCTTCGTTTCTGTTTTTCTATTTTATTTCTTTTTCTTTTCATATCCTTTTCCCCTTCTTTCATCTTTTATCTTTTCTCTTTCTTTCTTTATTCCATTCTATATCTTTTTGTTTCATATTTCTTTTTATCATTTTCTTTCTTCTCTTTCTATATTTTTCATTCCTTTCATCTCACCCCGGTCTTCTCTACATCGTTCACTTCTTCTTATTATTCTTCTTCTTCTAGATTTTCTTCTTCTTCTTCTTCTTCTTCTTCTTCTTCTTCTTCTTCTTCTAAGGCTCCTCCACCATATCTTCTTCTTCTCCTTTTTCTTCTTCATTCATATTTTCTTTCATCTTCTTCTAAGGCTTCTCCACCATATCTTCTTCTTCTTCTTCTTCTTCTTCTTCTTCTTCTTCTTCTTCTTCTTCTAAGGCTCCTCCACCATATCTTCTTCTTATTCTTTTTTCTTCTTCATTCATATTTTCTTTCATCTTCTTCTAAGGCTTCTCCACCATATCTTCTTCTTCTTTTTCTTCTTCTTCTTTCGCTGTCTGTTTGCCTGTCTGTCTGTCTCTCTCTCTCTCTCTCTCTCTCACTCTCTCTCTCCCTCTCTTTCTCTTATATGCCTTTTGGCAAGTATTGTGTGATTAATCCATTTCTCTTATTTCACTTGAATTCTTCAATTTTCTTTCTTTCTTCCTTTCTTCTCCCTGTCAATACAATCTTGCTTTCATTATAACTCTTTTCACTTTTACTTTTCTTCCTTCCTTCCTTCCTTCCTTTCTTCCTTCCTTCAGTGTAACTTTCTCCTTTCTTTTTTATTTTTTATTTTCATTATTCTCTCTTTCTAATTTTTCTAGTTCATGCAGACACCTCGCTTTGTGCAATGCTTAAGTGAGTTAGTCTGAGCAACAATTATTCGCGACTTCGATTTTCTCTCGGTAACCCATGTTTATGGCCTTGTACCAAACTAAGCTATTCAGTACACTCTCTTCTTTACCTATTTTTCTTTTATCGTTGTATATAGCTTTTCTATTTTCTTCTTTGTTCCAACAAATTTTCTTTTTTTTTTGTTTTGCTTCTATTTATTTTTCTCGTTCCTTTTTTTCGTTATTTATTGCTTCTTTCTTCATTTCCTTTCTTTCTTTCATTTCATTTCATTTCTTTTTTTTCTTTTCTTCCTGTTTCTCGCTCTTTTCTTTCGTTATTCATTATTTCTTTCTTCATTTCCTTTCTTTCTTCATTTGATTTCGTGCCTTTTTTTCTTCTCTTCCTGTTTCTCGTTCTTTTCTTTCGTTATTTATTCTTTCTTGCTTAATTTCCTTTCTTTCTTCATTTTATTTCATTCCTTTTTTTTTCTTCTCCTCCTGTTTCTTGTTCTTTTCTTTCGTTATTTATTCTTTCTTGCTTCATTTCCTTTCTTTCTTTCTTCATTTCCTTTCATTCCTTTTTTTCTTCTCTTCCTGTTTCTCGTTCTTTTCTTTCGTTATTCATTATTTGTTTCTTCATTTCCTTTCTTTCTTCATTTGATTTCGTGCCTTTTTTTCTTCTCTTCCTGTTTCTCGTTCTTTTCTTTCGTTATTTATTCTTTCTTGCTTAATTTCCTTTCTTTCTTCATTTTATTTCATTCCTTTTTTTCCTCTCCTCCTATTTCTTGTTATTTTCTTTCGTTATTTATTCTTTCTTGCTTCATTTCCTTTCTTTCTTTCTTCATTTCCTTTCATTCCTTTTTTTTTCTTCTCTTCCTGTTTCTCGTTCTTTTCTTTCGTTATTCATTTTTTCTTTCTTCATTTCCTTTCTTTCTTGATTTTATTTCATTGCTTTTTTTTTCTTCTCTTCCTGTTTCTCGTTCTTTTCTTTCGTTCTTTATTCCTTCTTTCTTTCTTTTAATTTTTCTCACTTTCTTCCATTCTTTCATTCGTCTCACCTCCATTTCGAAATGATCTCTCATATCGTCTTTTCATTTTTCGCCTCATTAATCTTCTTTTGGCCTTTTGTTCTGATTTCTTTGCAATTTGGATCCAAGTTAGTTCATCCTTACTCTCACTTTCACTTATGATTTCAACACTTTATCTCCTTACTCTCCCAATTGCGTTTTTTTATCCCAACACTTAGCCGATATTGTTCACTTAAATTTCTTTTCTCTTTATATCTTACGGCCATAAGTCCACCATCTTCAAAGTTTTAATTTTTTAATAACAGTTTTGATTGGCGCTATTTTTTAATTCGTCAATTTTTTTTTAAATATTTGGTCTTTCTTCATTTACACATTCTTTTCTGAACTTCTTCTTCTTCTTCTTCTTCTTCTTCTTCTTCTTCTTCTTCTTCTTCTTCTTCTTCTTCTTCTTCTTCTTCTTCTTCTTCTTCTTCTTCCCTCTGCTTTCTTCTTCTTCTTCTTCTTCTTCTTCTTCTTCTTCAGTGTTTTTGAGTGTGTGCGGATGTGTGTGCGCGTATGTATGTGTATGTGGGAAATTCTGTTATTAACGATGGAATCCTATGCTTGATGAAGTTTGGCCTGTGAACTCCTTTCAGCTCAAAGCGTGTTTTAATAGTATTTGATCATGTAGGTGATACGCATTGATCTGGGGAACACCCATTATTGGAGGTGCTCTGAACCTTTCAGCATAGAATTGAATATGAAGATCTAATAATTCCAAAAAGGCAATACGCAACTATAGGAATGATCCCCTTTACGGGAAACTGGAAAAAGTTCTTGGGAAAATTTACTCTGATAGGACCCGTTCAATCAAAAGACAAATGTAAGTTTCCTCGAAGAAATTTACACATGAACTCCTTTCACCCCAAGGAGTGCTTCAAAGATATCTTCGCAAGATGAAACGTGAGAAAAGAGTGAGAGATGTAGAGTGATATTCTCACTGCCTCTATCAGTGAAGAGATTTGCAAAATCGAATATGGACGAAACGAAAACAAAATCAGCATCTGTAGGAGCCTACCCTCACCTCACAAGAAAGCTTCAAATACTTTATGCAATCTAATTTTAGTTCATTAAGCTTTATGATTAGTTCGTTTAGATCGATAAAATGTAAATCATAGAAATAATAAAAAGTTTATAGTTATCACAGAAGATGCAAAAAAGGTTTATTGTTATTGTAGAAGATGCAAAAAAGGTTTAGTATTGTCATAGAAGATGCAAAAAAAGTTTATTATTATCATAGAAGATGCAAAAAAAGTTTTAGTATTGTCATAGAAGATGCAAAAAAAGGTTTAATATTATCATAGAAGATGCCAAAAAGGTTTATCCTCATCATAGAATATGCAAAAATGATTTTTGTCATAGAAGAAGCAAAAAAGGTTTATTATTATCATAGAAGATGCAAAAAAGGTTTACTATCATGGAAGATGCAAAAAAGGTAGATCATTATCATAGAAGATGCAGAAAAAGGTTTAGTATTGTCATAGAGGCAAAAAAGGTTTATTATTATCATAGAAGAAGCAAAAAAGGTTTATTATTATCACTAAAGATGCAGAAAAGGTTTACTATTATAGAAGATGTAAAAGAGGTTTATTATTGTCATAGAAGAAGCAAAAAAGGTTTATTATTTTCATAGAAGGTGCAAAAAAGGTTTATTATTATCATAGGAGATGCAAAATTTTTATTATTATCATAGAAGATGCAAAAAAAGGTTTTTTATTATCATAGAAGATGCAAACAAGATTTACTATCATGGTGGTTGCAAAAAAGGTTTATGATTATCATAGAAGCTGCACAAAAAGGCTTATTATTGTCATAGAACATGCAAAAAAGGTTTATTATTGTCATTGAAAATGCAAAAAAGGTTTATTATCATAGAAGATGCAAAAAAGGTTTATTATTATCATAGAAGATTTAAAAAAATCTATTATTGTTATAGAAGATGCCAAAAAGTTTCAGTATTGTCATAGAAGAAGCAAGAACGGTTTATTATTGTCATAGAAGACGCAAAAAAGGTTTGTTATCATAGAAGATGCAAAAAAGGTTTATTATTATCATTAAAGATGCAAAAAAATTTATTATTAACATATAAGATGCAAAAGAAGGTTGTGTAAACCATCTTAAATTTATAGGAGAATGTGTACGTTGTATAGCCACGTAATACATATGCAACTAAACACGGAAACATAGTCAACACAATAAAGACGAGCAGACACAGTTCTTAAGAAAAATATATCTCTCACTTTATTGAAAGGGTTGTGTGTGAGAGGTGAGTTGAAGTCCGAACAAAGACTGCAACATATTAATCCCCAAACTCTTCTGGTTATCACAGCCTTTCTTTCCCGTTCTCCTGGACAGCTCAACCGGGGGCCTGGGCACCCAGCCTCTGCTGCGACATGGTTGTCATTCCAGCATCTTCTCTCCAACTGATATGGACTTCCGGTCGCCGGGGTTATATAATAATTTGACGTCCACCTACTTCTTGCGAATGTCACAATTCGCACTCAATTCAACCCTTCGACAGTCAAGATTGTCTCCTAATATCTTCGACCGGATGCACCTGTTATTTACACAGGTGCATTTCTTCTTTTGACAGCTTGGCCGGAGTCAATATGTAACATGTGATGTGTTTACAAATTTGCCAAATACTTGGAACCATTTAATAATGTTCAAAATCAATGAGTAATGTTGACAAAAACTATTAGTGTTAAATAGAAAAACTTGAAACTCTTTAACGGTGTATCTAAATTGAATTATTTGTATTACACAGCAATACCTTGAACTGATTAACTGTCTGGAAATGAATGGTGTTCAAAAGAATGGTTAGTGTTAAATAGCAATACTAGTAACCACTTTACCGTCTGCAAACAAATGATTAATTTTCAATAGAATGGCCGTCTTAGCAGTAATTGAAAACATTTAACTGAAGAAACAGTAGCAAAATTAATGTGCAAATAAATCATTTCGGACACAATTAAAATTAAAATTACGTACAAACTATTCACTTAGAAATAATAAGTGTATATCCATTTAACTGTGTGCAAACAAATGATTGATATTAAATATAAGTATTCGTTGGTTGGTCGGTTGGTTGGTTGGGTTATGGCATATCAAACATTGTAGGTTATTTAACGCCAAATCCATTTTATGCCAGTAGTTAGTTCCATTTCAAACAATTCAGTTTTGCATGAGTACACAGTTTAATTGTCAAAACATTTCTATTTCAAGCTATTCAGTTCATTCAAACAGTTCTAACTCAGCCAATTAAGTTTAGAATAATAACAGATTTCGTTTACACACAGTTAAATGTCAAAGCAGTTCTATATTAAACAATTAAGATTAGCGTAAGTAGAGTTTCTATTTCAAAAACAGTTCCATTTAAAGCAATTCAGTTTAGCATAAGCACGCTGTTTAATTGTAAGTACAGTTTAATTGTGAAAAACATTTCTATTTAAAGCTATTCAGTTTAGTCAAGCAGTTCTAATTCAAACAATTCAGTTTAGCATAAGTATGCAGTTAGTTCTATTTAACCCATAGATAGGGCTCTATCAGGTGCTACCACTCCGGGCCAGAGTGGACCTAGGAGCGATGGCAATGAAGGGGTGCTCCGCATTCCCCAAAACTCCAGCATCACTGGAAACTTACCATCCGATTGCTTAGTGTCATATCCAGGACACTCATTGGAGGATGTCTTACCTCTCTGCAGAGTTGCAGTCGGTGTATTTTACAAACCCAGCCGACTGGGCAAAGAAGTATTCGTGTTAAATAGAAACCATTTAAATGTGTGCAAAAATTAGCTCAGGTACGTTTAAAATGTTTTCAACAAAAAGTGTTTATAAATCATATATATTTAATATGTGTGTATAAAGAGGATTTGGCATTAAATAACCTACAATGGTTGATATGGCATAAAAACCAAGCAATTCCGATATATTTAATATACATTTAATATAAATGGGATTTGGCATTAAATAACCAACAATTGTTGATATGCCAAAAACCCAACCAAATCAAATCCCATATATCTAATATATATGTATAAAGAGGATTTGGCATTAAATAACCTACAATGGTTGATATGCCATAGAACCCAACCAAATCAAGTATAAAGAGGATTTGGCATTAAATAACCTACAATGGTTGATATGCCATAAAAACCAAACAAATCCCATATATTTAATATATATGTATAAAGAGGATTTGGCATTAAATAACCTACAATGGTTGATATGCCATAGAACCCAACCAAATCAAGTATAAAGAGGATTTGGCATTAAATAACCTACAATGGTTGATATGCCATAGAACCCAACCAAATCAAGTATAAAGAGGATTTGGCATTAAATAACCTACAATGGTTGATATGCCATAGAACCCAACCAAATCAAGTATAAAGAGGATTTGGCATTAAATAACCTACAATGGTTGATACGCCAAACCAATAAACTAAACCAAATTAGCTACATTTGTTTACCAGCAATTTCTTCATTTGGATTTTGGTTTGATTTGTATGCATTCAACTGTTAATTCTAAGTTGGCAGTTAGAAAGTTTCCATATACGTCATTTGGAGCCTGTCTTTCGGATATCACCTGAAGAGTATCAAACCTATTTCTTACAGTTGCAGAATAATGAGTGCATAAATCATTATTGGTAAGTGAGAACCCTTCATATCCAAAAGATTTACAGTTTGTTTCTTATTTCTGCTTAGCCTTAAGCTAATATTGGTTAAGACGATTCTATGATCGGAAACTACTCCCTATGATGGACATATTTCTTTTAGGAGTATACCGTTTCCTTCAAAGTGCAGTTTAACATCTTCTTTATAAATCTGCAATCTAGAAGTGTTTTCATTCAGTTTGATTGGTGTATGGCCATAGTTTTCCCTTCTGTTTTTGAAATTTGGCGTTTAGGCAGACAAGCCTGCTCTCAAGAAAAAATTCTATTTGATATTCTCTATTTCTGTTTATCAATTTTACCAACCCCTCCGCTCGGGCAGGATAACACAAGGTCAATTTTTTAAGCGGAGATTAACAGGTTTCAGTTCAGAGTTTTCCTTCTCCTAGACTAGTTGCCTCACCAAGGCTGAAGAACCTAGTATGCCCTACCCATAGCTGGAGGGAGAAGAATTGGTTTCATACCTTTCCCAAGGGTATTAGTGCTATATGAAATGCAATCAGTCTCGTCCAGGATTTGAACTTGTGTCGCCGTGTCCATTTCCTATGACGATAACCATTACACCACGGGTACCTCCTTTTCCACCCACCCCGTATGGCAGGATATGACACAAGGTCAATTTTTAAGCAGAGTTAAACAGGTTTCGATTCAGAGTTTTCCTTTCCTAGACTAGTTGCCTCACCTAAGCTGAAGAACCTAGTCTGTCCTACCCATAGCTGGAGGGAGAATAATTGGTTTCATACCTTTCCCAAGGGTATTAGTGCTATATGAAATGCAATCAGTCTCGTCCAGGATTTGAACTCGTGTCGCCGTATCCATTTCCTGCAACGATAACCGTTTCTGTTTCGTGGACTTTCGTGGACTTTCGTGTATAAACCTACAAGGCTTTGTCAGCTTTGAGTCGTAAAATGAGCGTCCCATATGACATTTTAAAAGATTAAGCCAGACTAGGACCAGTTGTCAGACAAAAAACTTGTCGCTCTTGATCAATCACACACGTCAATAAGGAAAACTGAACCAATATGAACAAACTGAGAGAATCTGTAAAGACAGATTTCAATGATAGATTTGTCAAGATTCGTGTTCATTGGCGTTGTAGCATCCGCCGTGCCTCTAATGGTATCCCTAATGCCTGTGGTGGTATCGTTAAAGCCAGTGGAGAAATCGTTAAATCCAGTTGGGGTTACCCTGGTGTCAGTATGGTATAACTAATGCTTTTGTGGGTATCCTTGGTGCCAGTTGTGGTAATAATTACATTTCTAGTATCTTTAATGCCTGTGGTTATACCGTTGGTGTCAGTAGTGGTATTTTAAATGCCTGTTTGGTTTGATTTGTTGGGTTTTATGGCATATCAACCTTTGTAGGTTATTTAATGCCAAATCCATTTTTATATAAATAATCTGTTCTATTTAAAACAATTCAGTTTAGCATAGGTACACAGTTTAATTGACAAAAACATTTCCATTTCAAACTATTCAAGCAGTTATATGTAACAATTCAGTTAAGTGTAAATACAGTTTTAATGTCGAAAAACAGTTCTATTTGAAATAATTCAGTTAAGCATAAGCACCCAGTTTAAATGTAAGTACGGTTTAATTGTCAAAAACATTTCTATTTCAAGCTATTCAGTTTATTCAATGCATTTTAGCATAAGTATGCTGTTAGTTCTATTTAACCCATAGATATGTCCCTTATCAGGTCCTACCACTCCGGGCCAGAGTGGACCTGGGAGCGATGGCAATGAAGGGGTACTCCGTATTCCCCAAAGCTCCAGCAGTGCTGGAACCTCACCATCAGATTGTTTAGTGTCATATCCAGGACACTCGTTGGGGGGGTCTTACCCCTCTGCAGAGGTGCAGTCAGTGTATTCTACAGCCCTAGCCGACTGGGCAATTAAATGCCTGTGGTGATATCCTTGGTGACAGCGGTGGTATCCATAGTGTCAGTCGTGGTAACTTTGGTACCAGTGTCAGTATCCTTTGTACCAATGGTGGCATCCTTAATGCCAGTGTCAATATCCTTGGTGCCACTATTGGTATACTTCATGCCAGTAGTGGTATCGTTGGTACCTTAATG
The DNA here is from genome assembly GCA_963585895.1 of Sepioteuthis lessoniana. Taxonomy (NCBI): domain Eukaryota; kingdom Metazoa; phylum Mollusca; class Cephalopoda; order Myopsida; family Loliginidae; genus Sepioteuthis; species Sepioteuthis lessoniana. The sequence goes on from OY757944.1 coordinate 10,785,215, forward strand.
AAAGTGGTGGTATTTTTAGTGCCAGTAGAGATTCCGTTGGTGCCAGTGGTGGTATTGTTAGTGCTAATGGTGGTATCCTTAATGCCAGTGGCAGTATGGTTGGTGCCATTGGTGGTAATCTTAATGCTAGTGGTGGTATCTTTGGTCTTAGTGTCTGTATCCTTGGTGCTAATGGTGGCATCCCTAATGCCAGTGTCGGTATCCTTGGTACCAGTAGGGGTGTCCTTAATGCCACTAGTGGTATTATGGTTGTATGGTTGGTGCCACTTGTGGCATTCTTAATGCCAGTAGTTGCATCGTTGATGCCAGTGTCTGTATCCTTTGTACCAAAGGTGTCTTCCTTAATTTCAGAGGTAGCATCGTTGGTGCCAGTGGTGGTATCCTTAATTACAGTGATGGTATTGGTAGTGTCAGTGGTGCTATCGTAGGTGGCAAAGGTGTATCTTTGGGACCAGAATTGGTATCCTTAATGGTTGTGGCGGTATCCTCAGTACCAGTGGTTCTATCATTGGTGGCCGTCTGAAGTGCGGGCATTGAAAATAGCTCATGGTTAATTTTGCTAAATTTCTCAGGAAAATAATAAAAGAACAAGAAAAATTTCGTTTGCTCTTGCAAAAATTTCTTGCAGAAATTAATTTAATCCAACAGGTAGCTTGATTGGACTGTCAGTAAATACATCACGATAAGAAAATTATTAACCCTTTTACGCCTATCCCAAGATATAAAAAAGGAAAGTTCTGAGGTCTTTAAAAAAACTTATATAAACAAATATTTGCTATCAAAAACAAATAAAAATATATATACTAGCCCATTGGAAAAGAGGGTAGAGTGTTCGCCAATGGCCCCAGAGGCCGGGGTTCAATCCCAGGTTGAGTCATACCAAAGACTAAAAAAATGGTACTTGATATCTCCTTGCTTAACACTCAGCGTTATAAGGTTCGGATCAAGGATAGTGGAGCAATCCAAGGAAAGAAGTAACGCCCCCCCTACACTTCTGTGTAACAACTTATGAAAAAAGAGCCATCGGGTCGCCGTCGACTATATATATATATATATATATATATAAACGGTCTAAGCTCGACAAAATGCAACCCATCTTAAAAGAAAGATCAGATCCTTGAAAACCGACTCCGCATAGAACACACTAAATTGACTCATTCTTTAGGGAACTTGTACCAAAATGTTTATGTCGAAAATCATACACAGTATCGAAGTCAAAAAATATCGAAAAACTTTCTACAATCTAAAAACATAAAAGATCTAATCAAAACGATGAATCTTAAATAACATTATCAACTTTGTGAAAAAAATTAGCTTCTAATAAAGAAACTTATCGTCTGTTTTACCCAGGACTATTATAATATATATATATATATATGTGTGTGTGTGTGTGTGTGTGTGTGTGTGTGTGTGTGGATGTGAGCACATGCATCGATAGTTTTTTAAATAAATACCTATATATATATATATATATATATCTGTGACAAAAGTGTCTATGAAGTCTCTTTACAATTTAAAAAAATTACAAAAGCAAATTAAGAGACAAATATATGGAAATTGTTACAAACGAAGGTGTTAATATCGAAATAATATTACATAATTTAATACACATCCTTAGGGTGTCTTGGACGGTGTAGTAGTTAGCAATCGAGACAAGTAAACGTTGAAGAGTAAGGTCGAGTCTTTTGGGGTATCCCATTTATACGGCCTTTTGGTTCATCTAAGCAAAAAGCTTAGTAAGTTACTAGTCTTGGATGGTGTAGTGGTTAACAAGATTGACTAGCAAAAGTTCAAAAATAAGGCCGAGTCTTTTGGTGTGTCCCATTTACACAGCCTGCTTCCAAAACATTAATGGTGGTAATGGCATCAATAATCTTTTGATTCGGATCATTGGTGTCCCCCATCTTTCTCTGATATTCGATATCTGAAACATAACCCAATAGAATGTTGTTCAGGCCAGTGGTATCTGGTGAAAACGATGGTCAGGTAATTGGGCCATCACTTTCAATCCACCTGACTAGAAACGGTTTGATATCGAAACCCATGAACGTGCAGTTTTCGAAAAAAACAACAAACAAATGAATCTATAAACGTTACTAAGTAGCGTTGCGGCACCCCTTAAGAGTTTTGGGACAATATACTCGCTGTCCGGTCCCCACTATCTCAACCACCTAAACCAGCTCATGGACATCCGATCGTCTAGTGGTTTCTCTCATCTCCTGCCAGGAGCATTTCACATTGCTTTACAAACACACAACACACGACATACACAACTGAGAGGGTGGAAGAAAAGAAGAACAGGCAAGCATGAACTTGGATTAGCTCCAAGCGCAAGAAGGGAGAAGTTTGTGAGAGTTTTGTTCGGTTTTCTTGTGCATCTGTGAGCTATCACGAGCGTGTATTCGAGCGAAATTCCAACACAGCCATCGGGAATGCTGACTCATCCTCTCACATTGGCCAACTCGGCCTCTGAGTCCACAGGACCTAGCTCCTTGCTTTGCAGCCGCCTTTCTCTGACCGTCACCTTCCCCAAACTTCTGTTGATTGCCCTCTTCTATTGACTGCCAACAGTCAATACACAGAGTTAAATGTCAAACACTTTTATTTCAGATAATTCAGTTCAGCATAAGTACACAGTTTAGACGTCAAAAACAGTTCTATTTCGAGCAATTCAGTTCAGCACTAATACGCAGTTCCAATGTCAAAACAGTTCTATTTTAAACAATTCAGTTTAGCATAAATACGCAGTTTAAATGCAAAAATCAGTATAGTGAAAGAAGCACAGTTTAGTTCTATTTAACCCATAGATAGGACCCCTATCAGGTGCTACCACTCCGGGCCAGAGTGGACCTGGGAGCAATGGTAATGAAGGGGTACTCCGCATTCCCCAAAGCTCCAGCATTGCTGGAACCACACCATCAGATTGTTTAGTGTCATATCCAGGACACTCGTTGTGGGGGGTTCTTACCCCTCTACAGAGAAGCAGTCGGTGTATTCTACAGCCACAGCCGACTGGGCAAAGTAATGCCAAGGAATTGGTTTTATGTAAATGTGATTTAAACCTAAGCTTCACGATTTTATCTTTTGATTTTGCCGGCTTTTATTTCAAAAATTTAAACGTGAAAGTAATATGTTTTTTTCGTCGAAGATGTCAAGTTGTCAAAACAGTTTATTAGAGATAAAGATTATATTAATATAGTGTTTTAAATATGAAAGGTATTGAACGTGAATAAAAGTATTTCAGGGTTCAAATCAATATATATATATATATATATATATATAACTCAGTAGACTTCAGGGACCATCAGAAGGGGTTTAATATGTAGACAAAAAATGTTTATTATGTTCAATGAAATATATATATATATATATATATATATATATTGCCATCTACAGACAAACTGTTCCGTTTTATCACAAATCTTCAGTCTGGCTAGACATGTGAGATGCTTCAAGCTGGAATCGAAACCTGGCTGACTTTACGCCCGTCGGTAATACATAAAAGAAATAGAAATATGAATATGTATTTACTAACCCCACCACACAGGCAGGATGGGAAACTAAGTCAATTTTTAAGCGAAGTTTAATTGGTTTGAATTTAGAGTTTTGCTTCACATAGACTGGTTGCTGACAAAGGCTACTGTCTTACGATTTATCTAAAGCTGAAGGGGAATAATTGGATTTATACCTTTCTCAAGGGTATTAGTGCTTTGTGAAATATAATCAGCTTCGTCGAAGATTTGAACTTGGGTCACCGTGTCCAATTCCATCGACAGTTACCATTACACATATGAATATTTGATGACTCTATAGACGAGAAACTGACATCCACCGAAAGACATTGACTTTGTGGTCGACTCACTCCTAACTTAGATATAAATTCACTATCTCTGATACTAGTAACAGTAAAGTTGTCTCCCTTTTGTCGAGAGTAACCAGAAGGCTCCCTTTTCAGTAGCTACTACACCGAAGTCCTGGGAAGGGTGCTATTCCTTTCCCTAGATTGCTCCACTTTACCCTTAATACGTACCTTATATTGCTAAGTGTTAAGCAAGGCGGTAGTAAGTACCATTTTTGAAGTCTTTGGTATGACGCGACCTGGGATTGAACCCATGTGACCCGAACCATTGGCGAACACTCTACTCACTAGGCCAATGAGCCGGTTTAACTGATCCCTCATTATTTATGAATAAAGCAAACTACTTTATATATATATATATATATATATATATATATCATCATCATCATGTCATGCCGCTAGCACGGTTTTCCCTGACTCTTCCTCGCCATTCGTCACTATCCTCCGTCACATTCGGCCGGTCTTCTAGACTACACCCTGTGTGTATACAGAGCTGTTGTAGATAAGTTCCAACTGGTCGTCCAACACCTATAAGTCCGTGCGAAGGAGTCCACAGAACATCTCTTATGAGCTCGTCCTTGCTTCTAGCAGTGTCCTGCATGTCCGATTTGTCTGATTTTAATAGTTTTAGAGATGGGAGGATGGTGGCCGTAGAGCTGCCGTTTTGTGAGATGTCCCTTACTGGATATGTTCAATTTAGCTCGTAGCATTCTTGCCGTCAAGTTTTTTCTCATGCGCTTTGTCAGTGTCTATGTGGTGCATCCATATTGTAGTATGAATACGACTGCTGCTTAGAAAAAAATGCGTTTTATTTTATCGGATTGGTCTGACATTCAAATGACCGATAGATAACCTATCGATAACTTTGCTATTCGCGTGTCGATGTCATTTTCTGTAGATGAGACGCTGCTCCCGAGGTAGGTGAATTTGTCCACTAGTTTCAAGGAACTACTTGCTAATGTAGCGATGTCTTTTGTTAGATTTTGATTAAAGCACATGTACACTGTTTTATCTACATTGACGTTGAGGTCTATACAACCTGCTGCCCTCTCTAGACTATGCAGCAGGGATTAGGCCTGGGCGGGTGTATTTGCTAGAATCGCTATGTCATCAGCGTAGTCCGAGTCCGTAATAGTTTGTGCGAGCTATCGTCTGCTTCTTGCTTTTTCCAGTGTAAAGCCATTTTCTTTCATTAAATCTATCGACGTTTGAAGCACATAGTCTTGTCAAATTATGAACAGGTATGGGACTATATATACGAGGTACATACGATAAGTTTCCAGTTTCATAGACTCTTGGAAATTAACTAAGCTATTGCTATATTCAGTATGTTATTGCTATACATCTTATGAGATGACTGACGAATTTTTATGATTTCAGCTTCAAATGAACAGCTACAGCAGCAATTGAAATACACCCTACTAAAGCCTGATTGTCACAGCTGGTGAATTTCACAAATGCAATCTGATACTTTAGAAGAACGATATGCAATAAAATTATGTTTTAAACTGTTTTAAACTTGGAAAAAAATGTCACAGAAACGTATGGAATGCTTCAGACTGCTTTTCGCCCATCTTGCATGAATCGAGCATCAGTTTTTGAGTCGCATAAAAGATTCAAGGAAGGCACGGAGTCTGTGAGGGATGATGAGAGGTGTGGGGGTAGTAAGGAAGTCAATACACCAGAGTTGGTTGGCTAAAGGGTTAGGGTTAGGGTTACTATGCTGAGGTTTAAAGGGAGTTCAGGAAGAGATTCCTAGGGAAGAGGCCAGCATTCTTCAAATCGGGTCTAGAGTTTCATGCGTATACTATCAAGAAAAGTGCCCCAACGAAAAAAGTCTGGAAAGTTATCGTATGCACCTCGTAATACCACTGAAATTGGCGGTCAGCTCGAGGGATCTGCGGCGCCATGAAATTGTATTATAGATATTTGCTTCACTAAAATGACCCAATATTATTATTATGGGGCACGCAGTGAGGGTTGAACTCATAATACAAGTAAATTACCTACGAGATGACTGTGATAAACCTTGAGTCAACGTCGGTTTTCTTAGCATCACATCTTTTGTTCTCTTAATTAGGGAGTAGCTTTTGGGCAAGCTAGGTTAAGAAACCTATATTATTGAGCTTGATTCTCACAGGGTGGTGCATATCTATGCCCTGGTGATAAATTAAGCAAACCTTTATCAATAGTTACTTTGAGACTAGCTTCAAAGAATATATTTTTTCTTTAATTTTTTGTTCTTTGTTTTGTTTTTTTTTGTTTGTTTTGTTTTTTTTTGTATATTTGTGACATTCAATTACGTCACTAATTTAAAACCTTTCAGTAATAATCTGGGTGTTTTAAAAAATACAAATCCTTTCATTTTTTTAAACTCTCTATTTGTGATATAATCTTTTGTTTTCCTTTTTATCTTGCTTCTGCAGACGCCACACTAAACAGGAAGCGGAAGTCAAGACCCCCAACATAAAAATGTAAAGAGGATATGTCAAAAATTGATTTTTTTTAAAATTTATTTTATTTTTAAAACTGTAAGGCGACGAGTTATCGAGAAGAAGAAATTAGGGCTATAAAAAAGTCTACAATATTTTAGGTAGGCTCTGGACTTTTTCCTTTTTCTCTTTCTTTCTTTTCTTTCTTTCCTTTTTCTCTTGTCTTTCTGTCACTCTTCGTCTTCATCATCCTCTTCCCTTTCTCATTCGACATTCAATTTTTTCAAATGTAATATTTTTATTCCTTTACCCTTCTTCTTCTTCTTCTTCTTCTTCTTCTTCTTCTTCTTCTTCTTCTTCTTGCTTTCTCTCATACTGTTTTTCTCTTATCATTCTTCTCGTTCTTCTTGTTCTTGTTCTTGTTCTTCTTCTTCTTCTTCTTCTTCTTCTTCTTCTTCTTCTTCTTCTGCTGCTGCTGCTGCTGCTGCTTCTGCTTCTTTATTTTCCTTTATTTTCTTTTTTCCCGTTATTTATATTCGACTTTATTCTTTCTTTCTTTCTTTCTTTCTTTCATCATTATTTGCTTTCTTTTCCATTCATTTTTCTTTTACTATTTTCTTAAAATCTTTTTTTTTCATTCCTTTTTTATTTGTTTTTTCTATCTTCAACTTTACCCCCTCACTTTCTCTGTCTCTCTGTCTCTGTCTGTCTGTCTGTCTCTGTCTCTGTCTCTCTCTCTCTCTCTCTCTCTTCCCTTTATTTATTATCCTTTCTGTCTTTAAATCATTATTCTGCATTACTCTCTTCGTTCTTTATTTGATGTCGTTCATTCTATTTTTCTATCTATTTTTATTTCTTCCGATTTTTACACGTTCACACTTTCTTTATTTCTTTCTTTCTTTCTTTCTTTCTTTCTCAATCAGCCACTTTTTCCTCTTACATTTTCTTTCTTTCTTTCTTTCTTTCTCAATCAGCCACTTTTTCCTCTTACATTTTCTTTCTTTCTTTCTTTCTTTCTCAATCAGCCACTTTTTCCTCTTACATTTTCTTTCTTTCTTTCTTTCTTTCTTTTCTTCTTTCCTTCTTTCTTTCTTTCTTTCTCAATCAGCCACTTTTTCCTCTTACATTTTCTTTCTTTCTTTCTTTCTTTCTCAATCAGCCACTTTTTCTTCTTACATTTTCTTTCTTTCTTTCTTTCTTTCCTTCTTTCTTTCTTTCTTTCCTTCTTTCTTTCTTTCTTTCTTTCTCAATCAGCCACTTTTTCCTCTGACATTTTCTTATATCTTTCTTTCTTTCTTTCTTTCCTTCTTTCTTTCTTTCTTTTTCAATCAACCGCTTTTTCTTCTTACATTTTCTTTCTTTCTTTCTTTTTTTCCTTCTTTCTTTCTTTCTTTCTTTCTCAATCAGCCACTTTTTCCTCTTACATTTTCTTTCTTTCTTTCTTTCCTTCTTTCTTTCTTTCCTTCTTTCTTTCTTTCTTTCTTTCTTTCCTTCTTTCCTTCTTTCTTTCTCAATGAGCCACTTTTTCCTCTTACATTTTCTTTCTTTCTTTCTTTCTTTCTCAATCAGCCACTTTTTCTCTTACATTTTTTTCTTTCTTTCTTTCTTTCTTTCTTTCTTTTCTTCTTTCTTTCTTTCTTTCTTCATTTCTCAATCACCCACTTTTTCCTCTTACATTTTCTTTCATTCTTTCTTTCTTTCTTTTTCTTTCTCAATTAGCCACTTTTTCCTCTTACATTTTCTTTCTTTCTTTCTTTCTTTCTTTCTTTTTTCTTTCTCAATCAGCCACTTTTTCCTCTTACATTTTCTTTCTTTCTTTCTTTCTTTCTTTCCACAATCTTCTATCAACATTTCATTTGTTCTTCCTTCTTAGTTAAGTTTTTCATTTTTCGTTATTTTTCGTTCCACTTTCATTCCATTTTCTTTTTGCTTCTTTAAACTTCTTATCTCTGTCGTTCAATTTCTCTCAGTCCCTTTCCGTCTCACCGTCCCTGTCTCTGCATTGGTCTCTGTTTATCTATCTATCAATCTATTTGTCTGTCAGTCTAACCTTTCTCTTTCTCTCCCTCTCTCTCTTTTCATATATATATATATATATATATATATATATATATATATATATATATATATGTCTGGTCCTCTCTCTCTCTCACTCTCTATCTCTCTCTCTTTTCCATATATATATATATATATATATATATGGCAAACTCTCTCTCTTTCTCTCTCTCTCTTTCTCTCTCTCTCTTTTCATATTTATATATATATATATATATATATAAGTCTGTCTGCCCCAACTTTCTCTTTTCACGCACACACACACACACACACACACACACACACACACACACATATATATATATATATATATATATATATATATATATATGTCCGTCTTTCTGTCTCTTTGGCTCTGTGTGTCTCTTTGTCTGTCTGTCTTTCCCTTTCTCTTAGTCATTCACTCTACTTTCATTCTTTCTTCACTTTCTGCTTTTCTTCCATTCCTTGATATCTCTGTACTGCTTATCCTGTTATACTAGCCTTACCGAAAACCTCTTTACATTTCCACACCGATCACCCCGAGCAACCCAGCCTTCTTTTACCGCTTTGTCTAACTCAGCTGGTGTTTATCTCAAAAGTCGAGCATCACCCATCCTACACCACAATTTAGACCGTCTTTCTTGACATTAACAGCCAAATGACTGCTATTGTTTAGAGATATCTTTAATAGCCCAGTTGTAGATAATCTCAAAATGATCACAGTGAGTGGTCAGATTTAGCTAGGATGACAAGTGAATGAAATATAGAAGGCAAAAGAAAAGAAGAGAAAAAGGATTATTAATTATTTACAAAATAGTGTATATATATATATATATATATAACGTAATGGCCAAGGGATTTCGGTTCATGCCTTTGAGTTTAGTTAGGCTGAGAACCTTTCGGCTCAGCACATGAGTTAGTTAGGTGCAAACCTTGATGTAGGTGGTAACGCGCATGCGGGGCGGACGTGCCATTCAGAGATGTCACAATTGCCTGAGATGACGGAACGGTGTGACAGGGTGTGGGTGACGTCACTCACCGGAAGCGCGCGGAGGTTTGTGGGAGATTTGAAGAAAGTTAGAGAGTTGGAAACTAGACGCCGAACGAGGAGGCTCGACTTTTGCGAGCTCGCCGAAGAAGGCGAACTTGCGCTCTATGGGGCCCGCTCGAGATGGGGACCAAATGAATAAGACAGCATAGAAGATTGTGTCTCTCCTCCTTCTGTCGAAACCTTTGACTCAAAGTTAATGAAAAGGTTTCGTACCTGAACGAGAAGTCGTTACGTGTTTTCGAATTTCGAGATTCCTATGTTCTTTATATGTTCTATCGTTATGAACGTTACATGTCTATTTCGCACATGGCGTTAATTGTGGCAATATATAGATATATATTTACCCCCTGCCCGCTCGAGCAGGTATCATACAAGTTCATTCATTAAGCAGAGTTTAACAGGTTTGAATTCAGAGCTTTCCTTCTCCTAGATTAGTTGTCTCACCAAGGCTAAAGTACCAGTCTGCTCTACTATTTACCAATAGCTGGAGGGAGAATAAATGGAAGCAACCACCAAACACTATGACGGGGCCCTTCTCAACAACAGAGATATTTGAAATAAATATGTATTTGAATTGAGAAACAGATTTGAGACACTACAGGTGAAGACAGAAAAAGGTACCCCAAATGACGAATATGAGAATTTCGTCAACGCGCACCTAGAGGCTGCAGTGATGTGTATTCCAATAAAACCTAGAACTAAATATAGAGTCCCATAGGAAACGTTAGCGGTGAGAACAAACGTGCAGACGTGAAAACTGCCTCCAAATGCTATAGGAAGAACCCAACAAACACAAATGCCCTAAAACTTAAAAAGGCACAAAGTGAATTAGCAAGCTAATAGAACAGACAAAATACATACAAAATCAGATAGATAAGATTAGAGACTCAGTGCAAGATAGGCAATCTAGGATAGCCTGGCAAACAATAAACGAAGGGAGTAGAAGGAAGAGCACAACCAAGCTAAATTGAAAGCTACAAACCAACGAGAAAGAATAAAACTGAAGAAATGCATAGATACTATACTTTGATCCTAAGCAGAGTGCACAGATACTATACTCTGATCCTAGGCAAAAGTATCAATTAATATGTAAGTAATACTGTATTTTTAACAAGTACCAGGTAAGTATCAACAATAGATATGTGAAAATAAAAAAGATATTTTGAATGAGAATAATGTTGACCAATCGCCTTTAGCGGTTGAATACACAGATTGCATATCTGCAGAGGGGTAAGACCCCACCTTCAATGAGTGTCCTGATATGATAACAACCAATCTGCTGGTTAGGCTCCAGTAATCTTGGAGCTTTGGGGAATTCGGAGTATCCCTTCACTGCCATTGCTCCCGGGTCAACTTTGGTCTAGAGAGGTTGCACTTGATAGGGTCTTAACTATCGTTCAAACAGAATAAAACTGTGTACTTATGCTAAACTGAATAGTTTGAAATGTAACTCTATTCGTATGCTAAACTGAATTGTTTAAAAATAAAACTGTTTTTGACAATTAACTGTGAGTAAACAAAAACTATACTGCTACTAAAATGAACTGTTTGAATTAGAACTGTTTGACTAAACTGAATAGCTTGAAATAGAAATGATTTTGACAATTAAACTGTGTACTTATGTTAAACTGAACAGCTTGAAATAAAACTATTTTTAACAGTGAAACTGTACTTACACTAAACTGAATTGTTTGAAATGGAACTGTACAGTCGCTAAACTGAATTGTTTAATATAGAACTGTTTTGACATTTAACTTTGTGTAAACAAAAACTATACTTCTACTAAACTGAATGAGTTGAATTAGAACTGTTTGACTAAACTGAATAGTTTGAAATAGAAATGATTTTGACAATTAAACAGTGAACTTATGCTAAACTGAATTATTTGAAATAGAACTGTTTTTTGTATAAAAATGGATTTGGCATTAAATAACCGTGAAAGTTTGATATGCTATAAACCCAAGCAAACAAACAAATCATCACACTATAAACCATTCATATATATATATATATATATACAGTGAGAGAGAGAGAAAGAGAGAGAGAGAGAGAGTGTGTGTGTGTGTGTGTGTGTGTGTGTGTGTGTGTGTGTGTGTGTGAGTGTGTGTGTGTGTGTGCGTGTATGTGTGTGAATATTACCTTAGGAGCTAGAACACTTAAATGCTTCAGACACAAGTGAAAAAAAATAAAAATAAATAAAAACAAAAAAATTAATTTACAATAATTCCAATCGTCAATAAAATAAAAAAAACGGAAGTGGGCTAAATGAGGAGAAAACTCTTCACCCCTCTTCTATCCTCTCCCATCCTTCTTCCCTGTGTCTATTCTGAATTATTCTGTAAATATTTTTTTCGTGTTTTTGATTCATATCAAAAACAAGTAATAGAATGGAAATAAATTTATAATCCTAATGTGACCGGTTTCGCTTTTTTCTTAAAGATATATATATATATATATATATATATATATATATATATATATATATATGATAGAAAGATGTGAAAAGTTGGATAAATCAAACACTTAACTCAACTATACCCCCTCCACTCTCCTCATATACTTTTAAATAGAAAAAAATCAGAAAAAAGTCTCAGTCTTGAAGATGTTCCAGAAGATGAAAAAAAGCCCGAACGAAATATCACACATCTAAAATTGAGTTAAGTGTTTGATTTATCCAACTTTTCACATATTTCTACCATATTGTCAGATTCAATACAAATCTTTCTTTTCTTCATATATATATATATATATATATATATATAACCAACCAAAGATACTTTCATCAAATAATATTCTTCAGACGAGTTGATATGCTACATTTTACATCGTTTTTCATACAGCTGATTAACTCTTTTTAAAATGTCCTTAAAATGTTTTTACAAATTAAGAAAAAATGTAACTTTTTAATAACTGCTTCTTTTTGCAAGAAATTTTTCCCCTTACATTCGAAACTTGTTGAGAATCATCAAAAAATAAAAGATAAAAAATAATATTCCTATTTGTCTTATCACTTATATATATATATATATATATATATATATATAAGTAAGTAAGTAAAGTTGGCGACCATAGTCGAGGGTAACCCGAAGGCTCCCTTTTCGATAGCTACTACACCAATGTGTATGGGAGGGCGCTACTCCTTTCCTGGATTGCTCTACTTTACCCTTGATCCGTACCTTATAATGCTGAGTGCTAAGCAAGGAAGCATCAAGTACCATTTTTTGAGTCTTTGGTATGACTCGACCTGGGATTGAACCCGGGCCATTGGCGAACACTCTAACCCCTAGGCCAATGTCTGGTGTGTGTGTGTGTGTGTGGTTGGGTAGAAGTCCTTCATTTAAGCAGAGTTGATTAAATAATAAAGACACATTTTGTCTATATAATTTTATTGGGATCCAGATGTTTATTTTTTCTTTATTGTTGTTAATGTGTCTTTTTACAAGACGACACCGATATTTTCGTGTGTCAGTATCGTCGTAAGACGCAGGATTGTGTACTTTTAAATATATGTACTTGAGCAGCAGCCCTTGATTTTAGCATGTTTGATTAAATAATAAAGAAAAATGTCAATATAATTTTATTGGGATCCTTTCAAGTTTTCTGACAAGTGCTTTTGTTTTAAGCTGGTGTTTGTAGATAAATTTACTGAAATTGTCCCGAACACTTTTGGACCCTTCATCGGGTATCATCAACGGTTGTTGTTGTTTTTTTTTTTTGGTGGGGGTAGTTTTACGTTCATTATGTGCTTATGTGTTTAGTTTGTTTATTTATTTATTCTTTATTGTTTTTAATTCATATTTACAAGACTACACCGACACTATATATATTGAGAAAGAGAGAGAGAGAGAGAGAAATAGAAAGAGGGAGAGAAAGAGAAAGAGAAAGAGAGAGAGAGAGAGAAAGAGAAAGAGGGAGAGAGAGACTATACAGTGTCTGCAAAGAGCTGATCAACATAAATCTTTGCTAGTCGGCCAACATTGGTGTGTCTAAGCGTAGTAGTCTATAGGATAACATCGTTTATGAGTTCGTCCATACTTCTCCAGCAATGCCATTGCTATGTGTATGTTGACATCACTTTCAGTAGATAAGATATTGCTGTTGAGGTATGTGAGCTGGTCCACCAGGAACGATAATCGACCACTGGCGACAGCGAGTAAATGAATATTGTTGAATAATATTATTCTTGTTTAAAAGTAATGCTTGAAACCATTTAATGTCTTGGGTATGATATTAGATAGCATCGATGGTGAGACTCCTGGATTGGAGTTTGGGGAATATGGGGTATCCCTTTATTACAATTACACTCAAGTCCAGACAGACTTGGAGTTGTAGTAAATGTTTGGGTTCCATCTGTAATTGGTTGGTTGGTTAGTTGGTTGGTTGGTTGGTTGTTTTGCTGGATGTTTTGATTTACAGAGCATCAACCCTTTTCGGGTCATTTAACGCCGAATTAGATTTCAAACAAGTCAGTTTAGTATAAGTATAGTTTTTGATTACAAACAGTTAAATGTCAAAAAAGTTCAGTTAAGTGTCAAATCAGTTTATTTTCAAACAACCAGCTCATTAGCCTAGTAGGTAGAGAGTTCGCCAATAGTCCGGGAGACCTGGGTTCAGTCCCAGGTCGCGTCATTCCAAAGACTTTAACAATAGTACTTGATACCTCCTTGCTTAACACTCAGCAAATATAAGGTACGAATCAAGGGTAAAGTGGAGCAATTAAGAGAAAGGAGTAGCGCCCTCCCCTACACTTTGGTGTAGTAGCTATTGAAAAGGAAGCCTTCTGGTCACCATCGACTATGGTTGCCTACTTTACTTACACAGTTTAGATCTATTTGACCCATAGATTGGACTCTATCAGGTGCTACAACTCCGTGTCAGAGTGGACCTGAGACTGATGGCAATAAAGAGGAACTCCCCATTCCCCAAAGTTCCAGCATTACTGTAACCTCACAATCAGATTGTTTGGTGTTATATCCAGGACACTCGTTGAGGGAGTCTTACACCTCTGCAGAGATGCAGTCGGTGTATTCTACTGTCCCAGATGACTGGGAAATATCATCTTTGGGTCTAATAGAACTATTCAGATTTTGCTAAAGATTATGATTATAGTTACTATTATTAGTTATTTAAAATCATACAAGTGTGAGCAAGTTGTTCGTATAAGATAAGAATACATGATAAACTGAAATACCAATGTTAAATAGTAAAAGGTGCCCGTGGTGTAATGGTTATCGCCATAGGAAATGGACAAGGCGACTCGAGTTCAAATCCTGGACGAGACTGATTGCGTTTCACATAGCACTAATACCATAGGGAAAGGTATGAATCCGATTATTCTCCCTCCAGCTATGAGTAAATAGTAGGGCAAACTGGGTTCTTCAGCCTTGGTGAGGCAACTAGTCTAGGAGAAGAAAAACTCTGAATTCAAACCTGTTAAACTCCGCTTAAATATTGACCTTGTGTCATATCCTGGCCGAGCGGAGGGGTTGGGTAAATATGGTTAAATAGTAATACTTTAAAAACAGTAACTCTAAACAAATAAATAATCAATAAATGATTAATGAATAATAAAAAAATTAATTAATTATGAGAGTTGGGTGCTAATAACTTAAAGCATTTAAGTGCAAGTAAACAAATGAGCTACAGTTCGTTTAAGAATAATATTGCCTACAAACTATACACATACCAATCATATATATATATATATATATATATATATATAAGAGAGTGTGTGCACGTGTGTGTGTGTGCGCGCGAACGGAATTAGGCATTATACAATCCACAAGGGTTGATTTCCCATAAAACACAACAAAACTAAACTATTTACCTATAAAGATACTACTTAATGTCTTATAATTCCCGGGTCGACGTTCTTTGTTTGTTGGCTGAGTGGTATGATACTAAGTGTAACGTAAAGTTGGGCGGGTTTCGATCCCGGCTTGAAGCGTCCTACGTGTCTATCTACACTAAAGAGTTGTGATACAACGAAACAGCCTGTCTGTGGATGACAATGTATATATATATATATATATATATATATATATATATCACTGTATTTAATCCAGTAAATCCGGAGTTGGGAACAATTCCAAGGTGGACAATTTAAACATTCAAATACAGACTATTGAATTTATTTGTGTGGTCGGCTGTATAACATGAAATAACCCACAAAGGGTTGATATGCTATTAAACACAACCAAACTAAACTGTTCTCCAACAAATTATATATATATATATAATAAGTAAAGAATTAATATGTAATCGATATTCTATTAATTAAACAAATACGGAGGAATTGATTATGGGGAGGGTACAATACACCGACTGCACTTCTGCAGAGAGGTAAGAACCCCCTCTCTCAACGAGTGTCCTGGATATAACACTAAACAATTTGATAGTGAGGCTCCAGTAAAGCTGGAGCTTTGGGAAATGCAGAGAACCTATTCATGGCCATCGCCTCCAGGTCCACGCTCGCCTAGAGTGGTAGCACCTGATAGTGTCTTATCGATTGATCAAATAGAACTAAATTGTGTATTTATGCGAAACTAATTTGTTTGAAAAAGAATTGTTTTGACATTTAAACAATGCAAACACTCACTTATGCTAAATTCAATTGTTAGAAATAGAACTGTCTTATCTTGAACTGTATGTAAACAAATGACTAGTGTTTAATCTAAATGTTACTGATAAATAGCAATACTTGGAACCATTTAAATCGGACTTGTTTACACATTATATATAGGTTGTCTCCAAATACAAAGGACCCATGTGATTGCTAATAACTGTACTAATAATAATGTTGTGTTCTATTTTTCAAACGTTTGAAAACAGTATACTATAACAACTATTAATCCTTGGCCACAATGCCTTGGACAAGAGAGGAAAAATATTTTGCGTCACTACTTATTTGGAGACAAAATCATTCAAAACTGTCTCAAAAGAGATAAAACCCATTAATATGATCGTGATTTATTACTGTTACAAGAAACTCAAAAAAAGATTGCATGTCCTGGAAGCCGATATAATACCAATTAAAAGAATCATTGATTTGATGTCTCTAACTGAAAGGATGCTTTTTTACAGGATGTGTTCTAAATGACCGCTATTGGTTTTATCTCAATAATAAATCATTATCATATGCATTTATTTTGAGACACCCAGTATATCTAATATATATATATATATATATATATATAAACCGGATTTGAAATTACATAACCTCTAATGGTTGATATGCCATAAAATCAAACCAAACCCTTCTCAATAAATTCTTTCCGTAGAGTTACGTGATATCAAGTATTCCTATCTAATCAAAACAATTTGCACTCAGTGACATGATTTCAACAATTCCTATCTAATTCTAATATCTGTATGGTTACATGTAATCATTTCTATTTCAAAGGGGTCACTTGTTTGCACACAGTTAGATGGCCTCAAGTGATTAAAAATAATAATCCTTTGTAAACAATTAGAGCTTCAAGTAACTATTCTTAATACAAATAATTTACACACAGTTATAAGGTTTCAAGTAACTAATAATAATAATACTCAGTAAACAATTAGAGCTTCAAGTAACTATTCTTAATACAAATAATTTGCACACAGTTATATGGTTTCAAGTAACTAATAATAATAATCCTCAGTAAACAATTAGAGCTTCAAGTAACTATTCTTAATACAAATAATTTACACACAGTTATAAGGTTTCAAGTAACTAATAATAATAATACTCAGTAAACAATTAGAGCTTCAAGTAACTATTCTTAATACAAATAATTTGCACACTGTTATATGGTTTCAAGTAACTAATAATAATAATCCTTAGTAAACAATTAGAGCTTCAAGTAACTGTTCGCAATACAAATAATCTGCTCACAGGTATATGGTTTCAAGTAACTAATAATAATCATAATAATAATAATATATAGTTCAACCTTGCTAGAGAAATGAAAAAACTGTGGAACATGAAAGTAACAATTATACTAATTGTGATTGGTGCTTTTGGTACGGTAACTAACGGATTACTAAAGAGACTAGAGGACTTGGAAGTTGACGGACGAGTGGAGACCATCCAAACGACATTATTGAGAACGGCCAGAATCCTGAGAAGAGTCCTGGAGACTCCAGTGAAAGACCATCACCTAACGCTGATGTGAAAAACTCTAATGGAGATAATAACAAAAGTAATCCTTAGTAAAAAATTATAGCTTCAAGAATTATTCTTTATCCAAATAATTTAGTCATATGTCATCAAGAGTTCTTTCTCTGATTTCATCTAGTTTCTTCTTCAGATTCATCGGAGTGTTCCAAGGGCTCCTACAACTTATGGCATCACTGTCAGCTTTATGATCTTGATATCACATAAATGTGCATAAAGAAACACGTAAATATAAACGCACTATTAACCTGATTCCGTAAAGATATTGGCATAAAATAACCCTAAACGTGTTGGCATACCTGTAAAATCAAATAATAATATAATAATTAGCATAAATAAACTTATGAGGTAATTTGCTTTAAAGATTTAACGACAACCGGGTGGGACATTGAATACCCGATGTTTTGACCTTGACTCTCACCGGGTAGAAGACCCTCGTGAAGAATGTTCAGATAGCTAGAAGTCGACATCTATCATACCATGTGTTTCTTCAAAATAACTCCGTCGCTGGGGAAAGAAATATGAAAACTCCCTGGTGGTCAATATCTGTCACCTACTCTCTCTCTCTTTCTGTCTCTCTCTCTTTCGCTTAAGCCCCCGCAATGTTCTTTTTTTTTTCACTTTCTCCTCCAGCCCCTACCCACCAGGGTTGAGGAGAGGGGTAGAAGGAATGACGTTCGTGTGTCGAGAATGTTGGGTCGAGCGTAGTGAGCAGAAAAGTTTGTGGGGTTGGGACAAACACCTGCTAACATAACACCTTCTGCACGTTTGAAGTTGGGTGGGAGGGGGGAA
>OY757944.1:10808543-10918543 GCA_963585895.1 Sepioteuthis lessoniana
TGAGTGAATATATACGTTATAACAATATATATATATATATATTAGTGATGAATATTGGTGATAAAGTGCCAAGAGCATAGGCGAGAAACTGACAGTCACCAACGCCATTGAGTGAATATATACGATATAACAATATATATATATATATTAGTGATGAATATTGGTGATAAAGTGCCAAGAGCATAGGCGAGAAACTGACAGTCACCAAACGCCATTGAGTGAATATATACGATATAACAATATATATATATATATATTAGTGATGAATATTGGTGATAAAGTGCTAAGAGCATAGGCGAGAAACTGACAGTCACCAAACGCCATTGAGTGAATATATACGTTATAACAATATATATATATATATATATTAGTGATGAATATTGGTGATAAAGTGCCAAGAGCATAGGCGAGAAACTGACAGTCACCAAACGCCATTGAGTGAATATATACGTTATAACAATATATATATATATATATTAGTGATGAATATTGGTGATAAAGTGCCAAGAGCATAGGCGAGAAACTGACAGTCACCAAACGCCATTGAGTGAATATATATGTTATAACAATATATATATATATATATATTAGTGATGAATATTGGTGATAAAGTTCCAAGAGCATAGGCGAGAAACTGACAGTCACCAAACGCCATTGAGTGAATATATACGTTATAACTATATATATATATATATTAGTGATGAATATTGGTGATATAGTGCCAAGAGCATAGGCGAGAAATTGACAGTCACCAAACGCCATTGAGTGAATATATACGTTATAACAATATATATATATATATATTAGTGATGAATATTGGTGATAAAGTGCCAAGAGCATAGGCGAGAAACTGACAGTCACCAACGCCATTGAGTGAATATATACGATATAACAATATATATATATATATTAGTGATGAATATTGGTGATAAAGTGCCAAGAGCATAGGCGAGAAACTGACAGTCACCAAACGCCATTGAGTGAATATATACGATATAACAATATATATATATATATATTAGTGATGAATATTGGTGATAAAGTGCTAAGAGCATAGGCGAGAAACTGACAGTCACCAAACGCCATTGAGTGAATATATACGTTATAACAATATATATATATATATATATTAGTGATGAATATTGGTGATAAAGTGCCAAGAGCATAGGCGAGAAACTGACAGTCACCAAATGCCATTGAGTGAATATATACGTTATAACAATATATATATATATATATATATATATTAGTGATGAATATTGGTGATAAAGTGCCAAGAGCATAGGCGAGAAACTGACAGTCACCAAACGCCATTGAGTGAATATATACGTTATAACTATATATACATATATATATTAGTGATGAATATTGGTGATAAAGTGCCAAGAGCATAGGCGAGAAACTGACAGTCACCAAACGCCATTGAGTGAATATATACGTTATAACAATATATATATATATATATTAGTGATGAATATTGGTGATAAAGTGCCAAGAGCATAGGCGAGAAACTGACAGTCACCAAACGCCATTGAGTGAATATATACGTTATAACAATATATATATATATATATTAGTGATGAATATTGGTGATATAGTGCCAAGAGCATAGGCGAGAAACTGACAGTCACCAAACGCCATTGAGTGAATATATACGTTATAACAATATATATATATATATATATTAGTGATGAATATTGGTGATAAAGTGCCAAGAGCATAGGCGAGAAACTGACAGTCACCAAACGCCATTGAGTGAATATATACGTTATAACTATATATATATATATATATTAGTGATGAATATTGGTGATAAAGTGCCAAGAGCATAGGCGACAAACTGACAGTCACCAAACGCCATTGAGTGAATATATACGTTATAACAATATATATATATATATATTAGTGATGAATATTGGTGATAAAGTGCCAAGAGCATAGGCGAGAAACTGACAGTCACCAAACGCCATTGAGTGAATATATACGTTATAACAATATATATATATATATATTAGTGATGAATATTGGTGATAAAGTGCCAAGAGCATAGGCGAGAAACTGACAGTCACCAAACGCCATTGAGTGAATATATACGTTATAACTATATATATATATATATATATATATTAGTGATGAATATTGGTGATAAAGTGCCAAGAGCATAGGCGAGAAACTGACAGTAACCAAACGCCATTGAGTGAATATATACGTTATAACTATATATATATATATATTAGTGATGAATATTGGTGATATAGTGCCAAGAGCATAGGCGAGAAACTGACAGTCACCAAACGCCATTGAGTGAATATATACGTTATAACAATATATATATATATATATATTAGTGATGAATATTGGTGATAAAGTGCCAAGAGCATAGGCGAGAAACTGACAGTCACCAAACGCCATTGAGTGAATATATACGTTATAACTATATATATATATATATATATATTAGTGACGAATATTGGTGATAAAGTGCCAAGAGCATAGGCGAGAATCTGACAGTCACCAAACGCCATTGAGTGAATATATACGTTATAACTATATATATATATATATATATTAGTGATGAATATTGGTGATAAAGTGCCAAGAGCATAGGCGAGAAACTGACAGTCACCAAACGCCATTGAGTGAATATATACGTTATAACTATATATATATATATATATTAGTGATGAATATTGGTGATAAAGTGCCAAGAGCATAGGCGAGAAACTGACAGTCACCAAACGCCATTGAGTGAATATATACGTTATAACTATATATATATATATATATATTAGTGATGAATATTGGTGATAAAGTGCCAAGAGCATAGGCGAGAAACTGACAGTCACCAAACGCCATTGAGTGAATATATACGTTATAACTATATATATATATATATATTAGTGATGAATATTGGTGATAAAGTGCCAAGAGCATAGGCGAGAAACTGACTGTCACCAAACGCCATTGAGTGAATATATACGTTATAACAATATATATATATATATATATTAGTGATGAATATTGGTGATAAAGTGTCAAGAGCATAGGCGAGAAACTGACAGTCACCAAATGCCATTGAGTGAATATATACGTTATAACAATATATATATATATATTAGTGATGAATATTGGTGATAAAGTGCCAAGAGCATAGGCGAGAAACTGACAGTCACCAAACGCCATTGAGTGAATATATACGTTATAACTATATATATATATATATATATATTAGTGATGAATATTGGTGATAAAGTGCAAAGAGCATAGGCGAGAAACTGACAGTCACCAAACGCCATTGAGTGAATATATAAGTTATAACTATATATATATATATATATATTAGTGATGAATATTGGTGATAAAGTGCCAAGAGCATAGGCGAGAAACTGACAGTCACCAAACGCCATTGAGTGAATATATACGTTATAACAATATATATATATATATATATTAGTGATGAATATTGGTGATAAATTGCCAAGAGCATAGGCGAGAAACTGACAGTCACCAAACGTCATTGAGTGAATATATACGTTATAACAATATATATATATATATTAGTGATGAATATTGGTGATAAAGTGCCAAGAGCATAGGCGAGAAACTGACAGTCACCAAACGCCATTGAGTGAATATATACGTTATAACAATATATATATATATGTGTGTGTGTGTGTGTGTGTGTGGTGTGGGTGGGTGTGTGTGAGTGTATATGTTAGAAAATTGGTAGAAAAGTGGATAAACCTCACCTCAGACAACGGATTCAACTGATATTTCGTCTTTATTCTATTTTTACTACTACCTGATTTTAAAATAATATATATATATATATATATATATATATATATATATATATATATATATATATATATTAGTGGTCGATATTAGTATTAAAGTGTATGCGTCTAGAGTATAGGCGAGAAACTGACAACAAACACCGTTGATTAATGTATTCGCTATAACTTTACATATATATATAAATATATATATAAATAAATGAATATATATATATATATATATATATATATATATATGTATATATATATGTGTGTGTGTGTGTGTGTATGCGAGAAAAAAAAGCGGAAAAGTGGATAAACGGAAACACAGACAATATTATTTCGTCTTTATGATGAAGTTTTTGACCAAATAAAGTAGAAGTAGGTGACCCTTGTCAAGGGTGACCGGAAAGCTCCCTTTTCAATAGCTACTAGAACGACGTGTAGGGGAATGCCCTCCACTACTTCATTGATTGCTTCTCTTTACCCTTGATCCTTACCTTTTAAAGCAAAGTACTAAGCAAATCGGCATCAAGTACCGTTTTTTGAGTCTTTGGTATGACTCGACTTGGGATTGAAATCTGGTCTCCCGAACCATTTGCGAGCACTTTACTCATTAGGCCAATGGACTAGTAAATAAGGACGAAATATTAAGTGTATCCGTTGTCTTTGGTTCCGTTTATCCCCTTTTCCACTTATTTTTCACATTTTTCTCGATATATATATATATACATAGTTAAGTAAAGTTGGTGACCTTAGTTGAGAGTCACCCAAAGGCTCCCTTTTCATCGACGTGTAAAGGAGGGCGCTACTCCATTCTCTGGATTGCTCCACTTCATCCCTTATCCTTACTTTATAATGCTGAGTGATAAGCACGGTGCCATTCGTATCAAATGCCCTCCACTACTTCCTTGATTGCTCCTCTTTACCCTTGATCCTTACCTTCTAAAGCTGAGTAGTAAGGAAGTCGGCATCAAGTACCATTTTTTGAGTCTTTGTTATGACTCGACTTGGGATTGAAATCTGGTCTCTCGAACCATTTGCGAATACTCTACTCATTAGGATCGGGACATTGGCCCAGCGGTTAGAATGTTCGCCAATGGCCCGGGAGACCTGGGTTCAATCCCAGGTCGAGTCATACCAAAGACTTTAAAAATGGAACTTGATACCACCTTGCTTAACACTCAGCATTATAAGGTACGGTTCAAGGGTAAAGTGGAGCAATCCTGGGAATGGAGTAGCGCCCTCCCCTATACCTTGGTGTAGTAGCTATCGAAAAGGGAGCCTTCGGGTCACCCTCGACTATGGTCGCTAACTTACTAATATATATAAAAATAAGAAAGGGTGAATATTTTTGTTTCAGATTTTAGATGCAGTAGATTTGGCAATAAATAATATCTAATAATACCCGTTTTGATTGTTTAATTTTTATTCTACTATTGATGGTGTCGTATTTATTCATGAGCGAACTCAAAAGATGTGCTAGTAAGGTAATGGTTATTGTTGAAGGAAATGGACACGACTCCTCGAGTTCAAATTCTGAGAGAGGCTGTGTGCATTTCCCAAAGCACAAATAAAAACTCTTGAGAAAGATATGGATCTGACTATTCTCCCTCCAGCTATGAGTAAATAAATAGTAAGACAAAATCGCTTCTTTTACCTTTCTATGGCAACCCGTCTTGGAGAAGGAAAACATTTATACTTACTAGCTGGAGACTTGGAGAGGGATGAACTTTGTCAAAGTATTCCAGTCAAGGACACATTACAAATGTAGTGCCAAACTAAGTTGCGGAATAACTCTTTCTCTCTCTCTCTATATATATATATATATATATATATATATATATACCAACCCCATTGCACGAACAGGATTTGACACAAGGTAATGGCGCTATATAAAATGCAAACAATCTCATCTAGGATTTGAACTCAGATCACAGAGTCTATTTCTAACGAAAGTCACCATTACACCGCGAAAATATCCACAGATGATAACTCTGTTGGAATATACATGGTTCGCATTTATCCGCGATTTATTACAATCTGAGAAGGGTTTTTTCCCCACCCTTGAACTGCCCTCATTTTTACTCGCACCTCTTATTGGACTTACAGTCTCCCTTTGGATCTAATGGATGTTCCCTTCCTGACTCACAACACCCTGGCGATGTTCCTGATTGTAATCTATATAACGCGGATAGTGCAGCCCTTCTGTAGAGCCAACTCGGCAATATTTGCGAAGAGTGGAAAGCTGGATGTCACTGTTGACCCGGCCGAACCGAAGCCAATAACACCCCGTCCATCGCTACCACCTTACCCAAAACCCTACCTTTTCCTCTGCAACACCCCTGGAAATACAACAAGCCGCTAATACCGCTAACTCCATTATATCCCGTGTCATTGGCGAACAAGCCCGACCATCCTCGGCACACGATTAGAAACGATAAAAACACTTCTGATACCGCCAACCATTTGTGAGGGATACACAAGCCGTACGGGGCCTTGGTCGTTGCAATGGCCAGCGTATTATCATACAGAGGTAATCACCCTCTAATGCTTTCTCGGAGAAGATGGGGAAAGGTAGCGGGGGAGCAAGAAAGCGGGGGAGCAAGAAAGCGGGGTTAGTGGGCAGCCAAACAGCAAAGTGTGTTGGAATACAACCCCGGGAGGAAGTCAGAAGAGAGAGATAGAGAATCTATGCATGCGTGTGTGTTTGTAAGAGAGAGAGAGAGAGAGAGAGAGAGAAGAAGAAGAAGAAGAAGAAGAAGAAGAAGAAGAAGAAGAAGAAGAAGAAGAAGAAAAAGAAGAAGAAGAAATTGAATTAAATCAGAAGAGTTAACAAAAGCTAAAGAAAGAAAACTGAAGAATAAGAGAAAACAAGAAGGAAAATAATAAGAAGAACAAGAAAAAAAAAAGAAAGTCAAAGAATGAGATATATCAACAGGAAGAAAACGTTATTTTAAAAAAGCGTAAAGAATAAAAAAGAGTGAAAGAAAACTAGTGATTAAGAAAGATGAAGTTGAAGAACGAGAAGTTAGAAAAAGATAAAGCTATAAAGAGGAGAGAATGAATGAAGGGAAAAATGCGGGAGAAAAAAAGAAAGAAGAAAAAGAGAGAATGAAAAAGAGAATGTGATATAAAAGAAAGAAAGAAAGAAAAGGAGAGAAAATGACAAGAAGAAGATGAATGACAGACAAATATAAATTTAAGAAGAAGAAGAAGAACAACAACAACAACCTGCGTCGTCGAAGGAAAGAAAAAATAAAAATAAAAAACAGAATAGGATGTAAAAGAAAGAAAGAAAGAAAGAAGAAGAAGAAGAAGAAGAAGAAGAAGAAGAAGAAGAAGAAGAAGAAGAAGAAGAAGAAGAAGAAATGAAAGGAAGAAAGGTAAAAGAAAGAACGAAAACATCAATGAAAACTACCGAAGAAGAACAAGAAGACAGAGAGAGAGAAAGAGAGAGAGAGAGAAAGAGAGAGAGAAAGAAAGAGAGAGAAAGAGAGAGAGGAAGAGAGAAAGAGAAAGAGAGGGAGAGAAAGAGAAAGAGAGAGAGAGAGAGAGAGAGAAAGAGATTTATGTAATTAATTGTTAGAAAGCAAATATCATGGATGAAAGAAAGAAAAATTTCGAGCCACAAAGAAAAGAAGACAGTAAAACAGAACCAGATTTCGAGTTCTTCAGCAATCCTCGAAGACGAAGGAGAAGGTGGGTGCCAGCCGTGGCTAGGGTTAGGGGAGGGGGAAGTTACAAGTTAATTTCGGTTGCATTCGTTTCAGCCGGCCAAGTAGTCGGTGGCTAGTTCGAGTCCCTTAATTACGCTTCCTCTGTCCAGTTTTAGGGCACAGAAGAATCTTGGACATTGTCCAAGCGATTTCGTGGAGGTGGTGGTGGTGGTGGTGGAAAGAATCGGGAAGCGGTGGAGGCTGGAAAGTAAGAAGGAAAAGGTGAGGAAGGAACGGGAGGTTGGAAGGAGAAAGGAGGAGGAAAAGGAATGAAGTTGTAAAGTTGAAAAAAAAAAAGGAAATGAAAATACGACGAAGAATAAGTTATTTAAAAAATTGATCAGTTGAGAAATAAATGAACGAAATAGTAATGAAGAAGAAGAAGAAGAAGAAGAAGAAGAAGAAGAAGAAAGCATCATCAAAACTAACAGCAACCACAGTTGTAGTAATAATAATAATGATAATAATCGAGAATAGATAAGACTCAACAAAATAGTAAATGCAGGCTATGTGGTGACAGAGATGAAACCATCAATCATATGATAAGCGAATGCAGTAAGTTAGCACAGCGGGAGTATAAGGCGAGACACGACTGGGTCGGTAAGGTGATTCCCTGGGAAATGTGCAAGAAATTTAAATTCGACCATACTAACAAATGGTATATGTACAATCCAGCACCTGTCCGAGAAAATGCCACGCATAAACTCCTATAGGACTTTGACATACAAACGGATCACCTAATCCCGGCCAGGAGACCAGGCTTAATAATAATCAACAAAAAAAGAGAACTTGCAAAATAGTCGACTTTGCTGTCCCGGCTGACCACAGAATAAAACTAAACGAATATGAAAAGAAGGATAAGTACCTCGACCTTGCTAGGGAATTGAACAAACTGTGGAACATGCACGTGACAATTATACCAATTGTAATTGGTGTGTTTGAAACAGTAACTAAGGGATTACTAAAGGGACTAGAGGACTTGAAAGTTGGCGGACGAGTGGAGACCATCCAAACGACATCATTATTGAGAACGGCCAGAATACTAAGAAGAGTCCTGGAGACTTGAGGAGGCTTGGTGTCACTAAAACTCCTGTGAAAGACCATCAGCTAACGCTGATGTGAAAAGCTCAAATGAGTGAATAATAATAATAATAATAATAATAATAATAATAATAATAAGAAGAAGAAGAAGAAGAAGAAGAAGAAGAAGAAGAAGAAGAAGAAAATCAACGCCATAAGGACTAACCATATCAAAGCAAGAATATATAAGACGTAACAAAACAGCAGATGTAGGTTATGTGATGACAGAGACGAAAGTCTTAATCACATAATAAGCGAATGCATCAAATTACCACAGAAAGAGTATAAGACTAGACACGACTGGGTGGGCAAGGTGGTCCCCTGGGAATTGTGCAAGAAATTTAAGTTTGTCCATACGAACAAATGGTATATGCAAAACACAGAATCTGTCCTGGTAAATGAGACACATAAACTCCTTTTGACATACAAACGGATCACTTCATATCAACCAGACGACCAAACCTTATAATAATCAATAAAAAAAAAAGAGAACTGGCAGAAATGTGATTTTTGCTGTCCCGGCTGACCACAATGTAAAAATGAATGACAGGGAAAGAAAGGATAAGTATCTATATGTGATCTGAAGAAGAAGAAGAAGAAGAAGAAGAAGAAGAAGAAGAAGAAGAAAATGGGAATGAAGAATGTATTTGATGGGAAGAAGATGATGGATGGAGAGAAAGGATGAGATGTATGTGATCTGAAGAAGAAGAAGAAGAAGAAAAAGAAGAAGAAGAAGAAGAAGAAGAAGAAGAATGTATTTGATGTAAAGAAGAAGAAGAAGAAGAAGAAGAAGAAGAAGAAGAAGAAGAAGAAGAAGAAGAAGAAGAAGAATGTGTTAAGGAAGGAAAAAGAAAGTAAAGGAAATAAGAACATATATTGTAGCATAAAGTCAGAGAAAGATAGGAAGTATGCAACCATATTCCGACCGGAAGTGTGGAAATGGCAGTTGAATTGTCCGTATGTAAATCGCTGGGCCGGATGTCAGCCCGGATGTCGGATCGGGCTGGCCGAAGCTGAAGAACGCGCAAACGTGAAAAGCCAATTTGACCTTAAAACAAGAGACATGGTTACTTATCAATGTTATTTATTGTTTTCTTATCTCTACTAACGTTTCATTTCTCATTCTCTCTCTAAAATAATCTCTCTTTCTCTCAACTTTCTTCTTCTCTCCCTCTGTTTGTCTGTTTGTCTCTCTCTATCTGTCTCTCTCTCTCTCTCTGTCTACCCTTTCCTATCCTTTCCTCTATATCTACCTTCTCTTTCCCTTCACTTATATCGAATTAGTTAGTTCTTAACCAATTCATCTAATTACTATTTGTTGATATCTATCTATCAATCTATCTATCTATCTATCTATCCAATTTTTCTTCTGTTCATTCATATCTATCTGTCTATCTATCTATCTATTCATCCATAGATTCATTCCTATCTATCTATCTATCTATCTATCCATTCATTCTTATCTATCTATCTATTAATTCATTCATATCTATCTATCTATCTATCTATTCATTCATTCATTCATTCCTATCTATCTATCTATCTATTAATTAATTCATTCATATCTATCTATCTATCTATCTATTCATTCATTCATTCCTATTTATCTATCTCTCTGTCTATTAATTAATTCATTCATATCTATCTATCTATCTATCTATCTATCTATCTATCTATCTATTCATTCATTCCTATCTATCTATCTATCTATCTATTAATTAATTCATTCATATCTATCTATCTATCTATTCATTCATTCATTCCTATCTATCAATCTATCTATCTATCTATTCATTCATTCATTCCTATCTATCTATCCATCTATCTATTAATTAATTCATTCATATCTATCTATCTATCAATCAATCTATTCATTCATTCATTCCTATCTATCTATCTATCTATCTATCTATTAATTCATTCATTCATATCTATCTATCTATCTATCTATTAATTAATTCATTCATATCTATCTATCTATCTATCTATCTATCTATCTATCTAGTCATTCATTCATTCCTATCTATCTATCTATCTATCTATTCATTCATTCCTATCTATCTATTCATCTATCTATTCATTCATTCATTTATATCAATCTCACTATCTCTGCTCATATCAATCATATCTATCTGCCTCTCAGTCAGCCTATCTAAGCCAAGTCGGCTGGGACTATGAAATACACCAACTGCATCTCTGCAAAGGGGTAAGCCCACAACCAACGAGTTTCCTGATATGACACTGAATTATCTGATGGTGAGGCTCCAGTCCGAGAGCTCTAGGGAATTCGGAGTATCCCTTCATTACTCCCAGGTCAACCTAGACATGGAGTGGTCGTACCTGTTAGGGTCTCATCTGTTGGTCAAACGGAACTATTTAACAAGTGATGTTAAATTGATTGTTAGTATGAGATAGCAAGATTTTAAACCGTTTAACAGTGTGCATTTAGTGTCTGTATTAACCGAGCCATTGTGTAGAGTGTTCGTTAATGGTCCGGGAAACCGGAGGTTCAATCCCAGGTCGAGTCAAAACAAAAAATGAAACTTGATACCTCCTTGTTTTACACTCAGCATTATAAGGTAAAGATCAAGGGTAAAGTAGCGCCCTCCCCTATACCTCGGTGTAGTAGCTATTGAAAAGGGAGCCTTCTGGTCGACCTCGACTACGATCCCCACCTTTACTTACTTACAGATGTAAACTACGCCTGTGGTTGGCCTACGGAAGGTCCGAAAGCGCTCGGGAAAGTTTTGTAAATTCATCTACCAATTCCAACCTAAAACTAACGCACTTATCAGGAAACTTAAAAGATCCTCAATAAAATTTTTTGGATAAAAATGTGTCTTTATTATTTAATCACAGAAATGATTAATAATGGTTGGACTGTTCTCAAATGGCCCTCCCCTACACGTCGGTGAAGTAGCTATTGAAAAAGGAGTCTTCGGGTCACCGTCAACTAAGGTCACTAAATTTTTAACTGTGTGCTAATAAAAGTGTTAGTGTTAGACAGCAATACTTCAACCGATTTAACAGTATGCAAATTAGAATATTAGTGTTACATTGAAATGCTTGAACCTATTTAAATATGTGCAATTAAAACTATTTGTGTTAAATGGAAAATTTTTAAACCATTTTACTGGATGCAAATAAAACTATCAGTGTTAGATAACAATACTTGAAACCATTTAACTATGGGAAAGCAAATGGGGCACTGGCTTGTTAAAAATTTTGTCACCAAATTACGTGGTGCTTTCAATAAGTTTCCAGACTTTTTTCGTATGGGCATTTTAAATTGTCATAGACTCTTAGAAATTCGGTATGTTATTGCTATACATCTTATGAGATGACCGACCAATTTTTATGATTTCAGGTTCTAATGAACAGCTACAGCAGCTATTGGAATACACCCAACTAAAGCCTGATTGTCACAGCTGGAGAATTTCAAAAATGCGTTCTGGACGTGAGGACACTTTAGAAGAACGATATGCAATAAAATTGTGTTTTAAACTTGGAAAAATGCCACAGAAACGTATGGAATGCTTCAGACTGCTTTTGGACCATCTTGCATGAATCGAGCATCAGTTTTTGAGTGGCATATGAGATTCAAGGAAGCCAGGGAGTCTGTGAGGGATGATGAGAGGTGTGGGAGGAGCAAGGAAGTCAGAACACCAGAGTTGATTGGCCAAAGGCTTAGGATTAGGGTTACTATGTTGAGGTTTTAAGGGAATTCAGGAAGAGATTCCTAGGAAAGAGGCCAGCACTCTTCAAATCGAGTCAGTGGCATTTCCACTAGGACAATGCACCAGTCCACAACTCCATCCTTGTCACAGACTATTTGACCCAGATGGGCATCAAGACACTTCCTCAGCCTCCCTATAGTCCAGACCTTGCTCCCTGTGACTTTTGGTTTTTCCCTCAGCTCAGAGGCTGTCGTTATGAGACAATTGAGGAGATGAAAGAGGCTGTGACGAAGGTCATTGATACGCTCACACAAGAGAACTTCCATGGGGCCTTGCAGAAGTTGTTGGAACGGTACAACAAGTGCATTGCACCCGGGGGAGATTACTTCGAAGGGGACTATAGTTTCATGTGTGTACTATCACTAAACGTGCCCATATGAAAAAAGTCTGGAAACTTATTTAAGGATCCTCGTATATATATATATATATATATATATATATATGTACATCATAACCGTTATTTGTTGACTAAGACAGCCATCTTTACCAACAAAATTACAACCCAAACATTCCAATTAATTACAAAGACAAATCGCGAAAAATATACAAAATATATAAGATGATAAGGTAGAAAGATATCTGTACATTGTTATAGTAATATACCCATCTACGACACTTGTGCAAATTTCTGGGTCAACATAGCGACAGTCCAGAGACAAGAATAGCAATATAAGTCGTGACTAAGCAGACTCCCTGCCTTTCTTGAATCTCTTATGCCACTCAAAAACTGAGGCTCGATTCATGCAAGATGTTCCAAAAGCAGTCTGAAGCATTCCATACGTTTCTGTGGCCTTTTTCTAAGTTTAAAACACAATTTTATTGCATATCGTTCTTCTAAAGTGTCCTCACGTCCAGATTGCATTTTTGAAATTCACTAGATTTGACAGTCAGACATTTGTAGGGTGTATTCCAATAGCTGCTGTAGCTGTTCATTTAAAGCTGAAATCTTCAAAATTGGACAGTCATCTCATAAGAGGTATAGCAATAACATACTGAATTTTCAGTGCCGGTAGAAAAAATGTCTGGAAACCTATTGAAGGCACCCTATATATATATATATATAATCATGGTGTTCTACTAGTACAGCCCTCTATGACCCTCTCCTGCCACTCGTCCAAATCGTCTATCGCTCTCAGTAAGTCTTCCTTGCTACATCTTTTATCAGAACAGAGCTGTT
The DNA here is from genome assembly GCA_963585895.1 of Sepioteuthis lessoniana. Classification (NCBI taxonomy): domain Eukaryota; kingdom Metazoa; phylum Mollusca; class Cephalopoda; order Myopsida; family Loliginidae; genus Sepioteuthis; species Sepioteuthis lessoniana. The sequence continues at coordinate 10,822,033 of OY757944.1, forward strand.
ATAGATAGGTTCTAGCTGGTCCCCCTAACTTTGCTCGTCCGTCTGAGTGGGGTCCACAGAAGTATATCACTTATGAGCTCGCCCTTATTTCTCCAGCAATGTTCCACATGTCTTGCTCGTCTAATTTGGAGGGTTTTCGAGATGGGTAGTCGGTGTCCGCATAGCTGTTGCTTTGTGGGATGCTGCCTCCAGGATTCATTCAATAAACCTCGCAGCATTCTTGCCATCAAGCTTTCTCTCCATACGCTTTGTCAGCGTCCATGTGGTGCATCCATACAGCAATACTGACATGACTGCTGCTTGGAAAATCTGCGCTTTATTTTATCTGATCAATCTGATAGTCTCTCTCTCTCTATATATATATAACAGATTTGTTTGAACTCAGCTTGGTTGCAAACCTTTCGAGTGTTTTCTTCTTTCAGCAGTTATTGGATGTTTATATCAGTCAATTCATTCCTGCTCCCACGAATGAGATAGATAGATAGATAGATAGATAGATATCAAGGGACTAAAATCATATATTCATATGAAAATGCGGAGATAGATAGATAGATAGATAGATAGATATTAAATTGTCCAGATTCAACTTGTCAGTGTTTAAAAGAAAAGCTTCTATTTTGACTATTCTATGAGGTCTATTAAATCCGAGACCATTCTTCCCATTCGAATAGTCCATCCGGGAAACAAACAGTGTCTTCTGTACAAGCTTGCCCATTACAGACATTGCGATTAAAACCGAAGATGGTGAATATCTTTCAGAATCGAGTGCTTATTAAGAATCCACGACTATATCGGACAAGACGCCGTCGGACGAAACGAGATTCCCACCGGACGCCATGTTTGACAGGCTAAAAAGCGTCCGGAAGGCGTGTAAACAGGCGAAGGATTTGGACCGGAAGTCGATGTGAGCAATGCCAGCGATTGAGTTGGGCGGCCATGTTGAAAGAGATCAGACAAGTGGACTTAATTATTTCCAATTAATGGTATCAGTAAAGGGCAGGCTGTTGAGCGTCAATCTTGTCACAGGGTCGGGGAAGAAATGTTGGAGGATTTTTGGCAATAAACGTTTTGAAGGATTAAAATATTGAATATAAATACGCAATTTTGGTAGGAAGAGATCGTCTTCAGATATTTCTCATTGTATAAAATTTATGCAATACTTAATATAATATGTACAAAAATGTATGTTTACATTCTTTTTAAACTTTTCGAACTCTATTGATAAACGAATGTTTGAAAAGCCAATGCATTAGTAAATTTAACAATAATTTTTAAACAATTAAGTACACAATAATTAGTATGAGGTACCTCACGGGTTTTCCGGGGTCAATCAGGTGGGTTTTATTATGTTAACCACCTGATCTGAAGGGGTCTTCTCCACAGGCAATACCTGCTTGACAGTTCATCGCTTAGCATCTGAGGTATCCCAGAAATGACGAATGCCCATGAGATCAGTAATTTTAGTAAAACCCGCACATGAGTCTTGGTTCCATGAGGGCCCCTCCCCACAAAAAACCTGGTCTGGTGGGAGGTTGGATAAATATTAAACACATCATAGTGAGGGTTACCCAATAAGAGCCAAGGTCGAGTCACAATAGGTATTAAATATATCAAGAGTTGAATGTGGTAGAGAAGAGTGATAGAAGAGAGTGAAAGGGGGAGATTACTTCCAAGAGAGAAGTGAAATATTTGTTGAGATAAGAAAGAAATAAATAGCTGTGATAAGTAACCATGTCAATAAATCTTAAAATGGAATTAAAGCGTGTCACATGCTAATTATTATGTTTAACTGATTTTAAAGGCATTCCTACACCTCTACGGTTATTTTACGCATATAGCACGAATACGTTTGGAAAAGGTATGAATCAAGTTATTCTCCCTCCTTCTATGGGTAAATAGTAGGGCAGACTAGGTTCTTTAGCCTTGAATAGGTAACTATGGCACATTAACCTTTGTAGGTTATTTAATGCCAAATCTATTTATAAACATATAAACAGTTCCATTTCAAACAATTCAGTTTATAAGTATCATATTTACCAACCCCTCCGTTCGGGCAGGATATGACACAAGGTCAATTTTTAAGCGGAGTTGAACCGGTTTGAATACAGAGTTTTCCTTCGCCTAGACTAGTTGCCTCACCAAGGCTGAAGAAACCAGTCTATCCTACTATTTACCTATAGCTGGAGGGAGAATAGTTGGATTCATACCATTCCCAAGGGTATTAGTGCTATGTGAAATGCAATCAGTCTCGTCGAAGATTTGAACTCGTGTTGCCGTGTTCATTTCCTATGACGGTAACCATTACACCACGGACACCTCCACATTTTTTTGCCCAACTCCTCCGCTCGGGCAGGATATGACACAAAGTCAATTTTTAAGTGGAGTTTAACAGGTTTATAGGTATAGGCTTTTGTTTACACGCAGATAAATGTCAAAACAGTTTTATTTTAAACAATTCAGTTCAGCATACAAAACAGTTCTTTTTCAAGCAATTCAGTTTAGCATTAGAACACCGTTCAGTTCTATTTGACCCATAGATAGGACCCTATCAGGTACTACCACTCAGGGTTAGTGTGGACCGGTGAGCAATAGCAATGAAGAGGTACTCTGTATTCCCCTAAGCTCCTGCTTTATTGAAACCTGACGATCAGATTGCTTAATTTTATACCCAGGACATTCGTTGGTGGGGGCCTTACCCCTCTTCAGAGAAGCAATCGGTGTATTCTACAGCCGCAGCCGACTGCGCAACTAGTCTAGGAGAAGGATAACTCTGAATTCCAACCTGTTAAACTCGGTTTAAAAATTGACCTTGTGTCACATCCTGTCCGTACGTAGGGGTTGGTAAGTACATATGATTGAATAGAAGATTTCCATATTTACCAACCCCTCCGCTCGGGCAGGATATGACACAAGGTCTATTTTAAGCGGAGTTTAACAGGTTTGAATTCAGGGTTTTCCTTCTCCTCGACTAGTTGCCTCACCAAGGCTGAAGAACAGGTCTTCCCTACTATTTTCCCATAGCTGGAGGAAGAATAATTGGATTCATACCTTTCCCCAGGGTATTAGTGCTATGTGAAAGGCAATCAGTCTCGTCCAGGATTTGAACTCGTGTCGCCGTGTCCATTTCCTACGACGATAACCATTACACCATGGGCACCTCCACTCGTTAACCATTACACCACGGGCACCTCCACTGAATTGAATAGAAGATTTCGTTGAATAATGGATTTAAGTACTGGATTGCAGTTTTGAAGGAAGTGATTTCAAACTTTAGTCAAGTTCTTATGTCTCCTTTCGAACGAATACCTCTGGGAAATTTATAGACCCTCTTACCCTCCTCAGCTATGCGTTAAATAACCCTTCTGCAAGAATGGCTTTCTCATTAAATAATTCATGGAAACTGATATGATATTACACACAATGAAACAAAATCAACTTTCTATTTAGTTACAATTTGTTTTAAAAATCATTGTATCTAGAAATTTCACAAACATTTAAAAAAGGTAAACATTTTATACTTTGATGTAATATCAATGTTTTAAGAGCCAATATATTAATAAAGTTCCAGATAATTTCAAATAGGTAAACACTTCATACTTCAAATTTTTTAAAAATCATTGTATCTAGAAATTTCACAAATATTTGAAAAAGGTAAACATTTTATACTTTGATGTAATATCAATGTTTTAAGAGCCAATATATTAATAAAGTTCCACATAATTTCAAATAGGTAAACACTTCATACTTCAAATTTTTTAAAAATCATTGTATCTAGAAATTTCACAAATATTTGAAAAAGGTAAACATTTTATACTTTGATGTAATATCAATGTTTTAAGACCCAATATATTAATAAAGTTCTCAATCATTTTAAACAGCTAAACACTTCATAGTTAGTTGCAATATCAATGTTTTAAGAGCCAATATATTAATAAAGTTCTCAATCATTTTAAACAGCTAAGCACTTCCTAGTTAGTTGCAATATCAATGTTTTAAGAGCCAATATATTAATAAAGTTCTCAATCATTTTAAACAGCTAAACACTTCATAGTTAGTTGCAATATCAATGTTTTAATAGCCAATATATTAATAAAGTTCTCAATCATTTTAAACAGCTAAACACTTCATACTTAGTTGCAATATCAATGTTTTAAGAGCCAATATATTAATAAAGTTCTCAATGATTTTAAACAGCTAAACACTTCATACTTAGTTGCAATATCAATGTTTTAAGAGCCAATATATTAATAAAGTTCTCAATCATTTTAAACAGCTAAACACTTCATACTTAGTTGCAATATCAATGTTTTAAGAGCCAATATATTAATAAAGTTCACAATCATTTTAAACAGCTAAACACTTCATACTTAGTTGGAATATCAATGTTTTAAGAGCCAATATATTAATAAAGTTCTCAATCATTTTAAACAGCTAAACACTTCATAGTTAGTTGCAATATCAATGTTTTAAGAGCCAATATATTAATAAAGTTCTCAATGATTTTAAACAGCTAAACACTTCATACTTAGTTGCAATATCAATGTTTTAAGAGCCAATATATTAATAAAGTTCTCAATGATTTTAAACAGCTAAACACTTCATACTTAGTTGCAATATCAATGTTTTAAGAGCCAATATATTAATAAAGTTCTCAATGATTTTAAACAGCTAAACACTTCATACTTAGTTGCAATATCAATGTTTTAAGAGCCAATATATTAATAAAGTTCACAATCATTTTAAACAGCTAAACACTTCATACTTTGTTGCAATATCAATGTTTTAATAGCCAATATATTAATAAAGTTCTCAATCATTTTAAACAGCTAAACACTTCATACTTAGTTGCAATATCAATGTTTTAAGAGCCAATATATTAATAAAGTTCCACATAATTTCAAATAGGTAAACACTTCATACTTCAAATTTTTTAAAAATCATTGTATGTAGAAATTTCACAAACATTTGAGATAGGTAAACACTTTATACTTAGATGTAATATCAATGTTTTAAGAGCCAATGTATTAAATAAAGTTCACAATCATTTTAAATAGGTAATCACTTCATACTTAGTTGCAATATCAATGTTTTAATAGCCAATATATTAAATAAAGTTCACAATCATTTTAAATAGGTAAACACTTCATACTTAGTTGTAATATCAATGTTTTTAGAGCCAAATGATGAACTAGTTTTATTTGACCCACAGAAGAGACCCTCACTAGTACTACCACACCGAGTCAGGGCAGAACTGTTCATAATAACATTGAATGAGAACTTCATATTTCCCACCGCTCCAGGAATGGAACCTTACCATCAGATAGTCTTGTGTTAGGTCCAGGGCACTTGATGGGGGAGGAGTTTTACCCTTCTTTAAAGATGCAATCGGTGGATACTACCGCCCCAGCCGAGTGGGCTGTCAAACGTATTTGGAGTTCTCTCACGAGTACCGATCTTTCCAGGTCACCCATATAAACAGAGCTCGCATAATTATTGCTTAACTTGTGTAATCTGGCATGAAAAGGTTCTTCCTGTGTAATGAGAGAAAGTCAGATATTTTTTAAAATGTGCTTGACAAATCAAAAAGAAATTTTCCAAACTAGAAAATAGACCTTTTTTGAGGAGTGAAGCATTCTTTTTTTTTGTTTTCTTCTTGTTACATTTACTGGGGTTCCCATTGTTAAGACCCCACCTTATTTTTTTTCTTTGAGAGGTAAAATGGAAAACAGGAACAACAGTAATTATTATTTTTTTCTTTTTGTTTTGTTTTGTTTTCGGTATTATTGGGTTTTTTGCTTTATTTCGATTTTGTTCGATGTCGTAGTTGGATATCCTTTGTGTTTGTTTTTTATTTTTATAGTTTCGTATTTGGCCGGGTTGCAATTGAGGGCTTATGTAAAAACAAAAAAAAAACTAGAACAAAAGAAGAGAGGAGCTAAGTGTCGGTAAATTAGTTGTATTGGCTTATTTTTTTGGAAATGGTATTATGTCTTTTTATAATAATATATAATTATGAACCTTACTGGGGGTGTTCTTTAACAAAAAACAATACAAAAATGAATTCAACACTTCTTTGTGAATTAGCAAAATTTGAGGGTAAAATGAAGCTGTTGGTATCGAATAATAATAATAATCATAATAATAATGATAATAATAATGATAATAATAACAACAACAACATGTAGAAGATGACGATCATGATGATAATGACGATCATGATGATATAGTGTATCAAAAAGAAAAAGGGAAAAAAAGGTGATGTTGTGGTGGAACTATCAGAAGAATTAAATATGGTAAAAAAATTAACTTTAGAGATTGGAATAAATGAACCCAGATAAAAAAAAAAAGAGGAAGCAAAAAAGAAGAAGAGCAAGGATCAGATGACGTACTCTTGGGACAGGCATTAAGAGGTTACGTAAAAGACAATATGGAAAATCTTTGTTAACCTTAGAAGAAGAAGAAGAAGAAGAAGAAGAAGAAGAAGAAGAAGAAGAAGAAGAAGAAGAACTCAAGGAAAGTCTAATGGTTTTTGTATCGAATTAAGGTCCCTTTCGTTAAGGCCACATTTAATGTAGTTGAAGTTGAAAGAGTTGAAGGTAACCAAAAAAGGTTACAAATTTGTAGAAAACAAACGAACTTGAAACTTAGATCATATAAAAATAAGCAAACAAATTAGTAAACAAATAAATAAGCGGGTATAAATACAAGTAAAATGAAAGACGAAAAACATTACAGACGTTAAAGATTGTTTGTTTTTTTTAAATTTTAATGAACATTTTCTACAACGAAAATAGAATTTAAAAAAAACAATTAATTTCCTTTTGTCAGGAGCAGAATGTTTTTTTTCAAAAAACAAAAAATTTCCCCCTGTTTTTTTTTCTTTTAACGGTATATCTGTTACTAATTCGGGAGCTTTTAATTTAAGTACCTTAATCAAGAAATACAAAAAATATTGTTCCGGGTCAATGTTTTCTTTTCTTTTTTCTTTTCTTTTTTTTAAGTTGAAAATTCGAAAAAAAAGAGATTTTTTTCTTCAATATTTAACACGAATTAAAATGACAAAAAATGTTATGAAAAAAAATAAAGAAATAAAAAAACAATCACTTGAAATTTTGAATTTGTGTGTTTCCTACCGATAACTTAGACAATAAATTCTTTTTTTTTCTTTTTTTTGTGGGGGTTGGGGCCCGAAACACAAATTATCATTTTCAGGAAAATTATATACCCTTTTAAAAAGGGTTTTTTCAACCCGACGAGCATCTGTATTTTAGCACTTTGGGCCTAAAGGTTTGATTTATTTAATCACAGATTTGTCAACGGCATGTCAAACAGTCTGAAGTTATTTTAAGCAGAGACGTTAGGGAATAGTCTTCCTTGTAGATTTAATTTTTTTTTTTTGTTATTTGTTGTTCAAGTTTTTTTTTGTTAATGTTCCTATGAAATACAAATAATTTCTAAACAGATTTTTTGTCACATAGATTGGACCGTAACAGGTACAACAACACCAGGTCAGATTATAATTAGAGTAATGACCATGAAGGTGTTTTTGACACTGCCCAATCTCCAGAAGTGGAGCCTAACCATCAGATGTAGTTAATTGTCTAACTCAGGATACCCTGGCTCAATTGGCTGTGGGGGCTACAGAATACACCGACTACATCACTGCCGAGGGGTAAGACACTCCAACGAATGTGGCCCAGTTGGCTGAGGCTGTTTCAAGGCTCTTGGAGTCTAGTGAATGAGTAATGCCTCTTCATTACCATAACACTCATGTCCACAATGAACTAGAGGGGTTAATACCTGTTATGGTCCAATCTATGGGTCAAATAGAACTTTTCAATCTTTTACAAGGAATTATTATTAATAATATCATTATTATAATAGCCCAATAGATTTTGTGGAGGTGCCCGTGGTGTAATGGTTATCGTCGTAGGAAATGGACACGGCGACTCTAGTTCAAATCCTGGACGAGACTGATAGCATTTCACATAGCACTAATACCCTTGGGAAAGGTATGAATCCAATTATTCTCCCTCCAGCTATGGGTAAATAGTAGAACAGACTAGGTTCTTCAGCCTTGTGAGGCAACTAGTCTAGGAGAAGGAAAACTCTGAATTAAAAATTGACCTTGTGTCATATCCTGCCCGAGCGGAGGGGTTGGTAAATAGGATTATTAATATCAAATAGAATTGCTTGTGTTCAATATCAAAATTAAAACCATTTAACTATGTGTAAAGAATTGAATTTTGGTTCATTTTAAAATAATTTTATCAACTACTTAATCATTTACTAAATGTATGTATGTATAAATATGATTTGACACAAAATAACCATTAAGGTTTGATATGCCATAAAACCCAACCAAACCAAATCCTATATATTTAATATATATGTATAAATAGAATTTGGCACAAAATAACTATTAAGGTTTTGATATACCATAAAACCCAACCAAACCAAATCCTATATATTTAATATATATGTATATACAGGATTTGGCACAAAATAACCATTAAGGTTTGATATGCCATAAAACCTAACCAAATCAAATCCTACATATTTAATATATATGTATAAACAGGATTTGGCACAAAATAACTATTAAGGTTTGATATGCCATAAAACCCAACCAAACCAAATCCTATATATTTAATATATATGTATAAACAGGATTTGGCAGAAAATAACTATTAAGGTTTGATATGCCATAACAAACAACCAGCCAACCAATATATATATACAATATATATAATAATGATGAAAAATAAATATATGTTAGATATATATATATCTAATCCATGGTAAATATTCTGAGACTTTAGGTTTCATGAAGTTTATAAAAGTTTATAAACTTCACGAAACCTAAGGTCGTAGAATATTTTCCATGGATTAAATATATATATATATATATATATATATATATATATATATTATCATTATTATAATAGATCTATCTTAGATATTGAGCACTCTCCATATTATATTGCCCTTGGTTCGACACTTAACCACAGAGTGATTTACTGACGACCAACACTCTCATAATATTATATATATATATATATATATATATATATAAAGAGTATTTGGCATCAAATACCTTACCAGGGTTGATATGCCATGAAACACAACACCGACTGCATCTCTGCAGAGGGGTAAGCCCTCCCCATTTGTTTGTTTCTGTGTTCAAAAACATATCAACCTTCATGGGTTATTTAATGTCACTTTCATCCTTTCAGAGGAACAATTTTGACCCCATAAAAAGTAAAGTTGGTGACCGTAGTCGAGTGCGACCCAAAGGTTTCCTTTTCTATAGGTATTCAAGAAGGTATAAGTTACCATTTTTTGAGTCTTTGCTATGACTCGACCTGGGATTGAACCACGGTTTCCCCGGCCATTGGCGAACACACTATCCACTCGGCCAATAGGAGGAGTTCATGCCTTCCTCAAGGGTATTCGTCTGAAAGTGAATTTAATATCGTGATTACGTTTCCAAATCACTTCCAACTACACAGTCCAGCACGTTAACCATTGGTCCACGGGAACTTCTCTAAGTCACGTCTTAGCTGCGGTCGAAATTTCCTTATTTTATTCCACACACATGGATACTTCAGCTAGTATACATATTTGTGGAGATAAAAAAAGGGGTGAAAAGGTGGAATGAGTAAAAGAATTGAATGAATAAATGAATGAATGACAGAAAAATTAAGATATCATTGTAGCCTGAAAATTTTTTTAAAAAAAAGGGACCAGCCCTTCAGAAAGAAAGAGAGAAATAAAAAAAAGAAAAATAACGAAAGGAATGGAAAGGGATAGAAAAATTATGAAAAATGAAAGAGAAATAGAGCCTATGTGAATGTAAGAAGTAGAAAAAACGAACAAAATCAAAGACGGAATGGAAAGAGTTAGATGAAGGATAAAAAGAAAGATTTTGTTGTCAATCCAAAATCGAAAAGACGAAATAGAATAAAATATACGTTAATTAAGGTGATTTCAAATAAAATGCACTACTTCACACAGCCCATATATATATATATATATATATATATATATATATATATATATATATATATATATATATATATATATATATATATATATATATAGTGATATTGGGTATTCTAAGCACATCGCCGGAACTAGGAAAACGATCTCAAGTCACTCGTCGCTTCACGCATGCGTGAATTTGTTGAAGTAGTTAAAAATAAACGTGGCGTCAATTATAAAGTTAGCGTAAAATCCAAGGAAGCCATCGGGAGTCACTGGATGGAAAGGTGAACAAGAAAAAAAAAGACAAAGAAGCATTTTAAAAAAGTGGGGTGTGTGGGACGAAAACAGATCTTATGGAATAAAGACAGCAAAAAAAAATGAACAACCGTTTTTGTTTTTTGTTTGTTTTAAGTAATCTAATGAAGAGAAAGCGAAACCTTGCGAAGAAAACGAAACTTCACGTTTTTGTTGTTGTTGTTGTTGTTACTGCTGCTGCTGTTCTTTTCGCTTTCTGCATAACAACTATTTTTCTTTCTTTTTCCTTCACCAAACTCCTTCAATTCATTCTTTACTTTGTGGTTGTCGAAGGATTCGGTGTAATTCTGTTTTATCAAATTGGCTTTAGTGACAAAAGTTTCATTTGATTTTACAGAAGACGTTTTTTTTCTGTGTTTTTATCATTTTAGGGTTTGAGGACCTGGAAATAAATTGAGGGCGACATTCAGCATTTACATTTGTTTTACGTCAGTAAGCAGCTGAATGTATTTCCGAGAGCAAAAATTTTTACACCCTCGTATATATGTATATATATATATATATATATATATATATATATTCTAAGTGAAAGATTGGGGTGAATCTGACAGTATGATAGAAATATGGAAAAAGTTGGGTAAATCAAACACTTAATTCTGATTTTGATGGCGTGATATTTCGTTCTTTTCATTCCAAATCAAGTTTGAAAAGTTCTTTGGAATAAAAAGAACGAAATATCACACCTCTAAAATCAGAGTTAAGTGTTCCATAGATCCAACTTTTAACATATTTCTATTATATAATATATATATATATATAATGAACACGCTTCCCAAACCTCTAAGCATGAAATAATCGTGAACGGTTTGATTGTGTTTTTAAAATACATCAATCTGTTTGATATATATATATATATATATATATATATATATATATATATATATATAAGTTATTGTATAATGGCTCTTAGCATGTGACTTCCAGTATCGTGGAGGTATAAAAGACGTCACGTTTCCTAAGCACGGTGGGATTCTGCAAGATATCGCTGAGTAGTAAGACCAACTTCGGACGTAAAACTCACAGCGCGAGACTTATAATATTTGTTGGACTGTACCACTTCAGTTAATAAATAATTAACTCTTTATTTCACTGTGTATCTCTTCCTTACCACGATACAACAAAAGAAATTAATCTTTTTATAAACTGATTGGGTGAAAAAACCTAGAGAGTACAATTTGCAAATCAAAAATATTACACGAACTGGTATCCCGGGGGGAAAAAAAGAAAAGACTAAAAGAATACATTCTATTTGAAAATTATCAACCAATAACGTATGCCTAGCTCAAATAAAGAAAAAAAACTTCAACAGAATTCCTTAAGCTAAACCTAAAAGTGTTCAATACAGTAAGTAGAGCTGAATATGAATCCCTACAGAGTCAGAAAAAAAAACCTCCTGAGGTTTAACCTAAACGAAGCAGAATTTTCCTAATGATCTGTTTACGTGAAACCAAGGTCGATTTTTTTTTTTCTGACTCTGTAGGCATAATTATATATATACGAGTATATAGGTATTATTCGGTCCAGTTAAACCAGAGTTTGGAGTAATTCCTTCAGGACAAGAAAATCATTCAGGAGCTGAACATTTAAATTTTCCTGGTGGAGAGCTCAATGTAATTTTTTACAGAGCAATATTTCTTTAAGAAAAGACCAAAGACCGGTTAATTTAGAATTATAAATTTATTTCCATCCTGTTTTTCAGTTTCTGGTGTAAACCAAAAGCACGAAGAAAAATATAACAGGACTTCTTCAGATCCAATGGATAAGTCCTGTTATATTTTTCTTCGTGTTTTTAGTTTACACCAGAAACTGAAAAACAGGATGGAAATAAATTTATAATCCTAAATTAACCGGTCTTTGGTTTTTTCTTTAAAGAAATATACGAGTATATATGTATTTTAACTTAAGAAATATCCTGATGGTCCGTAAAAATGAAAGCTACGAAAATTTTTTCTCACTTTGTAGGCATTTATATATATATATATATATATATATTGGTGAGAGAACAGACATGTTAGAACGTGTTAATTTTTAAAACAATTTTTCAAGTTCATGAACAAGATACGATAAGTTGGAAACAAATTAATGAATAAACCATTCGAAAAGTTCAGGTTTTCGAACGATTTTTTCTGTGCTTCCTTTTCTATATATACCCAGGTGGCCTGAGTTCTTTTTGCCCCGTCCTGCGGGGTTTAGAATACGCTAAACCTATCCTCTACAGAGTGCCAAGGCTCCCTCACCAATAAAAAAAAATTGGGGTATTCTAAAACCAAATCTGGTGGAGAGGCTATGCTATTTAATTTCTGGGCTGTTTGGCGTACTCTCTCAGAGGTATTACTCCCAGATCCACTCTCACTCGGAGTCTTGGAAATACATTGTAAAAGATGATTTCATTTCTGCTTGCTAAAGTTGGACTTTTTTTTTGTTCCCGGCTGCTTTTAAACACCTGAGTGGTCGGCAGTAAACTTCGACTGTGATTACTTGACTATTTATTTACACCGTGTAATGACAAGCAAGAAGTAATGGAGGTGCCCGTGGTGTAATGGTTATCGTCGTAGGAAATGGACACGGCGACACGAGTTCAAATATTGGACAAGACTGATTGCATTTCACATAGCACTAATACCCTTGGGAAAGGTATGAATCCAATTATTCTCCCTCCAGCTATGGGTAAATAGTAGGACAGACTGGATTCTTCAGCTTTGGTGAGGCAACTAGTCTAGAAGAAGGAAAACTCTGAATTCAAACCTGTTAAAATCCGCTTAAAGAAATTGACCTTGTGTCATATCCTGCCCGAGCGGAGGGCTGATTCCTTGCATATTCAACAACAGTTTCCCTTTCTTAACCATGTCCAGCTCTTCTTGTGTGAGATTTTGTTAGTTTGTCGCATGAAATATCCATACAGTTGTTTTTCTTCTCATTTTTTTGTTTCCAAGATATTCATATTTACCAACCCCTTCTTTATATTCTTTTTATTTTTATATTTTTATATTTTCTATATTTTTATATTTTTTATATTTTTATTTTTTTATATTTCAATTTTTTTTATTTTTAAAATTTTTATATTCCTTATACTTTTTATATGTCTTTTTATCTTTCATATATATATTTTTTTTTAGATTTCTGGTCTCCGTGATTAGTCTCTTTTTAATCTTTTATATGTAGCCTTCGAGTCTTCGAATCAATGCATCCACACTATCTTCAATGTTGGTGCGTCCTCTTCCTTCTTTTTCTAGACATATTTCGTCTGTCTATGTCATCTTTCGATTATAAGGCGTTGTGTTTTTTTTTTCATATTTTTTTATATTCTTATCTTTTTTATATTTTTTATACTTTTATATTTTTATATATTTCATATTTTGTATATTTTTTATATTTTTTATATTTTTCTTTTTTCTTCTTTTATATTTTTATAGTTTTTATATTTTCTATATTTTTATATTTTTGAATTTTTTTATATATTTTTAAATATTTTTTTATATTTCTGGTCTCCGGGATTAGTCTCCTTTTAATCTTTTATATGTAGCCTTCGAGTCTTCGTATCGATGCATCCACACTATCTTCAATGTTGGTGCGTCCTCTTCCTCCTTTTCTAGACACATTTTATCTGTCTATGTCATCTTTCGGTTATAAGGCGTTGTATATCGTTATAATATTTCTTGTTTTCTGATCCATTTGTTGAAGTTCTTCCTCGTCCATTTCAAAAATGTCCCTGAGTATCTTACAAAGGAGTTAACCCAGGTGTTTATCCTTTTAATGAGATTCCGCTGGCGAGGTAGGTTTCAATAATTTTCCTTGTTCGTCTGAGATATTCTTTTCTCCTTTTTTTTTTCTTTCCTCTCCGCTTGTTTGATGGTGTCCGCTTCCAATATTCCCTAGTACTTCTCATTTTTCTTTTCTCCAAATGTTCTGGTTCTTTATTGACAGGACAGTTCTATTCCTTCCATTATTTGTCTTTTGACGTTTCTCATCATTTTCATTGCACTCATTTTCCATGAAAAATTCCATTCCTATATCTTGACTGTATATTCTTATTGTTTGTCTTAGAATCTTCAATTCTTTTTCATTTTTTGTTGTTATTGTTACAAAAAGCTTGATGTTTTCCATGTGGTTCATTTTTTCTTGCGACTAAGTAAATTTGTAGACAGTAAAGGTGAGAGGTCATCTCCTTGGAAGATACCACTCTGGATTTTCACCACAACTAAAGTTTTTCATCGCGCTGTCAGTTACACTTACCTTTTTTTTCCATTTGCTTGAGGAACTTTAGAGACTTTGTCAGATATCTTATACATTTTGAGTCGATCCAGCTTTATCGTAGGTGTTATTATCGTCAATCTATGCCATGGCTATGTTTTTCTGTCTCGTTTTGCTCTCATTGAGGACGTGTTCCTCAATGTACAGTTGATATGTTCCTCTTACGAGGTCTTTGAGAAAAGGTTCCAATTGCACCAATTATAATAGGCATTACCGTCACTTTCATTTGCCCAGTCGGTTGGGCTGTAAAATACACTGACTGCACCTCTGCAGAGGGGTAAGACCCCACCCCCAACGAGTGTCCTGGTCTGAAACTAAACAGTCTGATGGCGAGGTTCCAGTAATACTGGAGCTTTGAGGAATGCGGAGCACCTCTTCATTGCCATTGCTCCCTAGTCCACTCTGGCCCGGCGTGGTAGCACCTGATAGGGCTCTATCTATTGGTTAGATAGAACTAACGTCATACTTATGCTAAACTGAATTGTTTGATTAAACTGAATAGCTTGAAATAGAAATGTTTTTTGACAATTGAACCGTGCTTATATTTGAACTGCGTGCTTATGCTAAAATGATTATTTCAAAAAGAACTGTTTTTTGACATTGAAACTGTATTTACACTAAACTGAATTGTTTAACATAGAACTGTTTTGACATGTAACAGTGTGTAAACAAAATCTGTACCTATACTAAACTGAATTAGCTGAATTAGAATTACTTGACTAAACTGAATAGCTCGAAATAGAAATGTTTTTTCACAATTAAACTGTATTTACATTTAAACTGCGTGCTTATGCAAAACTGAATTATTTTAAATTGAACTATTTTTCACTTTGAAACTGTACTTACACTAAACTGAATTGTTATATATAACTGCTTGAATAGCTTGTAATAGATATGTTTTTGACAATTAAACTGTGTACTCATGCTAAACTGAATTGTTTTAAATAGAACTGATTATTTACATAAAAATGGATTTGGCGTTAAATAACATAAAAAGTTTGATATGCCATCATCATCATCATCATCATGTCGTGCTGGTAGCACGGATATCCCTGACCCTCTCTCGCCACTTCTCCCTATCGTTCATCGCCTCAGGCAGGTTATCAGGACAACATCCCGTATCCTCACATAGTTGCTGAATGTATGTTCGTGCTGGTCGTCCTGCTTTTGTACGGCCATGTGTGGGGGTCCATAAGAGTACATCATTTCTGAGTTCGTCCTTACTTCTCCAGCAGTGTCCTGCATGTCTGGTTCGTCTAACTTGAATAGTTTTCATGATAGGATGCAGGTGGCCATACAGTTGGTGTCTTGTGGGGTGTTGCCGCCAGGACTTGTTCAAGATTGCTCGCAGCATTCTTGCGTAATCGCCGTCTAGCTTCTTCTCCAGCCGTTTTGTTAGAGTCCATGTAGTGCATCCATATAACAGTATCGATACGACCGCTGCCTGGAAGAAACTGCGTTTCATTTTATCGGTTAGGTCTGATTTCCATATAATCGATAGCCTATTGATAGCTGTCCATGCTTTCGTTAGCCTCGTGTCGATGAACCGTCCCTTTCATGTTCCACACTTTTTTCTTTGTACTCTTTATTTTCATATTTTTATATTTCTTTATATTTTTTTATATATTTAAATTTTTATATTTTTATATATATATATTTTTAATTTTTATATTTTTTATATTCTTTATATATTTTTTTAAATATTTCATATATATAATTTTTTATATTTCTGGTCTCCGTGATTAGTCTCTGTTTGATCTTTTATATGTAACCTTCGAGTCTTCGTATCGATGCATCCACACTATCTTCAATGTTGGTGCGTCCTCTTCCTTCTTTTTCTAGACACATTTCGTCTGTCTATGTCATCTTTCGGTTAGAAGGCGTTGTGTTTTTTATATATTTTTTTATATTTTTTATATTTTTTACACTAAACTATACGTACACTAAACTGAATTGTTATATATAACTGCTTGAATAGTTTGAAATAGAAATGTTTTTCACAATTAAACTGTACTTACATTCAAACTGCGTGCTCATACTAAAGTGAATTATTTGAATTTGAACTGTTTTTCACTTTGAAACTGTATTCCACTAAACTGAATTGTTATAGATAACTGCTTGAATAGTTTGAAATAGGTATGTTTTTGACAATTAAACTGTGTACTCATGCTAAACTGAATTGTTTGAAATAGAACTGATTATATTATTTACATAAAAATTGGATTTGGCGTTAATAACATATAAAGGTTGATATGCCATAAAACCCAACAAACCAAACCAAACTAAACCTCAGCACTGCTAAAAACGATGAGAATGTGGAATAGATTTCTAAAGCACTGAGTAGACTTCCTGTCTTCAGGACTTCTTCTGGAAAATCACCGGTTACAATTGATGTAAACAAAAAACAAAAAAAAAAAAAAACTCGGCAGCTGTTCACTTATAATATCGATAAATTGTTGGTTGTTTGTGTTTTATGGCATATCAACCTTTCTAGGTTATTTAATGCTAAATTCATTTTCATACGAATAATCAGTTCTATTTCAAACAATTCATTTTAGCATGAGTACACAGTTTAATTGCCAAAAACATTTCAATTTCAAGCTATTCAGTTTAGACAAACTTCTAATTCAAACAATTCAGTTTCGCGTAAGTATAGTTCTATGTCAAAAAAGTTCTTTTTTAGAAAATACAGTTTAGCGTAAGTACGCAGTTTGAATATAAAACAGTTCTATTTCAAGTAATTTAGTTTAGCCTAAGTACGCATATATTCCATTTAACTCATAGATAGGGCCCTATCAGGTGCTACTATTCTGGTTGCCCAGTTGGCTCGGGCTGTAGAATACACCGATTGCTTCTCTGCTGAGGGGTAAGACCCCCACCCCAAAGAGTGTCCTGGATATGACACTAAACAATCTGATGGTGATGTTCCAGCAATGCTGGAGATTTGGGGAATGCGGAGTACCCCTTCATTGCCATTGCACTCAGGTTCACTCTGGCCCGGAGTGGTAGCACCTGATAAGGGTCCTATCTATGGATTAAATAGAACTAAGGGCATACTTATGTTCCACGCTTTTTTTTTTTTTTTTTTCTTAGTTTTCTGGCAAAATCCATGTATCTGACTCTGTTTTCTTTTTGTTTTTTTTTTTGGTTTTCACCGGGACGGCAAAGTCTACGATTCAGTAGGTTTTCTTTATTGATTTTATTAACTATTACTAGGTCTGGTCGTCTGGTCGGGATTGAGTGATCTGTTGACGTCGAGCATAAGATCTTTAGCTGAAGTCATACTGCATAATGAAATTTAATTTTTTATGATAAAGAATTTGTTACGGATTTTTTTTATTTATAGGTGATATGTTTGGTTGGTTGGTTGGTTGGTTGCGATTTGTCAACGCAGGTATTTTTGTTCAAAGTTTTAAAAACCCTCAGCTGGGCGTTGTGAACTTCAGATATGATTGTTTTGTAATTGGGGAATGATTCCTAATCAACAATTCCCGGTATGAAGGCCTCCATCTTTGGGTAAATAGAAAGGCAAACTTGGATCTTTAGCTTTGTTACGGTAACCAGTCTAGAAGAAAAAAGTTGGTTGGTTGGCTGTTTGGTTTTCATGGCATATTAACTTTTGTTGGCTATTTAATGCCAAATCCCTTTTATACAAATAATCAATTCAATTTCAAACAATTCACTTTAGCATAAGTACGCAGTTTAAATGTAATTACACAGTTTAATTGTCAAAAACATTTCTATTTCAAGTTATTCAGTTTAGTCAAATAGTTCTAATTCAAACATTTCAGTTTAGGATCAGTACGCAGTTTAAATATCAAAATAGTTCTATTTCAAGTAATTCGGCTTGTTTAGCGGCTGATGAGGACAGGGTATCGTACGTGCTTTCACACGTTGTATGATGGAAAAAAAAGTGCGCAGTTTAGTTCTAATTGACTCATTGATAGGGCCTTATCGCTTACAATTCAATAATCATTTGTTTATACACAGCTAAATGTAAAAACATTTCTATTTCTAAAAATTCAGTTTAGCACAAGTACACAGTTTAGTTCTATTTAGCCCATAAATAGGAACCTATCATTTCCTACCACTCCGTGTCTGAGTGGACTTGGGAGTGATGGTAATAAAGGGGTATTCCGTATTCCCCAAAGCTCCAGCATTACTGGAGCCTCGCCATAAGATTGTATAGCGCCATATGCAGGACACACGTTGTGGGGGAGAGTCTGGAGAGCAAGTCAGTATATTCAACAGCCCCAGGTGACTGGGCTAATATATATTTTTGAAAAGTAGAATTAACATTGTACGGAAGTAATTTCAGTTTAAAACTAAGCTATAAAGTATGTGGCATGTTATAGGCTTATGTAACGATTCGATTCCAAATATGTTAGCATAACCAGTAATGCCAACGTATACTGAAGAAGATTTGGCATTAAATAACCTAAGATGGTTAATATGCCATAAAACCAAATCAAACCAAATCATATATATTCAATATATATGTATAAAGAGGATTTGGCATTAAATAACCTACAATGGTTAATATGCCATAAAACCCAACCAAACCAAATCCTATATATTTAATATATATGTATAAAGAGGATTTGGCATTAAATAACCTACAATGCTTGATATGCCATAAAACCAAATCAAACCAAATCATATATATTCAATATATATGCATAAAGAGGATTTGGCATTAAATAACCTACAATGGTTGATATGCCGTAAAACTCATCCAAACCAAATCATATATATTTAGTATATATGTATAAAGAGGATTTGGCATTAAATAACCTACAATGGTTGATATGCCATAAAACCAAATCAAACCAAATCATATATATTCAATATATATGCATAAAGAGGATATGGCATTAAATAACCTACAATGGTTGATATGCCGTAAAACTCATCCAAACCAAATCATATATATTTAGTATATATGTATAAAGAGGATTTGGCATTAAATAACCTACAATGGTTGATATGCCATAAAACCAAATCAAACCAAATCATATATATTTAATATATATGCATAAAGAGGACTTGGCATTAAATAGCCTACAATGGTTGATATGCCATAAAACCAAATCAAACCAAATCATATATATTTAATATATATGCATAAAGAGGACTTGGCATTAAATAACCTACAATGGTTGATATGCCATAAAACCAAATCAAACCAAATCATATATATTTAATATATATGCATAAAGAGGACTTGGCATTAAATAACCTACAATGGTTGATATGCCATAAAACCCAACCAAACCAAATCCTATATATCTAATATATATGGATAAAGAGGACTTGGCATTAAATAACCTACAATGGTTGATATGCCATAAAATCAAACCAAACCAAATCATATATACAAGGTGCATACGATAAGTTTCCAGACTTTTTTCGTATGGGAACTTTTATTGATAGTACACTCATGAAACTCTAGTCCCCTTCGAAGTAATCTCCTCCAGATGAAATGCATTGTTGTACCGTTCCAACAACTTCTGCAAGGCCCCATGGAAGTCCTCTTGTGTGAGTGTGTCAATGACCTTCGTCACAGCGTCTTTCATCTTCTCTATTGTCTCATGTATGTATATAGAGGATTTGGCATTAAGTAACCAACAATGGTTGATATGCTTAAAAACCAACCAAACCCAATCCTATATGGGGGTGTCCTCCTTATGTAATGGTTAAAGCGAGGGGCTGCCAAAACGTAGTAAGCCAGCTCATACACCAGTCACGCTATTACGTTCACATTCCGGCAAATACCATTGGCAAAGGTATGAACCCCCTTATCCTCCCAGCTATGGGTGAAATAGTACCACTACTGTTCTTCTAGGAGAATGACTTCGGTATTAAATAACCTACAAAGGTTGATATGCCATTAAACAAAGAAACCAAACCAACCAATCCTTGATATTTATTATGTATGTATAAAGATGATTCGGCATTAAATAACCTACAATGGTTGATATGCCATCAAACCAAGCCAAAACAAATCCTATATATTTAATATATATGTATAAAGAGGATTTGACATTAAATAACCTACAATGGTTGTTATGCCATAAAACCCAACCAAACCAAATCCGATATATTTAAAATATATGTATAAAGAGGATTTGGCAATAAATAACCAACAATGGTTGATATGCCATAAAACCCAACCAAACCAAATCTTATGTATTTAATATATATGTATAAAGAGGATTTGGCATTAAATAACCTACAATGGTTGATATGCTAAAAAACCAACCAAACCCTATCCTATATATTTTTTATGTATGTATAAAGAGGATTTGTCAATGAATAACCAACAAGGTTTGATTTTCTATATTAAGCAAGCCAAAAATATATCTCGTTCAATGAACGGGTATAGGTGGCAGGACAAAATCTTAGTCGAGTGAGTGAGGCTCGTTAGCAGTAGACATATATTTACATGTAATCTTCAACATGAAAAACTAAAAACCCCGTTTTTATTTACATCACGGGGGGGGATGAGTTTTAAGAGAAGCGGTCAGTTGAGTAACTGTGTAACTTTTCAGCTCGTTACCTGCTGACTATGTATTAAGCGTGTGACACGTCCAAATCTCTGTATATGTAAATAATGGCCTACGTTCCGACCCTCGCCAAAGGGAGTGGGGGCAAGAAACTTAGGTGACAGTAAAAACACACGAGCCGAATTGGCTGGGTGATGGCAGAAAAAGTCTAGTCCTCCGAGATGGTCGGCGGCCATTGATCGACGTTTATAGCGCGCCCCCTAGCGGCAGCGGACGATATTAATGCGCTCCGGACGTCGGCTTTATTGTCGATGTTGGCATTTTGATACCACCGTAATGGCACATTACGGGGACTGAAATTAGGTTTTGCCGATACCATTCTCACCCCCGACCACCATCATCACTACCGTCAGCTTCGAAGCAGTGAAATGCTGAAAGAGGATCGGGACGGTAATATGGTAACGAGCCGCAGGGGAAGGTGGAGATTTGGCGTTGAATGGGGTGTCGTTGACCCCGCAGGGACTTGCTGAAAAATCAAAAGGGTGTGGGTATTTAACGGGCGGCTAGTCGCGGAAATGAACGATGGTGGACATCGCGAAAAGGACACTGCGTTTTACGGTGATGGGAGGGGGCGGTGCGAAACTGATTATCAGTTTTAATGGGTGGATGATATTTGACGAAGGTAGTGAGTAGGGAAGGGTGCCGGCGATGGAAGTTGCCGTATGGGGACGGGTAAGGTCACCGTAACTAGAGAGAGGACTTAGTTGTTGGCATCCCCAAGTTTCATTTAAATCACAGTCGCTACTACGAAAGAGTCCTCTGACTAATTTGTTGAAAGAATACAGAGCTATACATTTCAACGCTAAATTCTAACCCGTGTAATGCCGGACAAGTCAGCTAGTATATATATATATATATATATATATATATATATATATATATATATATATATATATAATAAGGAAATACGTTTGGCTTTTAAAATAAATTTCAAACATGAATTACCTTATTCAGTTTTGAAGCAGAACTAACGGAATTAGAATGTTTTAAAAATTTCATTTCATCTTCTAAAAAATACAAAAACTAAATGGAAGATAATTCAGAAGATATATCACATGTTTAATGCCCTGATAATAGTTTGGTTTAGTTTTATGGCATATCAACCATTGTAGGTTATTTAATGCCAAATCTATTTTTATTCATATAAACAGTTCTATTTCAAACAATTCAGTTCAGCCTAATTACGCAGCTTAAATGTTAACATTAGTTTTATTTCAAACAATTCAGTTTAGCGTAAGTACACTGTTTAGACCTATTTGACCCATAGATTGGACCCTATCACTCCGGACCCTGAGTGGACCCGGGAGCGATGGCATTGAAAGAATAGTTAGCATTCCCCAAAGCTCCAGCATTAATGGAGTCTCACCATCTGACTGTGTCGAGTCATATATTGGAAACTCGTTGAGGGAATCTTACACCTCTGCAGAGGAGAAGTCGGTGTATTCTACAGCCCCAACCGACTGGGCCAGATGGTTTGATGTAAAAACAGAAATTTTTAACGTTTAAAGTTATTCAGCAACAGAAAAAATCATCCTGCGAATCACCGTTTTTTCATATACGTGGTTCCTTCAATAAGTTTCCAGACTTTTTTCTTGTACTGCCATTTAAGATTGTCGTAGACTCTGG
Organism: Sepioteuthis lessoniana; assembly: GCA_963585895.1. Classification (NCBI taxonomy): domain Eukaryota; kingdom Metazoa; phylum Mollusca; class Cephalopoda; order Myopsida; family Loliginidae; genus Sepioteuthis; species Sepioteuthis lessoniana. The sequence continues at coordinate 10,844,778 of OY757944.1, forward strand.
ATAATTCAATATGTCATTGCAATACATCTTATAAGATGACTGACCAATTTTTATGATTTCAGGTTCAAATGAACAGCTACAGCAGAACTGGAATATATCCAACAAAAACCTGATTGTCACAGCTGGTGAATTTCAAAAATGCAATCGGGACGTGAGGACACTTTAGTAGAATGATATGCAATAAAATTCTGTTTTAAACTTAGGAAAAAAAAAAAATGCCACAAAGACGTATGGAATGCTTCCGACTGCTTTTTGATCATCTTGCATGAATCGAGCATCAGTTTTTGAGTGGCATAAGAGATTCAAGGAAGCCAGGGAGTCTGTGAGGGATGATGAGAGGTGTGGGAGGAGTAAGGAAGACAATACACCAGAGTTGATTGGCCAAAGGCTTAGGGTTAGGGTTAGGGTTACTATGTTGAGGTTTTAAGGAAGTTCGGGAAGAGATTCCTAGGGAAGAGGTCTGCACTCTTCAAATCGGGTCAGTTGCATTTCCACCAGGACAATACACCAGTCCACAACTCCATCCTTGTCACAGACTATTTGACCAAGATGGGCATCAAGACAGTTCCTCAGCCTCCCTATAGTCCAGACCTTGCTCCCTGTGACTTTTGGTTATTCCCTAAGCTCAGAGGCTGTCGTTATGAGACAACTGAGGAGATGAAAGAGTCTGTGACGAAGGTCATTGACACGCTCACACAAGAGGACTTCCATGGGGCCTTCCATAAGTTGTTGGAACGGTAAAACAAATGCATTGCATCCGGAGGAGATTACTTCGAAGGGGACTATAGTTTCATGTGTGTACTATCAATAAAAGCGCCTATACGAAAAAAGTCTGGAAACTTATTTAATGATCCTTGTATATATATATATATATATATATAGCTTGTGAGATAAAAGATAAGTGGCCGTACAGTTGTTGATTTTGGGGTGTTACTTCAAGGATATGTTCAAACCATGTAAGTAAGACGAACAAAACATGCGGAGCACTGATTCAGGACGAACTTTTAAGTGGCGTTCTCGGATGGATTCTACACATGGAGGCGCCAGCTTTGACCGTCCAACGAGAGCTTAAATCAGCTCTCTACGGACACTTGATGCAGTCTAGAGAAACTGCCAGGAGTGAGAACGATAGGGACGATAGTTAAAGAAAACCAAAGAACACTTAATACCCAAAGGCTCCCTTTTCAATTGCTACTACACCGAGGTGTAGTGAAGGCGCTACTCCGTTCCCTGATACTCCATTTTCCCTTGATCCATAACTTATAGTGCTGTCAGTTAAGAAAGGAAGAATCTAGTCTAGTCTTATCAACGTGTCGGTGAGGTTTTAAGTGTCGAAATGAATTCTCTGTATAGGTGTGGTGTAATGTCTATCGTCGTAGGAAATGGACACGGCGACACGAGTTCAAATCCTGGACCAAACTGATTACATTTCACATTGCACGAATACCCTTGGCAAAGGTATGAATCCAATTATTCTTCCTCCAGATATAGGTAAAATAGTAGGACAGACTGTGTTCTTCAGCCTTGTGCGGCAACTAGTCTAGGAGAAGGAAAACTCTGGATTCAAACCTGTTAAACTCTGCTAAAAAATTGACCTTGTGTCATATCCTGTCATGCGTGGTGAGGCTAGTGTTCTGGCTTGGTTTTGTTTGGTTTAGTTTAATGGCATATCAACCATTGTGGGTTATTCAATACTAGATCCTGTTTAAACACATGCATACAGCATCCCACAAAGCAGCAGCTGTACGGACACCAACCAGCCATTTCGGAAACCAACCAAATTAGTCGAGCAAGACACCCAGGATACTTATGAAGAAGCAAGGGCGTGCACATTAGCGAGATACTCAAGTGGAGCCCTACACACAGACGCGCAAGGGTAGGGTGACCAGGTAAAACCCACCAGCATCTCTGTACTGATACAGGATGTAGCATGGAAGAACTACCGGAAATGATAGATGATAAAGATGAGTAGCGGAAGAGAGTCAGAGAAATCCGTGCAAGCAGCACGCCGTGATATATATATATATATATATATATATATATATATATATATATATATATATATATATATATGCGGTGGGGAGAGATTTTTAAGCAAATCGTTTATTTAATCGTCTGTTTCATTAGACAATAAAGGCAAATTTCGTCTGTATACCAATTGCAACCTGAAACAAAGACACTTATCAGAAAACTTGAAAGGATCGTAAATAAATTATACAGACAAAATTTGTCTTTATTATTTAATGAAACATGTATATATATATATATATATATATATGTGTGCGCGCGCTCGTGTGTGTGTGATTTTTTAGTGAATCTTTTGTAGGGAATATTTTTTGAACGAGCTAGAGCGCCTTTCTTTGCTCACAGTTAAATTATTGCAAGTATTTTTGTCCTACACTAATAATTCTACATTTGTTTGTACACGGTTAAAAATCGTTTCCAGTATTTTGCCCAAGACAAAAATCATATTTATTATAAGTCACTTGTTTTTACATAGTTAAATGTATTCAGCTATTGTTGTCCAACATTAATAATTCTATTAAATATTAATCATTTGTTTGTACATAGTTAAATGATTTCAATTACGGCTATTGAACATTAATAATTCTATTTATCAGGTATTTCAATCAAATACAAACAATTTACATGCTGTTGTATAGTTTCAAATAACCTGTAATAATTGTTCTTAAATGATTGAACAGTTCTATTTGACCTATTAATAAGATTCTAATTAATTCAACCAAACCGGTCAGAGTGGACCTGAGAGTAATGTTAATGAAGACGTATTTCTCATTCCAAATTCCAGGACATAAAGAACTGAAATGTCCTGAGTATGAGAGTAAACTGCACCTCAGTTCCGGAGATCTGGGAAGTGTGAAGTAACCTTTCATTGCCATTACTCTAAGTTCCACTCTGACCTAGTGTGGTAATATCTGCAAGGGTCCCATCTATGGATTAAAGACATCTGTTTAAAAATTATTTGTATTTGATAGGAATACTTTATACCATATTAATGTGTAAAAAACGAATGTTTACAGAAGTGTAATATTACGGACGGGCACTGTCATTAAATTGCGGCGGTCTCGAGGTTAAAGAACATTCAAGCACATCAGTTATCATCAGTCATTGGGTACAAAGGTCTAACGATCAAAATGTCACGAACCTCGCTCGTGCAGGAAGAGTGACCTGTAGAGTTCAAGCATGATTTTAATAAAATCGCGCGTGAACTTTCACGTGTTGCTCTACTGTTCCACAAGTGAGCATCAAACCTTCGGGAACCTTCGAATTGATCCATCAAATCGCTATATAAGAAAATCAAGTAGCGAGATTTGGGGAGTTCAAGACAGATTTTCAAACAGGTTTCATCAGAAGCGCACGCCGCACGACCCATGTTATAGCCCAGCCTGTCATAACAATCCGATTGATATGGTAAGTATCAACAGGCCGACGATAACAACGCTGCCGTCATCGCCAAGAAGAGGAAGATGAACCTTTCCTACGTACGTTAGCTGAAATGCACGGAGGAAAAGAGTAATAAAGAAAGAAGACGTTTGATAGCGACAAAAAAAGAGAATGCGAGGAAGAACACTATTGTACGAACTTTTTAACAACAGTCCGCTGTAATCCCCACGAATAAAAACGACTACTATTTTCTTCCTTGGGATCCAAGTTTTGAGTGTTTCTTTTCCGTGAATTAATTTCTTTTTGTCAGACACAACGTTTTAATTTTTTTACTACAGAAGTAAAGTGCAATTCTAACAAAAATAAAGAAGAGGAACATTGCATAACCCATAAGGAGGTGAAATGCCGTTAAACAAATAGGTCAAGTTTAGTTTTTGATTGTGTAAAATTAAATAAGACAATGTGTAAGCAAGTAAGCTTAGGAAACTGTATGCTACGTACTATTGTGTTCAACGCTACGCAAGGTTCAATGGAGACGAAAACGTTTTTTTAGTGAGGAAGGAAACATGTCTTGTTTCAAGGCATGCGGCAAGTAAAAGAGAGCGAGATTTCCTTGCCTTTGGTTTAGCAACATCTTCTAGCGGTCATTAGCAGAACTTCCTTTGCTGACAAGGAAAGTAATCCCAGAAACATAGCGCCACGTGTGTCTATTAGTATTAATCCTTCAAATATAAAGATACAACTCGACAACTTTCTGAATGATATTTATAGATCAAATTGTCAAAAATATTTAACTAGATTTCCGTGGAATTCCCCTGATTATAATTAGTATGGCATATTTTGATGAGCTAAGCACTTCTGAAAGTTTTCCCATAACCAATGGTCAGGTTCCCTTCTTAGTCATAATCCCCAATTGCCCAGTCGGCTGAGGCAATAGAATACACCGAGTTCACACACACACACACACACAAACATATATATATATATATATATATATATATATATATATATATATATATATATGTATGTATATTAATCGCAAGGAAGACATATAGGTTTAGGGAAACTGTGAGCATGTTTATTGTTAAAAAAAATTATTTGAAAGACCGGTTTCGTCTGGCTCTTATCAAGTTGTTAACGCCAGAAAATTTTTAAAAGGGGGAATGTAATGGAAAAAAGTAAAGGAATGGAGAAAGAAAAAAAAAGCAAAACAAAAAACCCCACTAAAGTGGGGTAGTAGTAGAGATGAACAGATGGCTAGAGAGTAATTACATTCAATCCCAACAGACAGTCCCTCTGTTTACAGAGGGAAGGCTGAAGGGATCGAACGTAAAGGGTCTCCAACACTTTTAAACAGAAAATCGAATGTGACAGAATCAGTCAACATTGAATTCTGCAACACATTCCCAACTATTAATCATGTGCTCCGCTATAGAAGACCCGGATGTATTTGCAAGCTGACCTCTTTTAAGCTTAAGATTTAAAATTCGAGCTGGTAAATGCTGTTTTATGCGCAGATCTAACCGATTAGAAGTCCTGCCTATGTAGTCACTGCCATAACTACATGTATATTTATTTATAACTGAATTAATATGGTGTACGAGTCTAAAAAATGACTCGCACAGCTGCTGAGAAATAACATTTACCGACGGCCGTGGTGATGGATTTGGCTAATCTCTCACCTCTGGAACCTATTTACGGCAAACGCAAATAAACAGGGCACTTATTAACAGTGTATCTGCTAGCCCTATCAAACTTAATCATAACATCATGGACAACGCCATCCAAAACAGATAATCGATATCCATTTTTAGACAGGGTTGACTTGATGAACTTGATTTCATCACCAAGAAAACACTTGGATGAAATCATAAAAGCACGATAGACAAGAGTCTTAATCAAATTAATTTTGCGCTGCTGTGGGCAAAATGAATCCCATCTCGTATACAGGCCAGAAATATATATATATTTATACTCTTTAAGAAAAACAACGAAACCGGTCACATAGGATTATAAATTTATTTCCATCCTGTTACGCATTTTTGAAAAAAATCAACAGGACTTCTTCAGATCTTTTTGATAAAAAAACTAGAATAGACACAGAAGAGTGGGAGGGGATAGAAGTGGGGTGAAGAGTTATCTCCTCATTAAGCCCACTTCCGTTTTAAATTTTAATTTCGGTTAGAAATGTAGTAAACTTTTTTTTTTTTTTTTATTACATTTTAACCTAAATTACAGATTTTATATTGAATTAGATTTAAACTTTAATTAATAACCTCACTTAATGATACATTAATAGACATATTAAAACTAAAACAAATATTTAATTTATTTAAAATATTTTAAAATTTCAAAACTATTTAGAAAGCAGTAATCAGTTACACTCTTTATGAGTAGTACGTATGTATTATATGTTTTTTCACAATTTTCTATCTAACATTTTATTTTATTCATTCATTTACATTAATTCTCAAAATTAACTATGCTTTTTAAAAATTATTTATAGTTTAAATTTAGCCCTATGTCTACACCTAGCTATTAGTTCATTTCTTTTATTTAATAACTTTTTTGGCTCGGGAAAAAGCAAAATGTGGATTTTTTCTTCAAGACACAGATTGCACCTATTATCGAAAGACTTTATGGTATTAGATTTTTTCAATATGGACCATTGAATGTCAGGGGTTAACCCTTTATTTTTTAATCCCCAATAATGTTTAGATAGAGTATGGGAGAAGGAATATTTATAATTTCCATACCTAATTTTCCAAGTAGTAGACGAAACGCCAATATTATATTTCTTATTATTTATGTCCTCTTTTGGATAAATAATAGCTTGATATACTACATTATCTAAATTACACAAACCATTTATAGGACAATCACTTCGAGATTTACAATTACATTCTATTTTTTTACTATTAATATTATTATTATTTACTCGGTTATGAAATTTATTAATTAATTCATTATTATGACTATTTATTATTTGAGAAATATTTTTAGTGCAAGAATAACTTATTTTCAAGGTTTTCCTATTAAATATTTGTTTAAAATGCTTATCTATTAGTCTCAAAAAATATTTACCTACATCTATATTTGCTAATTTACAAAAAGGGGGGTTGAACCATATAACTTTCCTTTTTCTATTTTTATTCTTTTGATCGTAATTATTATTTTCTTTAGTAATCTCATTTGTTATATTTTCTTTTAAATACCTAAAATCCTCCTTAAAACCACTATTTTTAAGGGCATCTATATACCTCTTACTACTCTCTTTGAAATTTTTTTCATTTGCAGATAGCTTAACTATTCTTAAATTTACTGCTTTTGGGACTTGTTTAATTATGTTTTTCGGGTGATTGGAATTAATATTAATGTACGATGGGTTCAGATTAGTCTTTATGAAAGGTTTATAAGAATTATTTGATAGATCTAAAGTCACATCCAAGAAATTGACTATTTTAATGTTAGATGAAATTTCTATCTTAAATCCCCAAAACTTTAAGGCCCTTATGATCCTCTTTTGTATGCTAGAGCAAAGAGGGCCATTACTATTTGGCATATATAATAAACCATCATTATGATACAATCCTACCTCTTGAGGACTAATGATTCTACTAAGCATATTTAATATATATAAACCTACAAGGTCTGCTATTTGGGAGGAATCATACCCCCCCATTGGAACGTCGAAATTATCTAATCCATTTTTTACCCAAATTGATTCGTTATTTTTTATAACTGTTTTCCTACAAGCTAATATTATTTCGTATTGTTCATTAGTTATATCTATATATTTACGTGCATAGTTAATACTATCTATTAGAATATTTTTAGTTATGGAAGGATAGAAATCAATGATGTCAAATTGTATAAAGGTCGCTTTACTCTTATTTTTTATCCTCCTAAACCATTCAATGATCTCATATGAGTTCCCCCAAAGATTGCAATGGTTAGCTTTTTTAACACTATTTACAATATTTTGAATAATACACTTAGATATCCTACCTAACTCTATTTTAGAGGGGTTAATCAGTCTGGTTTGCAATTTATTTTCAAAATTAGGTTTATGATCCTTAAATAGAATATAAGCTTCTTTCTTTTTAAATTTTCCCAACGTATCTTCAATTTGTAATCTACTAGCAAATTTAGAAGTATCCTAATCTATTTGTTCAATAGTATTATTATAGTCTATTTTATAATTATTTGTAATTTTGCTCTTTAAAATTTCTTGATATTTAGAGGGTTTACTTTTATATGTATTTTTTGATTTATCTGACCTCACCCATATATATTTAGACGTTTTTACTTCTTCTATATCTTTGTTTAATTTCATTTGAAAATTATTACGTATTTTCTTAAATTTAACCATTTTAATTAGTTTAAATAAGTCCGTTTCAAACGGGTCTAGTAGCCTATTATTTGGAGGAGTATTTTGAGATTTGAGGTTATAAACCTCTTTCTTAACATAGTCAGTGTTTTCACATGAGTCCAGGTAGAAAAAAGCCTTCCACCGCAATCTTTTGATGAAATCCACAATTTTCTCTGTTAAAGCCAATCAAAAAATATGGTAAGATGGATAAGGGATATTTTTTAATGAATATTCCGGAGTATAGTTATCCATTTCTGAGTTGGTAAGGTTTCCGATGATGCCATAGTGATCTGAAAAATCCATAGGTTGAAAAAAAAAACATGACGACGTCATATCAACTGTTTCTGACTTTTTGCATCAAAGGTGTCTGGCGCCTACATTTCCAACAAAAGAAGTGTATGGACCGCCAGGGAGACTAGGCTGGAAAATAAATCTCCTACATATGACGCTAAACAATCTGAAGGTGAGGTTCCAGTAATGCAAGAACTTTGGGGAATGCGGAGTACCCATTCGTTGCCATCGCTCCCAGGTCCACTCGGGCCCAAAGTAGTAGCCCCTGATAGGGTCCCATCTATGGGTCAAATAGAACTAAACTGTGTCTTATGCTAAACTGAATTGCTTGAAATTGAACTATTTCTGACATGGAAACTATACTTACGCTAAACTGAATTGTTTAAAATTGGACTGTTTTGGCATTTAACTGTGTCTAAACAAAAAATATACTTATACTAAACTAAATTATTTTTTCTTAGAACTGTTTGACTAAATTGAGTTGCTTGAAATAGAAATATATTTGACGATTAAACTGCGTACTTATGCTAGACTGAATTGTTTGAAATAGAACTGTTTATTTGTATAAAATGTATTTGGCATTAAAAAACCTACAAATGTTGATATCCCTTAAAATCCAAATAAACAAATAAATAAGCTAATCAGCCAAAAGTTTGGAAGGTGTTGTTGGAACCTTACCCATCTTACCATAATGGACTCTTCTCACCATTATTAGTTCAAAAGATTTCGCTGCCAGAGGGTAGATCAATATCGGTGTTATCCGAACAGTTCGAGGCTTCTTACCTTTTCTATGTAACGCTATCTTTCTTGTGTAATATAATCTGTTATCTAATATCCATGTCTGCATTTTCATTAGTGACCCTTTCCGGGGCCACAACAAAAGTCAGATTGATCATTTTTCACTATATGAATAGCATCATCTAGCTGTATCGATTATTCTACAAAAGCTAAATAGTTCCATAACCAAAGAGAGGAGAGTGTTAATATCAGCTTTTTTAAAATTCATTTGACGTTATCCTTATACTGAAACATGTAAATCTGAAATTTGATATTGTTTCTTTTACTCATATAATCAAATTTCATTCCTGACTTTACAGGTATGCGCGCGCGCACACACACACACACACACAACATAAAACATATACACGCACAAAAACATAAAAATTCAGGTACGCCAACACACATATATGTATTTGCACTTACGCATGAGAGTCGACTGAAAAGTTCATAGACTGACCAAGATGCACTCATGGAATGTGACCAAATGAGATTAATTTTTCAGCCTAGTCTCCCTTGCGGTCCACTCAGTTGTTTTGTCGGAAATGTAGGGGCCAGAAATCATCGATCCAAAAAATGAAAAGCAGCAGATATGACGTCGGCATACTAATTTTTCAACCTATAAATTTTTCAGCAGTCGTAAAAATGAAACGCAGTTTCTTCCAGGCAGCGGTTGTATCGATACTGCTATATGGATGCACTACTTGGACGCTAACAAAACAGCTGGAGAAGAAGCTCGACGGCAATTACAGAAGAATGCTGCGAGCAATATTGAACAAGTCCTGGAGGCAGCACCCCACAAAACACCAACTATACGGCCACCTACCACCCATCACGAAAACTATCCAAGTTAAACGAACCTGACACGCAGAACACTGCTGGAGAAGCAGGGACGAGCTCATAAGTGATGTACTCCTATGGACCTCCACATATGGCCGAGCAAAAGCAGGACGGTCAGCTCGAACATACATACAGCAGCTCTGTGAGGATACGGGATGTAGTCCTGAAGACCCGCCATAGGAGATGAACGACAGTGGCGAAAGAGAGTCAGGGATATCCGTGCTAGCGGCACGACTTGATGATGTAGATGATATATATATATATATATATATATATATATGTGTGTGTGTGTGTGTGTGTGTGTGTGTGTGTGGACACATCAACTCAAAACAGTAATTCCGTAACTACGGAGAGAAAAGTTTTTATCTCGGCTAGATTTAATTATCACTTTTTTTTATATTACGCTATCCCAATAGCACAACATATAAATCTAATATTCCGCAATGTTTTTTTTCTCTCATACCATCGGATTATATCCTAAACTTCTTGTTTTTTTTTGGTTTTGTTGTTGTTGTTGGGTTTTATAGAGGTGGAGGACGACAAAGTTTTTTGGTAAACGTGGGGATAAGGCACAGGTTACGCGTGAACAACTTTAAATTACGAGAAACCAACGGTAAATGCAGAACTAATTCTGTAATAGACAGTCTGACGAAAGAAAAGGGGAAAAGAAATCCTTGTATTGGCCAGAAGCCCGGAAAAAATGTCCATTAATATTCACAAAGGAATATTCGTTTCTCTTCACTTCATTTGTTTTAAGTCAATGTAGCGAAACTAACTTATTAATAAGAGACTTTAAATCAGTTTTTGCATTGAATTAGAGCTCATATAATTCCTGACAAACATATATATATATATATATATATATATGTATATATATATATATATACATGTAATAAGTAAAAATATATGCTTGAAAGAAGATGAAAATATACAAGCATGTATGTGCGTGTGTGTGTGTGTGTGTGTGTGTGTTGGATATGTACGCAGCTGTGAAATAATGTAAATAAATTTGACTGTAAAGAGATTCATAAATGAATAATGAACATGCTTAAAATACATAAGTTAACACACACACACACACACACATACACATATATATATATATGTGTGTGTGTGTGTGTGTGTGTTTATATTATATACATATGTATATATATATATACAAACACATGCATATATACGCGTATGTCTGTGTCTATATATTATATATATATATATATATTATACATATATATATATATATATATATATATATATATATATATACACGCACACACACACACACATATATGTATATATATGTATAGAAGAAGTAATCCAAAAGTGATGAAGTTATTAGAACAGAAAATCTTTTTAAAAGACCACCGATTGAATGACAGAATGGTTATATGATCTTACTTTGTATATATATATATACATATATATATATATATATATATATATATATATATATATATATATATATATGTATTTCTTTTTTCCCGTAATCGCATTTTATTAAAACATCCATTGTTGTTTTATCAACACTTGTTTCACCATCTTAAAACCCTGATGAATGTTCACTAAAACCGAAACGTTTCAACGTTGACTTTCCTTTGCAATATATTCATCACTTTTGGATTCATTTTTGTATTTTCTTCATACTGTTGGATTCATTTCTACTTTTAACTCTCTCAGTCTCTCTCTCAATATATATAAATATATATGTACATGCGTGAGGAATATATGTACGTGGTGCCTTCAATAAGTTTCCAGACTTTTTTTGTACGGACATTTAAAATTGTCGTAGACTCTTGAAAATTCACTATGTTATTGCTATACATCTTATGAGATGACCGACCAATTTTTATGATTTCAGGTTCAAATGAACAGCTACAGCAGCGATTGGAATACACCATACTAAAGCCTGATTGTCACAGCTGGTGAATTTTAAAAATGCAATCTGACACGTTAGAAGAACGATATGCAATTAAATTGTGTTTTAAACTTTGAAAAAATGCCACGGAAACGTATGGAATACTTCAGACTGCTTTTGGACCATCTTGCATGAATCGAGCATCAGTTTTTGAGTGATGTAAAAGATTCGAGGAAGACAGAGAGTCTGTGAGGGATGATGAAAGGTGTGGGAGGAGTAGGGAGGTCAATACACCAGAGTTGATTGGCCAAAGGGTTAACGTTAGGGTTAGTATATTGAGGTTTTAAAGGAGTTCAGGAAGAGATTCCATGGGAAGACCCCAGCACTCTTCAAATCGGGTCAGTGGTATTTCCACTAGGACAATGCACCAATCCACAACTCCATCCTTGTCACAGACTATTTGACCAAGATGGGGATCAAGACGGTTCCACACCCTTCATATAGTTTAGACCTTGCTCCCTGTGACTTTTGGTTATCCTCTAAGCTCAGAGTCTGTCGTTATGAGACAATTGATGTGATGAAAGAGGCTGTGGCGAAGTTTATTGACACGCTCATACAAGAGGACTTTCATGGAGCCTTCCAGAAGTTGTTGGAACGGTACAAAAAGTGCATTGCATCCAGGGAAGATTACTTCGAAAGGGACTAGAGTTTCACGTGTTTACTATCAATAAAAGTGCCCTTACGAAAAAAACTCTAGAACCTTTTTTAATGATCCCAGTCCAGTAGCGTCCAAAACTAAGGGACAAAATTTAAAAACCTAACATTTGTTAGAAATAACAACTGTGAAAAGCTGAAATTTTGACAACTGGTAGTCGTCATCATCCATAATAACATACTAAAATTTGAATCATTTGCAAAGGATAGAAAAAGAATGATAACAATTATTTATTTATTTTCAAATTTGGAACGTCCAAAAGTAAGGGACAAAATTGAGAAAAACAATGTAAACAGCCAAAAAACAATAAAAATACATGTACAATCAATATTTAGTAAATGAGCCCTTGCTCTCAATGACAGCTGCACATCTTCGACTACAAGAACGAATCAGTTCTTGACAATCCTCGATACTAATTTTAGACCATTCTTCTTGAAGCTTCACCCACAAATCCTCCGTGTTAGTGGGATTTATTTCCATAACTTTCACTCCTAAGGTCTTCCAAAGATTTTCTATTGGATTTAAGTCAGGACTTTGCGGTGGCCAATCCATAATTTTGAAATCTTACTCCCTAAGGTAACTCATTACCACCTTTGCCTTGTGACATGGGGCATTATCTTGCATAAAGGTAGCCCTATCGAAACCTGAATTCTGTATGATTGGCACAACATGATCTTGAAGAATGTTTTTATAGTTCTGCGCGTTTACACGAGTTTGTAACCGGACAAGAGGCATTGTACCTTGGCTTGAAAACATTCCAAATACCATGACGCTTCCGCCCCAAACTTGACAGTTTTTTTAGTACACTTTGCACTTAATCTTTCACCAATACGTCTCTTTACATTGTTTTTTCCTTCATTTCCAAATAAATTAAACTTGGTTTCATCACTGAAAAATACTTTTGCGCAATTTTCATGTCCAAATTACATTTGCAAACTCTAATCTCTTCTTCTTATTCTTCGAACTAACAAGTGGTTTCTTCCTTGGGGTTCGATTAAACAGCCCTATTTCTTGCAGTCGTCTAGAAACAGTCTGTCTTGACACATTAACACATGAGGTACTATTCAAAACCCTTTTAATTTCTGTGCAAGACTTAAAACGGTCCTTTAATGACATACGCTGCATTATTTGATCTTCTCTTGCCGAAGTTTTGCGGGGTCTGCCGGTTTTAAAAGCACTAACTATTTTGCCAGTATCATTGTAGGATTTAACAACCCTGCCTACAACACTCTTGGAACGTTTCACTTTCTCTGAAATCTCTCTAATAGTGTGCTTTTCCTTGTGTAGCTTCACAATAGATTGTCTCACAGAGTAATCAAGTTTTTGGCGTTTCGCCATGGTGCCGGCTGATGCAACGTTTATAAATGACTAAGTAAGACTTATTCTTTAGAGGAAATCAAAAAATTTGAATATAGCATATTGTTTACATTGTTTTTCTCAATTTTGTCCCTTACTTTTGGACGATCCTATTTTGAAAATAAATAAATAATTGTTATCATTCTTTTTCTATCCTTTGCAAATGATTCAAATTTTAGTATGTTATTATGAATGATAAATTTCAGCTTTTTACAGTTGTTATTTCAAACAAATATTAGGTTTTTAAATTTTGTCCCTTAGTTTTGGACGCTACTAGATATACACACAGCCATGGGTTAAATATTACCACTACTCTTCCTCTGATATGAAGGATTTGACTTTTAATAACCCAAGAAGATTAACATATGATTAAACAAAAAAAAATAAAGCAAAACAAGGTTAGACATATATATGCATACGCGCACACACACACACACACACACATGCATATATATATATATATATATATATATATATATGCATGTGTGTGTGTGTGTGTTTATCAGTCAATTCATCTATCTCAGTTTGTTCACATCTATTGATCTATCTATTTATTCATTCTCTCAGTGTATATATATATATATATATATATATATATACGACTATATATATATATATATACACACATATATATATATATACATATATATATATATATATATATATATCCAGGGTGTGGAAACAAATTTAGAAATATTCTTGTATACTAATAAACGAATCTGTTATAAAATAAGATTAATTTTAATTTAAAAAAACAAACAAGAAAATAAAAAGATAGACACAAAACAGTAAATTTACTAAATATGGCTGGGTTTTTTTTTTTCAATTATTGTATCAACACGCCTTCGAAACAATTTGCATGCCTTCAAAATAAATTCATCAGACATATTCTTCCATTCCAACTCAATAGAAGTCTTAAGCGAACCAATATTTGGATGGAAAGTTGCATTTATTTTATTTTCCATAGCGTAATTAAGCGGGTAAATGTTTAGGCTTGATGGAGGCCATAAAGAAACTTCAATTAATTCGGAAATTATTTTTGGCTTGGTTTCGGCGTTAAGCAAATCATAGATTCTATATCGTTTCTTTTCTTACTCACTCATATTGGGCTCAATTCTGATTTTTAAAAAAAGTGCTTGAATAAAAAAGCTATTCAAGAAAATTTAGATTAATCAGGTATTTTTTTTAAAAATTGGACCAGTTAGATTGAAAAAAATTTTTTTTTTAACAATTAGTCCATTTTTGCTTCCACGCCCTTAATGTATAGATATCTGTCTGTTTAGATATATCCATATATTAATCCATCGATACGTGTATTCAGATTTATCTATCGATATCTCTCTGTTTATATCTATCAATGCCGCTCAGTCAGCTGAGAATGTAGAATACGCTGACTGCACCTCTGTAGAGTGTTAAGCCCCCCCCCCCATGAGGTCACCTGCTGGCTGTTGGTTTAAACTTGTAATGCCTGTAGGCAAGAATCTGGTTACTGAGCGGACCATGATAAGCCTATGAAGTCGTTATGTACCTTACCATACTCCTCTTACACTTCCATAGGGCTACACGGGCGGCGGTTGGAAAGGTTCGATCCGATCAGTAAATTAGTCATGTTAAATCCCAGCATCCATATGACTAATCATAACCGTATTCTAAAAAACTGATCTCATGGCCACGACCCGCGCATATGGCCGAGCAAAAGCAGGACGACCAGCTCAAACATACATACAGCAGCTATGTGAGGATACGGGATATAGTCCAGAAGACCTGCCGGAGGCGATGAACGATAGGGAGAAGTGGCGAGAGAGGGTCAAGGATATCCGTGCTGGCGGCACGACATCATGAGGATGATGGGTAATCGAAGGTCAGCTGCGTTGAAGAAAAGGGTTTTGACCACTGTTTAACGTTAAGACACCAACCTTTGCATACTGAAAACTTGAAATTAGAAGGGACTCGAAATCCTCCTCCTAACGGGTCTTCTGACCGATGCGTCTTCGTCTCAACCAAGAAGCATGGGTATCCCCCATGGTAAATTCCCAACAGAATTTTGACGCTTTGGTGGATGGTGCAGCACAGGACCTGGAGAAAAAATAATTATGGCAAATACAAATTAAAAATAAAACCCAAACGAAACCTCTCTGAATCCGATTCAGAAAATGAAACATTTATAGAATTACCAAGACTTATAATCAAATCACGAGAAAAAATAAAAACTTTATATAATACCACAGCCCCATATAGACTATAGGCGGAGTATTATACCAAAGCTTTCAGTCGGAGCCCGTGGTAACCTTACAGTGATAAGCAGTGACGAGCACAAAACACTATCTGTTGGTTCGCTTGAGACCAAAGTATTTTGCTACAACGCTCTCAAAGTAGTCACCGAAACAAAGAGAGAGAGAGAGTTGGGAATACGTCACCTGATTTAGATATACAAGCAGGTGGCATAGGCCTCCATGTGAACGCAGACAAAATGAAGTACATGTGCTTTCATCAAAGAGGCGGCATCTCCACACTAAATGCTGGTTCTCTGAAACCAGTGAACAACTTCATATACCAAGGTAGCAGCGTCTCATCTACAGAAAATAACATCAACACGTGACTAGCAAAGGGATGTATAGCTATCGTTAGGCTATCGGTCATATGGAAGTCAGACGTATCCGATAAAATAAAACGCATTTTTCCAAGCAGCAGTCATGTCCATACTGCTGTGTGGATGCACCACTTGGATGCTGACTAAGCGTATATAGAAAAAGGTTGACATCAATTGCGCAATACTACAAAAAAATCATGGAAGCAACATCCCTCAAAATAGCTATACGGCCACCGACCAGCCATCGCGAAGAAAACCCAACTTACACGAACAAGACTGCGGGATACTGCCGGAAAAGTAAGGGAGAACGCATAAGCGACGTTCTTCTATGGATCCCTTCAAACGGACGCGCAAGCGTAGGACGACCAACTAGAACTTATCTTCAACAGCTCTATAAGGACACGGAATGAGGACCTGTCGGTGACAATGAATGATAGAGACAGTTGGCGAGAGAGAGAGAGAGAGAGAGGGAGAGAGTTAGGGAAATGAGGTTGAGCACTACGACAGACAGAAGGGGTTACGGACTAGAAAAAGATAACCACAAATATTACAAATACATTTTGACATTTGATAAATCCGCAATTCCCACTGAAATAAAAATTGGTAACTGCCTCAAAAAGATAGAACATCTAAATCACCATTCAACTTCTTTAAACGTAAAACATTGCCATCAAAGGAGATAGGTAGAAGACATTCTTGTAGAAGGGGGGGCAAGAACTTAGACCACATGGCGAAAGATTCGTTTCATTTGGTTTCTTTGTTTAATAGCATATCAACCTTCATGGGTTATTTAATGCTGAAACCGCCCTTGCAGACGAACAGCAGTGATAAACCATAGTGAGGTGTTTAGTTGGTTCGTATCTTATTTAAACTAGCCAATTTGGAGGCCACAGTCCAGTACTTTTGCCCTTACGCCACGGGGACTTCCCAGAGAAAGACTTTCCAGACGAAATCAGATGCTAAAACATCCCAGAGAAACATTCTAACCCTTCAAGAACTCGAAATGTACACAAGAGAGATGAAAAACATGGAGGCGCAATATAGAAAAAATAGAACATTTCTACAGGCAAAAAAATACGAGGATCCTCTAATAAGTTACAGGGAGCAAGGTATGGACTATAGGGAGGCTGAGGTACTGTCTTGATGCCCATCTTGCTCAAATAGTTTGTGACAAGGATGGAGTTGTGGACTGGTGCATTATCCTGGTGGAAATGCCACTGACCCGATTTGAAGAGTGCTGGCCTCTTCCCTAGGAATCTCTTCCTGAACTCCCTTAAAACCTCAACATAGTAACCCGAACCCTAACACTTTGGCCGATCAACTCTGGTGTTCTGACTTCCTTACCCCTCCCACACCTCTCATCATCCCTCACAGACTTCCTGCCTTCCTTGAATCTCTTATGCCACTCAACAACTAATGTTCGATTCATGCAAGATGCTCCAAAAGCAGTCTGAAGTATTCCATACGTTTCTGTGACATTTTTTCCATGTTTAAAACATAATTTTATTGCATATCGTTCTTTTAAAGTGTCCTCACGTCCAGATTGCATTTTTAAAATTCACCAGCTGTGACAATCAGGCTTTAGTAGGGTGTATTCCAATTGCTGCTGCAGCTGTTCATTTAAACCTGAAATCATAAAAATTAATCAGTCATCTTAAAAGATGTATAGCAATAACATACTGAATTTTCAAGAGTTTACGACAATTTTAAATGCCTTTACAAAAAAAGTCTGGAAATTAATGAAGGCACCTTGTATATTGTCATCTACAGACATAGTAACCCTAACCCCAACCCTTTGGCCAATCAACTCTGGTATATTGACTTCCTTACTCCTCCCACACCTCTCATCATCCCTCACAGACTCCCTGCGTTCCTTGAATATCTTATACCACTCAAAAACTAATGCTCGATTAATGCAAGATGGTCGAAAAGAAGTCTGAAGTATTCCATACGTTTCTGCGGCATTTTTTTCCAAGTTTAAAACATAATTTTATTGCATATCGTTCTTCTAAAGTGTCCTCACGTCCAGATTGCATTTTTACAATTCACCAGCTGTGACAATCCGGCTTTAGTAGGGTGTATTCCAATTGCTAGTGTAGCTGTTCCTTTGATCCTGAAATCATCAAAGTAGGTAAGTCATTTTATAAGATGTATAGCAATAACATAGTGAATTTTCAAGAGTCTACAACAATTTTAAATGCCTTTACAAAAAAGGTCTGGAAACTTATTGAATGCACCACATAATAACTTTTACGAAAGTCAACAACTAATTTAATGGAACATAGAAGGCAGGTCCAATCGGCAACAACAATCTAAAGGTTTTCCAAAATTTTAAAAACAGCTAAAGAAACTACACTCAGCTGAGATCGATCACACAGAAACACAAATACAAATTCAACAAAAGGAACCCTCCACAAACACTCATACTACTGCTAAAACTATCAACATAAAACTCTAAAACTCCGACAAAAGTCATCATCAACATCATCATATCGCAATATCAGCACGGATATCCCTGACCCTCTCTAGCCACCCCTTCCTATCGTCCATTGCTTCCGACAGGTCCTCAGAGCTACATCCCGTATCGGCACAGAGCTACTGTATGTAAATTCGAGCTGCTCGTCTTACCTTTGTTCGTCCATGAGAAGGGGTCCACAGGAGTACATCACTTACGAGCACGTCCCTACTTCTCCATCAGTGTCCCGCATGTCTGGTTCGCCTAATTTTGATAGTTTTTATGATGGGTGGTAGGTGGCCGTACAGCTATTGCTTTGTGGTGTGTTGTCTCCAGGACTTGTTCGATATTGCTCACAGCATTATCGTGTAATTGCCGTCAACCTTTTTTCTCCATCTGTTTAATTAGCGTCCATGTAGTGCATTCATATAGCAGTATCGACACGAGACAGGGAAAATGCAACGTGAATTGCACCGGAAGAAAAATGTGGAGGCGTCAGAAAAATATATAATGACGGAAGTTTTTGACCCATGTGGTCAGTTGGAGTCGACAGTCAACAGAGTAGAGACGCCAACCGGAGTGGGGACGGTGGCTCCTCGGGTTGAGAAACACCTCTGTATCAAGCTTCCGTGAAAGAAATAAGGCTCGGTATATGTCTCAACGTGAAGTCAATCAAAGCAGTTCTCTCTCTCTCTCTCTCTCTCTCTCTCTCTCTCTCTCTCTCTCTCTCTCTCACACACACACACACACCCAACCACCACGACGTTTCGAATAGCGAAGTTATATTTTCATGAACGAGCATTATTATCTCTTCATTCGATGTACAGCAAAAGGAAAAACCAGCCAATTCAACGATCAGCCCACCAATTCCCAAAATAGAACACTCTGGAAAAATCTAAATCCTAAATTCAAACCACATCCCGAAAATGCCCAGAAAGGAAAACTAAAACACAGTCTGACTACCCCAGCCAAACACGAACCTTTCCCCCTATCCAAAATAAATCATACCCTACCAACCACTGAATAAAAATGACTGAAAATATCAAATCTCTCAACGTTTCAATCGAGAGAAAACAAAAAATAACACCCAAAGTAATAAAAAAGCATTATTACACCTACCACCCATCACGAAAACTATCGACACTGCTTAACTTCAGTGATCGAATGGAGACAGCACCCCACAAAACAGCCACTGTACGGCTACCTTTCACCCATCACGAAAACTATCGACACTGCTTAACTTCAGTGATCGAATGGAGACAGCACCCCACAAAACAGCCACTGTACGGCTACCTTTCACCCATCACGAAAACTATCGACACTGCTTAACTTCAGTGATCGAATGGAGACAGCACCCCACAAAACAGCCACTGTACGGCTACCTTTCACCCATCACGAAAACTATCAAAATTAGACGAACTAGACATGCAGGACACTGCTGGAGAAGCAGGGACGAGCTGTAAGTGATGTGCTCCTATGGACTCCCTCATATGGCCGAGCAAAACAAGGGTGACTAGCTTGAACCTACATACAGCAGCTCTGGGAGGATACGGGATGTAGCCCTGAGGACCTGCCAGAAGCGATGAACGATAGGGAGGAGTGGCGAAAGAGGGTCAGGGATGTCCGTGCTGCTAGCACGACAAGATGATGATACCTACAAAAACGATCCAAACCCAAGGATTTACCAAAACCTTAAATAGACCCTATGGTGTAAAAAATATAGATATTAAAACCGGCATAATTGCAAACCTGAATGTAGCATATATATATATATATATATATATATATATATATATATATATATATATTCAATAAAGGTACGAAACAATTCCATCAACAAAGTACAAACCAATGAAGCAAACTTTATGAAATAACCTTTGCCTCGCACGGTAAAAATTATCTTAAAAACAAAAAAATATTTACCAAACACTATTCGCTTACAAACTACACACACATATATATATATATATATATAGACCCCCTCCCCACTCGGGTAGGATCTGACACAAGATCAATTTTTAAGCAGAGTTTAAAAGGTTTGAATTCAAAGTTTTCCTTCTCCTAGACTATATATATATATATATATATATATATATATTGGAATTAAATAGCCAAGAAGGGTTCATATGCTATCAAAAACCAACCAACCAACCAACCATCTCAGTCTGTTCAAATCTACCTATCACAATCTTAGCTATTTTCCTTTCCTTCAATTACGTCTTTTTCCTTTTTTCTAAATTGCATTTTTTATCCCTTTTTCCTTCACCTTTTTTATATTTGGCTTTCATTATTTTTCTTTTTTTTTCTTTCTTTTTTTCCACTTTTTTTTCATTTTAATTCTGTTTCTTTTTTAATTTCATTCATGTTTTCTTTATGCTTTCACGTTTTCTCTTTTTTTTTTTTTTCATTTCTTTCTTTTTTAATTTCATCACTATTGTTTTCTTTCGTCTTTGAATTTCTTTCCTTACCTTCAGTTCTTTTTCTTTTCTTGAAAATTTTTCTTTCTTTCTTTCTTTCTTACCTAAGGATTTTTATCTATTCATTTTTTTCTTTCTTTCTCTCTTTCTAACCGAAGAATTCTTTCTTTCTTTCTTTCTTTCTTTCTTTTCCATGGATTCTTTCTTTCTTTTTTTCTTTCTTAAACAAGGATTCTTTCTTTCTTAACCATGGATTCTTTCTTTCTTTCTTTCTTTCTTACCCAAGGAATCTTTTTCTTTCTTTACTTCTTTTTTCTTACCTAAGGATTATTTATTTATTTATTTAATTCATTCTTTCTTTCTTTCTTTCTTTCTTTCTTTCTTTCTTTCTTTCTTTCTTTCTTACCCAAGGATTCTTTCTTTCTTTCTTTCTTTCTTTCTTCTTTCTTTCCCAAGGATTCTTTCTTTCTTTCTCTCTTTCTTTCTTTCTTTCTTGTTAAATTTCTTTCTTTTTTCCCCTATACTTTTTTAACCATCTTACTCTCTCTCTCTTCTCTCATTTTTCCTTTTCTTTTCCTTTTCTTCTTTTTTTCTCTGACTTACGCTCATTTCTTTCTTTAGTACCACTCTTCCTTCTTTCAGTGATATATTTACATATTTTTACACACACACACACACACACACACACACACACACACACACATATATATATATATATATATATATATATATATATATATATATATATATATATATATATATATATAACTTTACGTTCACTTCTCTTTTGGAAACTCACCTTCTCGGCCATACGCCATAAAACAACGATAATATACTATCCATTTCACCCCACTGGGATAATAAGCAGTTCTACCGCGCTAACAAAAATATAACTTATCTTGTATACAGTACAAATTACGCCAAACCCCTAAACAGCCTTATCATTTACAGATCGACTGGGCGTTGATAAGATCCGTAAGTTAAATATCTCTACGTTGTAAGCCGCACCCCCGGGATGATAAGTAAAAACTTTTACCTGCATTTTCTTTAGGTTGCTTATTGAAATATTGTGCTAGCGGGCAAAGAAATGGGGGCTTGAATATTATATGATTATTGCTCTGAACATGGCGGCTAGTATAAAGGTATTGGGGACCTGCAAAATCCCCTATTTTCTCCTGTTATATATATTTATTCATGTAAAAAATATTTAATACTATTATATTTAAATTATATTATATTTAATAAGTATTAAAAGAACGTATTACAGTTAAATATATTTAGTACGATTAATATAAATTTATGAAGAAAAATATATTTATTTATGTGAAAATTATTTAATATTCTTATATTTAAAAATATATAATATTAAAATTATTTTAAAAATATATTATATATTAAAAATTTTCTAACGATTGGTATATATTTATTTACGTAAAAATAAATATATATTTATTTATGCTAAAAAAGATTTAAACTATTATATCTAAAATTATATCATATTTGAAAAAATATTTTGAAAATATATTGTATTTAAAAATATTTTATATATATATATATGTATATATATATTTGTGTGTGTGTGTGTGTTGGCGGGTAAAAGTATCAAACACACTTTTGCTTTGAAAATACGAGGTGTATACGATAAGTTTCCACACTTTTTTTCGTATGGGCATTTAAAATTGTCGTAGACTCATGAAAATTCAGTATATTATTGCTATACATCTTATGAGATGACTGACCAATTTTTATGATTTCACGTTCAAATCAACACCTACAGCAGCAATTGGATTACACCCTACTAAAGCCTGATTGTCACAGCTAGTGAATTTCAAAAATGCAATGTGGACGTCAGGACACTTTAGAAGAACGATATGCAATAAAATTCTGTTTTAAACTTAGAAAAAATGTCACAGAACCGCATGGAATGCTTCAGACTGCTTTTGGGGCATCTTGCATAATTTGAGCATGAGTTTTTGAGTGTCATAAGAGATTCAAGGAAGGCAGGGAGTCTGTGAGGGATGATGAGAGGTGTGGGAGGAGTAAGGAAGTCAATACACCAGTTAATTGGCCAAAGACTTATGGTTAGGAGTAAGGAACAAGAGTTTCATGTGTGTACTATCAATAAAAGTGCCCATACGAAAAAAGTCGGGAAAAAGTCGTATGCACCTCGTATATGATATTCTAAAAATATTTTAAAGATAAATTATATTTTAAAACAATATTTTAAATTATCAATTAGTATATATTCAAATAAAATATACATATTGATTTACGTATATATATATATATATATATATATATATATATATATATATATATATATATATATATATATACGAAGGGCATACGATAAGTTTCCAGACTTTTTTTCGTACGGGCACTTTTATTGAAAGAACACACATGAAACTCTAGTACCCTTCGAAGTAATCTCCTCCGACTGCAATGCCCTCGTTGTACCGTTCCAACAACTTCTGCAAGGCCCCATGGAAGTCCTCTTGTATGAGCGTGTCAATGACTTTCATCTCAGCCCCTTTCATCTCCTCAATTATCTCATAACGACAGCCTGTGAGCTTAGGGAATAAACAAAAGTCACAGGGAGCAAGGTATGGACTACAGGGAGGCTGAGCAACTGTCTTGATGCCCATCTTGGTCAAATTGTCCAGCTAGAAATGCCACTGACCCGATTTGAAGAGTGCTGGTTTTTTCCCTAGTAATCTCTTCCTGAACTCCCTTAAAACCTCAACATAGTAACCCGAACCCTAACACTTTGGCCGATCAACTCTGGTGTTCTGACTTCCTTACCCCTCCCACACCTCTCATCATCCCTCACAGACTTCCTGCCTTCCTTGAATCTCTTATGCCACTCAACAACTAATGTTCGATTCATGCAAGATGCTCCAAAAGCAGTCTGAAGTATTCCATACGTTTCTGTGACATTTTTTCCATGTTTAAAACATAATTTTATTGCATATCGTTCTTTTAAAGTGTCCTCACGTCCAGATTGCATTTTTAAAATTCACCAGCTGTGACAATCAGGCTTTAGTAGGGTGTATTCCAATTGCTGCTGCAGCTGTTCATTTAAACCTGAAATCATAAAAATTAATCAGTCATCTTAAAAGATGTATAGCAATAACATACTGAATTTTCAAGAGTTTACGACAATTTTAAATGCCTTTACAAAAAAAGTCTGGAAATTAATGAAGGCACCTTGTATATTGTCATCTACAGACAGACGTGTCTAGCCACACTGAAGAGTTGTGATACAGCGAAACAGCTTGTCATCTACAGACAGACTGTTTCGTTGTATTCCAACTCTGTAGTGTGGCTAGACACAAGAAATGCTTCGACCTGAGATCGAAAACCGGCTGACTTTTCGTCAGTTGGATATCTTACCCTAAAGCTACCGTCCTTTTCAGCGTAAACGAAGGAATGTTTAAATTACATATTAATTTTTATTTACGCTTATCCACTTCCTGCTTTCCATCACAGATCCAATCATAACAAAGACACAAAAATGGTACTTGATTCCTCCTTGCTTAACAATCAGCATTATAAGGTAAGGAACTAGGGTAAGAGGAGCAATCCAGGAAAAAAGTAGTGCCTTCCCCTACACCTCGATCTAGTAGCTAATAAAAAGGGAGCCTTTGTGTCGCCCTCTACAACGGTCGGCCAACTTATATATATATATATATTGAATGTGAGAGAGAGACACTGACAGAGATGTAGTAAAATGTATTTCTCTAACTTATTCTGCATGATTAGGAGGTGACACAAGGTCAATTTTTAAGCGTAGTTTAACAGATATTTCCTTTTCCTAGACTGGTTGCCATTTTAAGGTTAAAGATCTCGGTCTGCACTACGGGTTACCCATAACAGGAGAGAGAATAGTCGGGTTCAAACCATTTACAAAGATATAAGCGTTATGTCAAATGCAAACAGCCTCGTCCAGGTTTTGAACTCGGTTCGCTGTGTCCATTTCCTTTGACAATAACCAAACATCACAAGCGCACTAGCACTTTACGATAGAAAGATAGTAATGAAGTATATAAAAAGAATGAAATCAACAGAAATGGCCGTTTTCAAATGAAGGCTAAATGTATATATATATATATATAGAGAGAGAGAGAGAGAAAGAGAGATATATGGGGTGGATAGAGATTAGAAAGATATCAAAGAGATGAAAATATAGTATTAGATCAGTAGGGGTGCCCATGGTGTAATGGTTATCGTCGTAGGAAATGGACACGGCGACACGAGTTCAAATCCTGGACGACACTGATTGCATTTCACATTGCACTAATACCCTTGGGAAAGATATGAATCCAATTATTCTCCCTCCAGCTATGGGTAATTAGTAGGACAGACTAGGTGAGGCAACTAGTCTAGGAGAAGGAAAACTCTGAATTCAAACCTGTTAAACTCCGCTTAAAAATCGACCTTGTATCATATCCTGCCCGAGCGGAGGGGTTGGTAAATAGGATTAGATCAGATTAGATAGGATTAGATTAAACATATGTATATATAAGAGCTAAACATATGTATATATGTAGAGTGAGAGAGAAAAAGACAGAGATAGAAACACAGAGGAAGAAAGAGAGAGGTATGTTGAAAGAGAGATTGACATATTGAAAGATGGTAATGATGTTTTTAGTACATTATGAGATCAATAGGTATGGCTATTCTGTAATGAAAGCTCAAAGTATATATATATATATATATATTGAGAGAGAGAGAGAGGGGGAGGGGTGGAGAGAGCATTATATAATCTTAGCAAATACATAAGAGGTCTTGAGAGGTCAACAAAGAACTCCCGGTTGATAAAATCGAATATACCTTTAATAAAACTTGAAGCCTTCCAACTAACCACAATTGAAGTCGTACAAGAAATATAACCCGTTTGTTTGGTATAATCCAGCACAACTGTCGACTTTAATTCGGAAATAATTCATGAAAAGAGGGAAAAAGAAAATAGAGAGGATGTAGAAAACAAGACGGGGTAGATGAGAGAGAGAGAGAGAGAGAGAGAGAGAGAGAGAGAGAGATGGAAGGAAGAAAGAAAGATGAAAAAAGAAAGAAAGAAGAAAGGCAAAGATGAAAATCAAGAAAGAAGGCGAAGAAGAAAAGGCAGAAGGAAGACGAAGAAAAAGAAAGAAAATGACAACGGAGAAAGACGAAGTAGAAAGAAAGAAAGAAAGAAGATGAAGTAGAAAAAGAAGAAGGAAGACGAAGAAGAAAAGGAAAAAGAAGACGAATTAGGAAACGAAGATGAAAAAGAAGGAAGACAAAGAAAAAGAAGGAAAAACATGAAGAAGGAAGACGAAGAAAATAAAGTAGAAAAACAGAGAAAGAAGAGGAAGAAGAAAAGGAAGAAGAAGGAAGACGATGAAGAAAAGGGAGAAGGAAGACAAAGAAGAAAAGGAAAAAGAAGACAAGGTAGAAAAGAAATAAAGAAGACGAAGATGAAAAGGAAGAATGAAGACGAAGAAAAAAGGAAAATGAAGACGAATTAGAAAAAGGAGAAGAAAACAAAGATGATAACGAAGAAAAAAAACGAAGAAGGAAAGAAAGAAGGAACACGAAAAAGGAAAGGAAGATGGAAGAAGAAGAAAAAGAAGGAAAAAGATGAAGACGGAAGACGAAAAAGAAAAGGAAGAGAGAAGAAAAAGAAAGAAAAAGATGAAGATGAAAAAGAAAAGAAAGAAAGAAGTGGAAAGTAGAAAAAGAAAGAAAAAGACGAAGAAGAAAAGGGAGAAAGAAAAGATGAAAAGGAATAAAGAAGACGAAGATGAAAAGGAAGAAAGATGACGAAGAAAAAGAAAGAAGAAGACGAAGAAAATAAAGGAACAAGGAAGACGAAGAAGAAAAAGAAGGAAGATGAAGAAGAAAAGGAAGTACATGGCGAAATAGAAAAACGAAGTAAGAGGAAGTAGAAAAGAAAGAAGAGAGATGAAGTAGAAAAAGAAGAAGACGAAGAAGAAAAGAAAGAAGGAAGACGAAAAAGAAAAGAAAGAGGGAAGACGAAGAAGAAAAGAAAGAAAGAAGACAAAGATGAAATGGAAAAATAAGAAGGAAATGTCTTTCGACAGGTTTATGAAAAGATGTCGATGAAGAAGTAAAGAGTGGTGAAATGAAAGAAATATGAAAAAAGTGCTGAAACTCTGTTCAAGAAAAAGAAGAAAAAAACAAAAAAAAACAATGAACAATAAGAATAAGTTAAAGAAAGATAGGAAGAAGGTTTACAAGAAGAAGAAGAAGAAGAAGAAGAAGAAGAAGAAGAAGAACAGAACGACAAAAACGAGGTAGAAAAAAAATCAATGAGAACTAATTGAAAAAAAAAGAAAAAATATATTGAATAATGAAGACAGGAGAATCCCGTTCGACAAAAACATCAACAACGTCAAACACCCACCATTTCCCTTCACCCCTCCCACCCCATTTCAGTGCCGTCCTTCCTTCCTCCCACCTCACCCTGTCCAACCACCATACCATTTGTCACCAAGGATACAAACTCCTCACTATGAAGTCTGTCGAAACGGACCGACGTCCAGGTTTCTAGTCGCCCTAATATCGTGGATTTCTTCCCGGTGCTCAACGTCCGCCATGAAGGAAAGCACCATAGATCTAAGCTGAAGCGAATATTGGCGCAATGAGAATCGTAGAGTTTCATGGCGGGCGGGTGGTTGGACATTGGTTTAAGGTTGGGGGTTGGGCGTCTTCTTATAATGTGGCTCACTGAAAACTCGTAGGCGCCTGGCTATAACTTTTTCGCGCCAGCGACTGGCCTATCGCTTAAAGTCAGTAAAATGTCGTCATATTTTTTCTAGAATTGGTTCAGCGGCCATTCGACTCTGCTTCGTGTTGAATTACACCAGTAATTGCTTGTTCGTAACGCCAATCTTTTTTCTTTTTGCCTTTTTTTTTTTTTTTTTTTTTTTTGGTTATATATTTTATATTTGGCTATCTTTCGCGTAATTCTTGGACTTTTTCATTTCAATCGGTATTTTTTAAAGTTACTCTTTCATGATTTATTCAAATAACCTTCTTCTTCTTCTTCTTCTTCTTCTTCTTCTTATTATTATTATTATTATTATTATTATTATTATTATCATTTTACAAGGAGGAAGAAACGGTTGTTTTGGCGTTTCAGTTTTAATGTTAAAACCAAGCCTATACAAAAAATAGACACACAAAGGATATATATATATATATATATATATATATATATATATATATATATATATATATATAATGACCGTTCAAAAAGTTCTTAACCTTAGCCACTTTTTACATTCGTCGTATACATCTCATTTTGTATTGGCCCACCCATACAGAAATTAAGACAGATATATGAATTCTTTTTTCCAGGTTTATAATAAATTGTTATAATTTTCGCCTGTGACTCTTCTTTCTGGTAGAGGATTAGAACTTTTTGAACAAGCCCCCATGATCTCTTCACGTGAACGAGCAAGTGCTGAATGGCAAGCAAGAAATTATCTACAGCAGCTCGGTGCAGACACAAGATGTAGCTTAGAAGACTCGCTGAAAGCAATGGGCGACAGAGACGAGAGACGACGGAGAGTAGGCAAAATTCATGCAAGAGGCACGACATGATGATGATGATGATGATATCTCAGTATTAGCATATATGACAGAACAGCGTAGACACAGAGTCAGTGTCTTCTGTGGAATCACTTTCTCGCCGACGGAATCATGAAGGTGCTTGACGCTGTCACAGCTTAGAAGAAAACTAGACTTAGTTTAAAGTTCATATGATCGATAACTAATCGATATTAGTCTAAACCTTCGCTAAGCGTAGATTAACATAATTCTAAAACGGTTAATCCCATTATGAGCGTTGCCCTGTCAGCTGGGGCTGTAGAATACACCGACTGCACCTTTGTAGAGGGGTAAGACCCCCACCAACAGGTGTCCTGGATATGACAGTAAGCAATCTGATGGTAAGGTTCCAGCGATGCTGGGGCTTTGGGGAATGCGGAGTACCCCTTTATTTTTCGTATGGACACTTTTATTGACAGTACACACCTGAAACTCTAGTCCCCTTCGAAGTAATCTCCTCCATGGAAGTCTTCTTGTGTGAGCGTATCAATGACCTTCGTCACAGCCCCTTTCATCTTCTCAATTGTCTTATAAGGACAGCCTCTAAGCTTAGGGAATAACCAAAAGTCACAGGGAGCAAGGTCTGGACTATAGGGAGGCTGAGGTACTGTCTTGATGCCCATCTTGCTCAAATAGCTCGGACAAGGATGGAGTTGTGGACTAGTGCATTGTCCAGATGGAAATGCCACTGACCCGATTTGAAGAGTGCTGAACTCTTCCGACGGAATCTCATCCTGAACTCCCTTAAAACCTCAACGTAGTAACCCTAACCCCAACCTTAACCCTTTGGCCAATCAACTCTGGTGTTCTGACTTCCTTACTCCGCCAACACCTCTCATCATCCCTCACAGACTCCCTGCCTTCCTTGAATCTCTTATGCCACTCAAAAATTGATGCTCGATTCATGCAAGATGGTCGAAAAGCAGTCTGAAGCATTCCATACGTTTCTGTGGCATTTTTTTCCGAGTTTAAAACAGAATTTTATTGCATATCGTCCAGATTGCATTTTTAAAATTCACCAGCTGTGACAATCAGTCTTTAGTAGGGTGTATTCCAATTGCTGCTGTAGCAGTTCATTTAAACCTGAAATCATAAAAATTGGTCTGTCATCTCATAAGATGTATAGCAATAATATACTGAATTTTCAAGAGTTTACGACAATTTTAAATGCCTGTATAAAAAGCTTTTTGAGTGCCCACGTATACATATATACACCTATATCATATATACATGTATTTATACACTTATGTATATATAGATAGATTTATCAACCTATATTAGATAGATAGATAGATAGATAGATTTATCAACCTATATTAGATAGATAGATAGATAGATAGATAGATTTATCCACACACACACGTACATATATATATATATATATATATATATAGAGAGAGAGAGAGAGAGAGAGATTTATCCGCTTTTATCATATCACAGACAGACAGTAGCCCAGTCGGCTGGGGTTGTTGTATACACAGACTGCACCTCCGCAGTGTCCTAGATATGACATTACCAATCTGATGGTGAGGTTCCAGTGAATTTGGAGCTTTGGGGAAGGCGGAGCACCCCTTTATTGCCATCACTCCCAGGTCCACTCTGGTCCGGAGTGGTAGCACCTGATAGGGCCCTATCTAAGGGTTAAATAGAACTAACGGCATACATATATTAAATTGAACTGTAAGATTAAACTGGATAGCTTGAAAAAGAAATGTTTTTGACAATTAAACCATACTTACAATTAAACTGCGTGCTCATGCTAAACTGAATTATTTGAAATAGAACTGTATTTGACTTTGAAACTGTATTTACACTAAACCGAATTATTTAACATAGAACTGTTTTGACATTTAACTGTTTGTAAAGAAAATCTGTACTTATACTAAACTGAATAAGCTGAATTGGAACTGCTTGACTAAACTGAATGGCTCGA
The DNA here is from genome assembly GCA_963585895.1 of Sepioteuthis lessoniana. NCBI lineage: Eukaryota > Metazoa > Mollusca > Cephalopoda > Myopsida > Loliginidae > Sepioteuthis > Sepioteuthis lessoniana. Next base: position 10,875,398 of record OY757944.1, read on the forward strand.
AATAGAAATTTATTTCACAATTAAACTCTACTTACATTTAAATTACGTGCTTATGCTAAACTGAATTATTTGAAATTGAACTGTTTTTGACATTGAAACTGTACTTACAGTAAACGAAATTGTTATATATAACTGCTTGAATAGTTTGAAATAGACATGTTTTTGACAATTAAACTGTGTATTCATGCTAAACTGAATTGTTTTAAATAGAACTGATTATTTACATAAAATGGAGTTGGCGTTAAATAACTTACAAAGATTGATATGCCATAAAATCCAACCAACCAGCCAACCAACCAAAACAGACAGACAGAGACAGACGGAAACAGACAGACAGAGACAGTGTCAAAGAGAAAGAGACAGACTGAGTGACAGATAGAGAGATAGAGAGGCAGACAGACAGACAGAGACAGAGACAGAGAGAAAGTGACAGACTGAGTGACAGACAGACAGATAGGCAGACAGACAGAGAGAGACTGAGACAAAGAGAAAGAGACAGACTGAGTGACAGACAGAGAGACAGATAGGCAGACAGACAGAGAGAGACAGAGACAAAGAGAAAGAGACAGAATTTGAAGATCGTATACACTGGGTCAGCGGTGATTTTAGTTTCCCGCCAATGATATCATCAGACCAACTTGGTGATATTGTTTGGTCAACCTTCATGGATTATCTCATGCCAAATCCACCCTTGCAGAAGAACATTAGTGAAGCGATTTAACCAATGACTTGGGGTATAAAGCAGGTCATTCCTTTCTCAACAGTATTAGGCTGAAAGTGAACATAATACCCCGGCTGGAGATCGAACTCTCTTACTACGACGTAGCAGTCTAGTATGTTAGCCACTACGTCACAAAGACTGCCCCCTAGATAGATAGATAGATAGATAGGAAGGAAGGAACAGACTGAGATAGATAGATAGATAGATAGATAGATAGATAGATAGATAGATAGATTTTCTTCCAAAATTTCATAGTGGCAACAATATTTCTTTACCATAAATATCTTTGAAATCGTTCTCCTCATAAAACATTTATTATTATTATTATTATTATTATTATTATTATTTACTCTTTGAGAGTTTTTCACATCTTCTTCTTCTTCTTCTTCTTCTGATTATTATTATTATCATTTACTCTTTGAGAGTTTTTCACATCTTCTTCTTCTTCTTCTTCTTCTTATTATTATTATTATTATTATTATTATTTACTCTTTGAGAGTTTTTCACATCTTCTTCTTCTTCTTCTTCTGATTATTATTATTATTATTTACTCTTTGAGAGTTTTTCACATCTTCTTCTCCTTCTTCTTCTTCTTCTTCTTCTTCTTATTATTATTATTATTATTATTATTATTATTATTGTTGTTGTTGTTGTTGTTGTTGTTGTTGTTATACATACATTTTTTTAAATCTTTTTTTCTGTTTTATTTTACGCTTCCTGACGCCGCATTGAATCCGTTTTGTTTGTGCTTAATTATACTTCTGTCACTGTTTATGGCAGCATAAGTGTCTCTGAGTTCTGGTGGAGTGAGATGAAGAGAGAGGGAGACGTTGGACAGGGAGAAAGGCGCGATCGAAATATCCGACAAAACTTTCGCCCCATTTTTGACCCCGTAAATCCGTTTATCAGTGTGGCAATTTCAATGTAAAAGAAAGAAAATAAAAAGACGGAAAGAGATATTGCTCAACGCCAGAAAGTGCTTCAAACATCGTCTGTAGTTTGGTATCTCCTAAGCAAAGGGAGAACTAAGTAAGATAGAAAAGAATAAAACGTGAGCTGGAATATATATATACATATATATATATATATATATATATATATAGTGTAAGCTGGATATAAGAGTGTTTCCTGGACAGTATAAGAAGTTTCTTATATGCGGGCTTCTCTTATATCCAGTTTTGGTCTATGTTGTTTAGGTAACTCAGGCTCTAATTTGAGACCAAATAAAAACTCTTATATCCGGGTTTATCTTATATTTGTGTCTCTTATATCCGGGTTACACTGTATGTGCATATATATATATATATTATATATATATATATATATACGTGTGTGTGTGTCCGAATAAATAAAAAAAAACGGAAATCTGGAATGAGATGCGATTTGTAAAGGATGTAGAGGAGTGTAGAAGAAGAAAAAAGAAAGAAAGAAAGAAAGATTTGTGAAGGAAGAGAAGGAGTAGAATAAAGAAGAAGAAGAAGAAGAACAACAACAACAACAATAAATGAAAGACAGGCCGTATTTAGAAGAAGAAGAAGAAGAAGAAGAAGAAGAAGAAGAAGAAGAAGAAGAAGAAGAAGAAGAGTTGAGTCGTTAATGAAGAAGAAAAAGAAGAAAAACAGAGAAAAGAGAGAAAAAAATTGAGAAGAAGAAGAAGAAGAAGAAGAAGAAGAAGAAGAAGAAGAAGAAGAAGAATGGAATCATTAAAGGAAAAAAAGAGGAAAGAGAGAGAAACGAGTAGCGAAGAAGAACGATGGTGAAGAGTCGTTAAAGAAGAAGAAAAATAAGAAAAGACAGAAGTGAGAGAAGAAGAAATCTCAAGAAGAATATGAAGAAGAAAAAGAAGAAGAAACGTGTAGCGAAGAAGAATGAGAAAGAAGAGTTGCTAAAGAGACGAAAAAGAAGGAAAAGAGGGAAGTGAGAGGAGAAGAAGAAGAAGAAGAAGAAGAAGAAGAAGAAGAAGAAGAAGAAGAAGAAGAAGAAGAAGGAAGAGAAAGAAGAGTCGTTAAAGAAGAAAAAAAAGAAGGAAAAAGAGAAAGGAGAGAAGAAGAGGAATCGTCTCGTATAAAAAAAGGATTAATGGACAATGTAATTGATCATTTTTAAATAATCAGAAGAGAAAGAAAAATTGACAAGAAAAACGTTAAGAAAAAAAAAATGATTGCAAAAAAAAGGAAAGTCAGTTAAAAGAAAAAAAAGACATAAAAGAAAAAATGAAATCCTAAAAAACGATGTCAAAGAAAAATAACAAAATAATCATATTAATTTAAACTGATAACATAAGACTATAAAAAAAGAATGAAAATATATAGAACGAGAAAAAGAAATAATGAATAAAAAATATATAATTTGAGAAGAAGAAGAAGAAGAAGAAGAAGAAGAAGAAGAAGTATGTAATTAAAGATAAAGAAAACGAAGGAAAAACGAGAATTGGAAGAAGAAACATCGAGAAGATCTATGGCAATTTCAAAAACGAAATGTGATTAAAAGGACATTTTCAACACGGTACGTATTTTAAAGAAAATTAACGCTTAATGCATTGTACATTTTTGTCTTGGTAAATACAGCTTCACCTTCGGTACTTTTTGGTCACTGTTCTTATTTTGAAGAAAATTAACGCTTAATGCGGTGTTCATATTTGTCTTGGTAAATACAGCTTCACAATCGTTACTTTCTGGTCAGAGTTCGTACTTTGAAAAATATTTACGCTTAATGCATTGTTGATTTTTGTCTTGGTAAATACAGCTTCATCATTGTTACTTTTAGTCACAGTTCGTTTTTTGACGAAAATTAACGCTTAATGCATTGTTCATTTTTGTCTCGGTAAATACAGCTTCACCATCATTACTTTTTGGGTACTGTTCGTATTTTGAAAAAAATTAACACTTAATGAATTGTTCATTTTTGTCTTGGTAAATACAGCTTCACCATCGGTACTTTCCGGTCACAGTTTCTTATTTTGATGAAAATTAACGTTTAATTCGTTGCTTATTTCTGACTGATGAATAGTCCCGCTGCTTTTTGTTTAAATTCATATCTAGTATTTTGAAGACAACGTTTAATGAACTGTTCGGATGAAAAAATTAAAGGCGACAAATAAAATGGACATAAAGGACCTTTTAAGGAAAACATCATGTGAAGTTAAGTTTGGTTTGGGTAAGTTGGGTTTTATGGCACATCAACCGCTATATATTACTTAATGCCAAATCCTATATATATATTAAATATATTTAGGATTTTGTTTAGTTTGGATTTATAGCATATCAACCATGGTAAATTATTAAATGCCAAATCATCTTCATACATTTATATCAAATATAAAGGATTTGGTTTGGTTAGGTTTTACGGCATATCAATCCTTGTAAGCAATTCAATGCCAAATTCTCTTTATACATATTTATCAAATATTTGGTTTGGTTGGGTTTTTTGGCATATCAACCGTTGTAGATTATTTAGAGAAGAAGAAATGAAAACGTGTAGATTCTATCAAAGAAAGAAAGAAAGAAAGAATAATAAAAGAAAAGAAAGTAGAGAATAAGAAATGAAAACGAGAAGATTCTAATGAAGAAAGATAGAAAGAAAGAAAGAAAGAAAGATTAATAAGAGAAAATATAAAGAAAAGAAAATAGAGAAGAAAAAATGAAAACGAGTAGATTTTATTGAAGAAAGAAAGAAAGAAAGAAAGAAAGAAAGAAAGAAAGAAAGAAAGAAAAAAAAGATTAATAAGAGAAAATATAAAGAAAAGAAAACAGAGAAGAAAAAATGAAAACGAGAAGATTTTATGGAAGAAAGAAAGAAAGAAAGAAAGAAAGAAAGAAAGAAAGAAAGAATAATAAGAGGAAAGACAAAGAAAAGAAAATAGAGGAGAAAAAATGAAAACGAGAAGATTTTATTGAAGAAAGAAAGAAAAAAAGAAAGAAAAAAAGAAAGAAAGAATAATAAGAGAAAAGATAAAGAAAAGAAAATAGAGAAGAATAAATGAAAACGAGAAGATTTTATTGAAGAAAGAAAGAAAGAGGTCAATTGAAAAAAAAAAAAACAGAGAAATAAAAGTAGACGAAAAAAAAGAAAACAAATGAACGATGGTAATCGCATCAACTTTTTTCCCAACTGAGCTTGGGATCGTTTAGGTCTTCTGTTGATAGTTGTTGTAGTGGTGATGGTATTGTTGACGAGAATGGACGTCAGATACAAAAAGAAAAGGGAGGGGAAAGCCAGTTGGCAAAGAGAAAGTGAAAGTGAAAGTAGGGTCAAAAGACAATCTTTGCATGATCGTCACAAAATTTATTTCGCCGATAAAGAAAGCAAAGTGCAAATATTGAAAACAATTATCTCAGGCCAACAACAGCAACAACAACAACGGCAGTGCCATCAACAAAAACTAAACAAGACGAAATGAATTAGAAGAAAATTTATGGCGAAATCACGAGAAATTAAATCGCATCTTCTAGAATTTTCCTTCTTTTTCTTTCATCTTTCTCTCTATTATTTCCCTTCTTTGCTTCGTCACTCCATTTTCTTCTTCCTCTTCTTTTTTCCTACCATCTTTTTCTTCTTTTACCGCTTTTTTCTTTCAATTTCTCTCCTTTACTTTCCTACCTTTCTTCTTCTATTTTCCTTCTTTTTCTTTCATCTTTCTCTCTATTATTTCCCTTCTTTGCTTCGTCACTCCATTTTCTTCTTCCTCTTCTTTTTTCCTACCATCTTTTTCTTCTTTTACTGCTTTTTTCTTTCAATTTCTCTCCTTTACTTTCCTACCTTTCTTCTTCTATTTTCCTTCTTTTTCTTTCATCTTTCTCTCTATTATTTCCCTTCTTTGCTTCGTCACTCCATTTTCTTCTTCCTCTTCTTTTTTCCTACCATCTTTTTCTTCTTTTACTGCTTTTTTCTTTCAATTTCTCTCCTTTACTTTCCTACCTTTCTTCTTCTATTTTCCTTCTTTTTCTTTCAACTTTCTCTCTATTATTTCCCTTCTTTGCTTCGTCACTCCATTTTCTTCTTCCTCTTCTTTTTTCCTACCATCTTTTCCTTCTTTTACTGCTTTTTTCTTTCAATTTCTCTCCTTTACTTTCCTACCTTTCTTCTTCTATTTTCCTTCTTTTTCTTTCATCTTTCTCTCAATTATTTCCCTTCTTTGCTTCGTCACTCCATTTTCTTCTTCCTCTTCTTTTTTCCTACCATCTTTTTCTTCTTTTACAGCTTTTTTCTTTCAATTTCTCTCCTTTACTTTCCTACCTTTCTTCTTCTATTTTCCTTCTTTTTTTTTTTTTTGCATCATCTTTCTCTTTTTAAGCCTTCTAGTTAAATCTCCTCTCCCTCAAGTTGTTTCTTTATTTTTTTTTTTTCTTCTTATCTCTCTTCCCTCTTTCTTCTCTTCAATATTTCCTTCTTTTTTCTCGTCTTCTTCTTCTTCTTCCTCGTATCTTTTTAATTTTTTCTCCATCAAGTGTTCTTTTCTTTCTTCTCTACTATACCATCTTTTTCTTCACTACACTAAAAATTAAAGAGGTTCTCCTTTAAGTCTTTGCCTTTCTTCCTTCTATCCTCTCTTTAAACCTTCTTTCTTTCATTTTTCTATTTTCCTTTTACTCTTCCGTTTTCCCCTACAATAAATTTCCTTTTTCTTTTGATTATTTGTATTAAAAAGGAATTGTTATTGGAACCCATGTAATTGGGAGCAAGTTATCAGTTTTAGATAGGAATACTTGAAACCAATCAACTGTATACAAATGATCAGTATTAGATAGGAATACTTGAAACCACACAATCATGTGAAAATTATTTGTATTAGATAGGAATACTTGAAACCACACAACCGTATACAAATTATTATTATAAGATAGGAGTACTTGAAGCCACACAACCGTATACAAATTATCAATATTAGATAGGAATACTTGAAACCACACAACCGTACACAAATTATCAGTATTAGATGAGAATACTTGAAACCACACAACCGTGTACAAATTATTAGTATTAGATAGGAATACTTGAAACCACACAACCCTACACAAATTATTCGTATTACATAGGAATACTTGAAACCACACAACCGTGTACAAATTATTAGTATTACATAGGAATACTTGAAACTGCACAACCGTATACAAATTATTCGTATTACATAGGAATACTTGAAACTACACAACCATGTACAAATTATTAGTATTTGATAGGAGTACTTGAAACCACACAACCCTATACAGATTATTAGAATTATATAGGAATACTTGAAACCACACAACCGTGTACAAATTATTAGTATTACATAGGAATACTTGAAACCACACAACCGTATACAAATTATTAGTATTAGATTGGAATACTTGAAACTACACAACCATGTACAAGTTATTAGTATTTGATAGGAATACTTGATGGAATATTACAATGAACCAACAAATCGTTATTACGAGTGATTTAACATAATAACATCGAAGCGTTGAAAATATAAATTATTATCCTAATGCTCCAAATTTTTCCAAGGAATCTAATTTCGGCATTAAATAACTCATAAAACAAGAGTCAGAGTAATTGTAAAAAAAAAAACCCAAAAAAGTACATTGGCTTAATGGAAGTCGTGACAATGAAGATTCAGTCCACCTGCAATGAAAATAAAATTCTTATATGCATTCAAGATTTCGCCCACGCAATACACACACGCATTCCGACGGCCGATCAAAAAAAAAAAAACCCGATGATTCAGAGATTGAACCCCTAACATGAACTGTCCTGTTTGGACTCAAAGGCCATTCTGGCACTTCGAGGGACACAAAAATATTAAGCTCTGATCTGCTTTTGGTGTCAAATGTTATATAATTAAGGAATGATTTTTTTATATTAATCATTTTTCGTTAATTATATTTTATTATTCAGTTTGGTTGGGCTAAGAGCCCAGATGCATAGTCAATTGGTGCAGTTTACACTTGCGTGCAAAGGATATGACAATCACAATTGTCATAATAAACACCCAGACAGTAAATGAGCTGGAGTGTGAATGACATCATGCCCAGAAGAGATAGTCCTGAGAATTTGAGGATTTTGAAAACGAGTCAATTGAGAGTCCAATTGAGGCAGAGAGTCCACTTGAGGCAGAGAGTTGAGTTTTCTACCGTTGCGGTGGTGGTTAAGTTTTTCGGGTCCCGACCGGCAGAGATGAATTGAGATCTTAAACATCACAAGATGCGCCGCGCGTGGGGTCGGGGTCAGCATAGTATGGTTAGCATAGGCTTTTAAGAATTGTGTCTCTCTCCCCTCGTGTCGCCATGAACCGAAGTCAGAAATTAATAAACCGTTCGTATCTGAAACGACAGAGTCCGCCTGTTTTTGTATCTGTATTGTCATATAAAACACAAATATATAGTCACCATTCACATTTTTTCTAACTGTGCGTTTAATCTTTTTTTTTACTCCGACAATTCAATATTTTACACTTTTGTCAAATACACTATTTGTCAAAATCATTAGGAAATCCTTCATTTCTGTTACTAGGGAACCCCCATTTGCCAAACAACAGATTTCGACATTTAACATTTTCAGTCAGGACTCCATGAAGAATCTAAAGCCTGGGAGTGCCCTGAATTCTAAGGGTTAATCCAGGGCTGTGGAGTTTGTTGTTGATTGATTTAACATGTCAAGCAGAATAGGGTTATTTTATGCTAAAGGGTTAGGGAATCATGTACATTGTACATTTATGGTAGGTTTTTTGCGTTTTTGTTTTTTGTTTTTTGCAGTTATATATCATATGTAGTATTCCTACCGAATAAAAATAATTTTACTTACGGTAGAATGATTTCAAAGATTCTGGTCAAATACTAAATTTTTTTTAACAGATCTGTTTGAATTATAGATAGGATCCTAACAGGTACTACCATTCTGAGTCAGAGTGGTTCTGGGAGTAATGTCAAACAAAAACGCATGCTACATTTTATTTTTCTGTTTATTGGACTATTTCCCTGGTCAAGTTTTGTTAAGATTTTTTTAAGATAGACAAAAGACATCAAATATCTCATGAGAGAATTATGATTGTTACTTTGTGAATGTAGAAGTCATTTTTTTGGTGGGGGTCATTTTTTTTTTAAATATCGCACCTCCTGATTTTCCTGTGTAATTTGCAGCTCAGGTTTTTAAAAGATTGGAGGACCCCCAAAAGCTAGAATATAGGCGTTATTTGCTTACAGTACCTGCTGTAACTAGAGCTGAAGGAAACGCATTTATCTAATATCTAGATTTACATTATTTGTGAAGTTGTTTCGTAAGAGTTTTAAGGCACATCAACTGATGGTTATTTAATGCTAAATCCTGTTTATTCATATATTAAATATATATGATTTAGTTTGATTGGGTTTTATAGTATATTCATATTTACCAACCCCTCCGCTCGGGCAGGATATGACACAAGGGCAATTTTAAAGCGGAGTTTAACAGGTTTGAATTCAGGGTTTTCCTTCTCCTAGATTAGTTGCCTCACCATGGCTGAAGAACCCAGTCTTCCCTACTATTTACCCATAGCTGGAGGGAGAATAATTGAATTCATTGGTTTTATGGTATATTAACCACTGTAGATTATTAACGTTAATCCTGTTTATACATATATATCAAATATATAGGATTTGATTTGGTTTGGTTTGGTTTGGTTTGGTTTTATGACATATCAATCATCGCTGATTATTTAATGCCAAATCCTGATTTTACATATATATCAAATATATAGGATTTGATTTGGTTTGGTTTGGTTTGGTTTGGTTTGGTTTTATGACATATCAATCATCGCAGATTATTTAATGCCAAATCCTGATTTTACATATATATCAAATATATAGGATTTGATTTGGTTTGGTTTGGTTTGGTTTGGTTTGGTTTTATGACATATCAATCATCGCTGATTATTTAATGCCAAATCCTGATTTTACATATATATCAAATATATAGGATTTGATTTGGTTTGGTTTGGTTTGGTTTGGTTTGGTTTTATGACATATCAATCATCGCAGATTATTTAATGCCAAATCCTGATTTTACATATATATCAAATATATAGGATTTGATTTGGTTTGGTTTGGTTTGGTTTGGTTTGGTTTGGTTTTATGACATATCAATCATCGCTGATTATTTAATGCCAAATCCTGATTTTACATATATATCAAATATATAGGATTTGATTTGGTTTGGTTTGGTTTGGTTTGGTTTGGTTTTATGACATATCAATCATCGCTGATTATTTAATGCCAAATCCTGATTTTACATATATATCAAATATATAGGATTTGATTTGGTTTGGTTTGGTTTGGTTTGGTTTGGTTTTATGACATATCAATCATCGCAGATTATTTAATGCCAAATCCTGATTTTACATATATATCAAATATATAGGATTTGATTTGGTTTGGTTTGGTTTGGTTTGGTTTGGTTTTATGACATATCAATCATCGCTGATTATTTAATGCCAAATCCTGATTTTACATATATATCAAATATATAGGATTTGATTTGGTTTGGTTTGGTTTGGTTTGGTTTGGTTTTATGACATATCAATCATCGCAGATTATTTAATGCCAAATCCTGATTTTACATATATATCAAATATATAGGATTTGATTTGGTTTGGTTTGGTTTGGTTTGGTTTGGTTTTATGACATATCAATCATCGCTGATTATTTAATGCCAAATCCTGATTTTACATATATATCAAATATATAGGATTTGATTTGGTTTGGTTTGGTTTGGTTTGGTTTGGTTTTATGACATATCAATCATCGCTGATTATTTAATGCCAAATCCTGATTTTACATATATATCAAATGTATGATTTTGAAACGAATTTTTAGATACGCACAGTTAATTGATCAAATACATCTATTTCTAACAATTTTATTTAGCAAGAGTCAAAGGGTTCCAAGTATTCCTGTGTATAGATATTTGTAGCTGCCTCCCACCAGACAGGACCAGACACAAGGTCAATGATCATATGTAGGGATTTAGGAGAGGGGAAGGTCGGGCACGTGCCGAGACTCGAGACCTGCTAGTCTGTGCTACTCATCGACCCACTAAGTGCAATGTGGGTCTAATGAGCCAAGCAATTTCACGAATCCAAATCTGGATCCGGGCATGTATGACGGGTTTTAGCTTGAACTTGACAGCAAGGTCTAGTGCTAAACATAGGGGATAAAGGTTGGACCTCGCCCACCCGAAGGTGGCCCAACTTAAGCTGGGGGCCTTTCGGCTTCGAATTTGCTATTGATTTGAATACTCCATCAGGCACGAATGCCAGACGCCCTAGCAAAAGCCAGGTAACAATTCAATTTAACATAGCTGGGGAATAAAGGGGTTCATACCTTTCCCAAAAGTATCAATCCAAAATTGAACCTTGCAGCTTGCCTAGGGATCGAACTCGCTTACTCTAAGGTCACAAACTAGCATGTTTATATCCATGGAACTCCTCCGTCGACATATTTGGTATATATATATATATATATATATATTGACCCTCGACTGAGCCGTCAATCAAGAGATGCACCTGTGTAAATAAGTGGAAGAACAGCGGAAGCAGGTGCACGTTAAACAATAATATAACCAGGTGCACAGACGGTTCGAGTTAGTTGGAGTCAAGATGCCGAAGTGAGAGCCAGCGGCAGACAGAGGGCTTTGGTCCCTCAGTGACCCACGGTTGAGCAACCACGGCCAAGATGAGGAAGAAGTGCTGCTATGGTCGCGAGAAGAACTTTTGGTCAATATAGCAGTCTGTACCCGTCTCCAACTCACCTCTCACACACAAGAAACATCACCCTTTAGAGAATAAAGTGTGAGAGTTATATTTTTATAAAGAAGTGTATTCGTTCGTTCATTGAAGTTTGTATATTATGTTTGATTGTGTCTCTGCTTATATTTGCATTACGGCTATACAACACACACATATATATATATATATATATATATATAACAGTATATTATTTGGTGTTTATGCATCTATGTTACCGCGAAAAAGCCGAACTTTCCCGAGCCTTTCCGGAAAGAATCGGAATATGCCGAAACGCCTAGCTAATTAAATTTAAGCAAGCAGATGATAAAATTATTCAATCAATTTGTTCACAACGTGGATTCATCGCAACTAAGCGACAAACTACAATCTGTGCAAAGGTGATACAATTCAGCCAAGAAAAAAAAGCTGGTGCTTATGCTCTTATTGTACGGGGCTATTTTTTAAAATTGTATTTTCAATTTAAAATCAAATGTTACGATATCCTTTTTTTCTTTTTAATTGTTAGGTGAAAGTACAGAATAGTTAGAAAACACCGGCCCTCCCCATGGTAAGAATGGATTTCTAAATTAACACGTTATTACTTCTGCACGGTACAATAAGTGCATAAATACGAAAAAAATTATTTAAAAAGACACAAAAATGATAAACAAATAAAAATTGATAAAATAAAAATTCAAACTATTTTTTCATATTGAAAATTACCATACATTGACTGTTTATTTATTCCTTTTCTCCTGAAAAGGTTGGCAACATTATCTATTAAAAATTGTCTTTTTTCTTCCTTTTTTTTTCGGTCTTCATGCCTTTTGTCAACTAATTGGTTGACTTATTTTATCGTCTGCTTTCCGGAATATTCCGATTCTTTCCATTATCGGCCAAGAAACGCTCGGGAAAGTTCGGCTTTTTTGCGGTAACATAGATGAAGAAGTACCTATTATTTGTAATTAAGAATGTACACTGAAGTTGTTGTTTATTAAAGATCAATATTACTATTTACATGAAAGTATATGCCTGTGTTAACCGACGCATTTGCCTAATGAGTAAAGCATCCGCCAATAGTCCGGGAGACCTGGGTTCAATCCGTGAAAAAGAGTAGCGCCCTTCCCTACGTTTTGGTATTGTAGCTATTGACAAAGGGAGCCTTAGGGTCACCCTCGACTAAGGTCGCTACCTTTACTTATATGCCTGTGTGCAAACAAATGATTTTTATTAAATAGAAGTGATTACTTGAGACTATATAATGGTTAGTATTGGAAAGAAATACTGGACAACATAAAATTGTGTGCAAATTATTTATATTATATAGGAATACTTGAAACCATACAAGTATGTGCAAATTATTTGTATTAGGAATTGTTCATCTAATATTATTGTACAAAATACCCATCAGCTCCATCGGCTGAGACTCTAGAATACACCAACTGCATCTCTACACAGGGGTAAGATCCATCCCACAAATGAGTATCCTGGTATAAGACTCTAAACAATCTGATGGTAAGGTCCAGTCTTGGAGCTTTGGAAATGTGGAGTACCCATTAATTGCCATTGCGCCTAGGTCCACTCTGATCCAGAGTGGTAGCACCTGATAGGGTCCTATCAAAGGGTCAAATAGAACTGTTTGACATTTAAACTGCGTGAAAACAAATGCTAAATTAAATCGTTTGAAATAGAAGTGTTTGATCATTTAACTTTATGTAAACAAATGACTGATATTTATTGAATTGTTAGAGATGTAGCAATATTTATATCATTTAACTGTGTGCAAAAGAAAGGGGCTTAGGCTCGTTTAAAAATGATATCAACAAGATATGTTTACAAATCATATGTATTTAAAATATGTATAAAGTAGATTTGGCATTAAATAACCTACAATAGTTGATATGCCATAAAACCAAAAATCCAAACCAAACCAAAATCATATATATTAAATATATACGTATAAAGAGGATTTGGCATTAAATAACCTACAATGGTTGATATATCGTAAAACTAAAATCACCCAAATCCTATATATTTGATATATATTATAAGAGCTTTGGCTGTCACTAAATCACTCTGTGGGTTTGTGTCGAATCAAGTGAAATATAATATGGAGAGTGTCCAATAGCTAGGATAGCGCTATTATATAATAATAATAATAATAAATAAATAAATAAATATACATTATATATATATATATATATATATTCAATTCATGGAATATAGACTGCGTCCCTGGGTTTCATGCAGCTTTTTGCAAAACAAAAATCATCAGGCAATTAAGAAAATGGAATGAATCGAAAATAGCATTAAATAACCAACAATGGTTGAGATGCCATAAAACCAAACCAAACCAAATCTTATATATTTAATATATATGTATAAAGAGGATTTGGCATTAAATAACCAACAATGGTTGACATGCCATAAAACCAAACCAAACCAGATCTTATATATTTAATATATATATATATATATATATATATATATAAAGAGGATTTGGCATTAAATAACCAACAATGGTTGACATGCCATAAAACCAAGCCAAACCAAATCTTATATATTTGATATATATGTATAAAGATGATTTGGTATTAAATAACCAACAATGGTTGACATGCCATAAAACCAAACCAAAACAAATCCTATATATTTAATATATGTGTATAGGGAGGATTTGGCATTAAATAACCAAGAATGGTTGATATGCCATAAAACCCAACCAAACCAAACCGTGTATATTTAATATAAATGTATAAAGAGAATTTCGCATTAAATAACCTACAACGGTTGATATGCCATAAAACCCAAACCAATTAATCCTATATATTAAATAACCGACGATATGCCAGAAAACTAAACAAAGCCATACACTTCAGAACCCTATCAGATTCAATTACATCCAGGACCACTGCGAATTTGTCAATGGGGGTGTGGGTAATTGGTCTAACGTTCTTTTATTATGAGTCCCTTTTCTTTTATTCAAATTGAGCTGTGGCTTTGCCCCACTTATAACAGGTGTCCATCAGTAAAGTCGCAAAATCAGAATGAACTGATTAAAACACACACGTGTTTCGAATATCGATAAGCAGGCCACTTGATTAGCTCACATGAAAGGGATTCAAAGTGAATGCTTCAACTTGAACTTGAGTGGGTATGAGGTAGTTGGATGGGTAGACTACACACACTAACAGCAAATTACCTACGTTAGAAGAGTGGATACTTATTGAACGCTCATATCGTAAAGGACGTCGATGATTGCAAAACAGGTACTATCTAAATACAGGTCCTGCTTGACTCCATGAAAGAAAGATATTTTATATAAACTTCAACCGTCATTATTGACGAGTGGTCTTCTTGTTTATAAATAAAATTGCTCAACATCGGTGATTGAGCATATATGTATGAAAGTTAGTTGAAGTTCTTAGTGGAGTAATAGTTACCTTCGTAGATTTGATTCAGTTTTATGGCATATCAACCATTGTAGGTTATTTAATGCCAAATCCTCTTGATACATATATATTGAATATTTATGGTTTGGTTTGGTTCGATTTTGTTGTATAACAACCATTGTAGGTTATTCAATGCCAACCCGTCTTTTATACATATAAATTCAATATATATTAAATATACATGATTTGGTTGAGTTTTATGGCATATCAACCAAAGTAGGTTATTTTATGCCAAATCCTCTTTATACATATATATTAAATATACATGATTTGGTTTGGTTGGGTTTTCTGGCATATCAACCATCACTGGTTATTTGATGCAAATCCTCTTTTCCCATCTATAAAATTAATTTTTAAACACATTTTAGTTACACACAGTTAAAGGATCAAACAGTTCTACTTCTAACATTTCAATTTACCTTAAGTCAACAAAGTTACATGTTTCCAAATATTGCTATGCATGGCTTACAATTCAGTTTAACATCAGTCATTTGTTTACTCACAGTTAAAGGAAATAAGAGTTTTATCACAAACAATGTAATTTAGCATAAGTCATTTGATTGCACAGTTTAAATATCAAACATTTCCATTTTAGTCATCGATAGAACCTTATCAGTTGCTACCGCCCTGGGACTGAATGAACCTGGCAATGAAGGGGTATTCAGCATTCCCCAAAGCACCAGCATTACTAGAGCCTCACCTTCAGATTGTTTAGTGTCATAACCAGGACACTCGTTGAGTGCAAGGGTCTTACTCCTCTACAAAGATGCAATCGGTGTATTCAACAGCCACAGGCGACTGAGCTACCGTCGTCCGAAATGGACAACTACTCCCTCTCCAACTATAGGTAATTAGCTGGGCAGAGTAGACTCTTCTGCTTTGGTATGGCAACTGGTCTAGGAGAAGGAAAACTCCTAAATAAAACCTATTAAACCCCTTTTAATCACTGACCTTGTGTCGCAACCTGCTCGTGCGGTTCGGTAAATAAATACATATATTTATTTGATTTAGGATGCTGAAGTCGCATAATCAACTGCATATTGGTGACTGTCAGATTTTCGCTTATTTCTCTCAAATTGCTGTTCGAACGCTATAATTTGGTAGACCCAAGTTTTTAATTGCGCATCAACTACTAAGATTGGCAGACGTAACCTTTTAATTACGCTATGAACGCTAACGTTTCGAAAATGTAAACTTCTAATTGCGCCTTGAATACCGATTTTGGCAGACGTAATTTTAATTGCCTTTCTACGTTGAGCAGTGGTAAGCTTTTTATAGCACTTCGATGTTGTCAGCTATGGGCTTTAAATTACGCTTCGATCACCAACGTTTGCCAGTCGTAAGGTTTTAATTACGCTTCAATTATAACCATAGGCACACGAAAGTTTTTGATTGCCCTTCGACGAAGAGCAAGACGTAAACTTTAAATTGCGCCTTGAATACCGATGTTGGTCGACGTAAACCAATTGAGGAATTCAAGTGTACAGTAATAATTCGAGGGGGTGTCCTCGTGGTGTAATGGTTAAAGCAATGGACTGCGGAATCGTAGTACGCGAGTTCGTACTCTAGTCGCGCTATTACGTTCACTTTCGGGCAAATACCCTTGGGAAAGGTATGAACCCCCTTATCCTCCCAGCTATGGGTTAAATAGTACCACTACTGTTCTTCGTGAAGAATATCTTTGGCAATAAATAACCTACAAAGGCTGATATGCCATTAAACAAAGAAACCAAACCAAACCTATCTCCATTTTAGTGGAGTGTCCTCGTGGTGTAATGGTTAAAGCGATGGCCAGCGGAATCTTAATAAGCGAGTTCGTACTCCAGTCACGCTATTGCGTTCACTTTCGGGCAAATACCCTTGGGAAAGGTATGAACCCCCTTATTCTCCCAGCTATCGGTTAAATAGAACCACTACTGTTCTTCTAGGAGAATGGGTTTGGCATTAAATAACCTAAAAAGAGTTGATATGCCATTAAACAAAGAAACCAAACATAACATTGATATGTCACAATCACTTTCAGACTAATACCCTTGGGAAAGGTATGAACCCCCTTATCCTCCCAGCTATGGGTTAAATAGTACCACTACTGTTCTTCTAGGAGAATGGCTTTTGCATTAAATAACCTAAAAAGAGTTGATATGCCATGAAACAAAGAAGCCAACCAAACCATTAATAATTCGTTACATTAGGTGACTATTGCTATGGAACAAAATATCATCACTGCATGTAGAGGAGAATAAGAATTTGATTTGTAAGCATATTTGAATGGTTGTGTTATGGTAGGCTAGAAGCGCAGTGGATAAAAGTAAGGTTATAATTACATATATTACTATACAATATAACCTTACTTATACCCTCTGGGATTTCATTTCCGCTAACCTCATAAAAACACGCTTCCATACGTAACTATAACACATACACGCATACGCACACACCTACATACACTCACACACCTACAACCACACATAACAAATAAACGAAATCCCAAGTTTTTTTTTGTCTTTATTTTTTCGTATTTTCTATTTTCAATTCAATCTTCTTAACTGCCTGAAACCCAGGGTCGCAGACTATTTTCCATGGATTAAATATATATATATATAACAAATATGTATTTATTGTTTATTATTATATAATAGCTCTGTCCTAGATATTGAGCACTCTCCATATTATATTGCACTTGGTTCGACACATACCCACAAAGTGATTTAATGACAACCAAAACTCTTATAATATATATATATATATATATATATATATATATATATATATATATATATATATATATATAATGGAAAGTATTTATGAATTTTCAGCCTCTTGTGGAAGATGAATTTTTTTTTGTTAAAAAAGTGAAAAGTCGCAAACTCACTTTTAAATAGAATAGGCCGAGCATATGATTGGCTGGTTTCAACAGTTAATCAAATGCTCGGCCTGGTTTGAGGGATTATTTATTTCGAGCCGTCCATGCCATAAGTTTGTTTCAGCGTCTTATAGGGTAGGTGACTCAGAATTTGATCATCTCTGAGGGGGGGTCGTTCTGGTGAGGGGAGTATGATGTTGAAAGAACCGAAACTCCCCATTGACCCAGAAGATTAAAACATCACTAATGACACCTACTGGCACCGGTTTAAGCGCATATATTCAAGGTATATATATATATATATATATATAATGGAAAGTATTTATGGATTTTTCAGCCTCTTGTGGAAAATAAAGAGGGTGTATTATTGGTTTTAAAATTAACATAACTACACTAAGTCTTGCACTACCACAAATTGATCATGTTTTCAACTCACAAAATCAAAGTTTATAAAAACTTTGTGGAGGTGCCAGTGGTGTAATGGTAATCGTCGTAGGACATGGACACGGAGACACGAGTTCAAATCCTGGACGAGAACTGATTGCATTTCACATAGCACTAATACCCTTGGGAAAGGTATGAATCTAATTATTCTCCTTCCAGCTATGGGTAAATAGTAGGACAGACTGGGTTCTTCAGCCTTGGTGAGGCAACTAGTCTAGAAGAAGGAAAACTCTGAAGTCAAACCTGTTAAACACCGCTTAAAAATTGACCTTGTGTCATATCCTGCCCGAGCGGAGGGGTTGGTAAATAGGTAAATAAGATAAAAACTAAGAAAGAAAAAAGAAAATAAAGGAAAGAGACTATCAGTATAGACCAGAGCTGCCTAATGTGTTAATTAAAAAGGTGGTGTTGGTAAATCACACATCGTTCAAAAGGGTTTTTTTTACATCTTAGCCTAAGGGACTAAGATAGATAGATACGAACAGACCAAGATAGATAGATAGATAGATAGATACGAAGGGACTAAGATAGATAGATACGAAGAGACCAAGATAGATATATATATACGAAGAGACCAAGATAGATAGATACGAAGAGACATAGATAGATAGATTGGTAGATACAAAGAGACCAAGATAGATAGATACGAAGAGACCAAGATAGATAGATAGATAGATAGATATATACGAAGGGACCAAGATAGATAGATACCATAATAGTTAATATTTCAATGCCTTGTTTAGAGTAGTGCTCGGAGGCCTCTGATCACTCCCGTGACCAACCATTACTAAATTATGATTGATGGTTACAGGAAAAATGGAAGTTATCTTTTTTTTACATCGAGAGAATAGAATTGGTCTCTTTTTTTACCTAAATACTAGTAATCATAATTACATAATGAGAGAACTAAACTATATATATATATATATATATCTTTGGGCGAAAAGAATGCGACACGAGGTAAATTTTGAAAATGGAATTTAACAGGTTTGAAGTCAGCATTTTCATTCTCCTAGATTGATTGCCATATCAAGGTTAATATATATATCTATATATCTATATATACTCGGACACTTTTGCTTAATTTTGGTCTCCGATGAGGATCACATAGACAAGAAACTGGCAGTCAGCAAGCGCTGTTCATTGTCTTTTTACTCGTGATATATATATATATATATAAATATATATATATATATATATATGTGTGTGTGTGTGTGTGTGTGTATGTATGTATGCGTTTTTGTAGCTATGTGTATGTGAGAATGTATGCATGTGTGGGTGGTTGTGTGCATGGAGAAAGGGACTAAGAGAGGTAGATATATGAAAAGTGTATAAATATTAACATAAATGACAGAGATATATATGAAGAGACTGAGATAGATAGATAGATAGATAGATAGATGTGTGTATTCGCATACTTACAGACATTCTATTCTTTCTATGAATCTATATGAATCTATATCTAACTTTATTTACGTATATATATATATATATATCCATGAACTTGGAGGGGCGAGTAGGCTTTGCTTATGTTAGCTTTAACCTTGCTCTGCTCTGCCAGCAGACGTCGACCAGTTTTGTTTTCAAGTACTTTTTAAAACTTTATTACTTCCTATATATATATATATGTGTGTGTGTGTGTGTGTGTGTGTGTGTGTTTGTGTGTAAACGCACATATACCTATATACATATTTATAATTAAATATATCTATATATATGAATATATATACATACATGAATTCATGCATATATGAATGTATATATAATCATATATATATACAAATTAATATATATATATATATATATATATATATATATATATATAAGATTTATACCTATCATATAATCTAGATGGAGTAAAAAAAAAACCCAGATGATACAATTTGTAAATAAAAAATATTGTACAAACCTATACCTGGAAAAATGTCCATAAAAATAAAAAAGAAGACTAAAACATTCTTACAGCTTGAAAATAATCAACCAACACCTCAATGCCTAAAAAAATAAAACACTGACAAAATTACTTAGGTTAAAAGTAAGAGGCTCAATATACTAATTAGATACGAATATCTACGCGAGCGGAGGGATTGGTAAATATGATAAATGACGTTTTCAAATGGAGCCCTTCGCATGGACGTGCCAGTATTGGCCGACTAACGAGAACTTACCAACAACAGATCGGTAAGGTCACGGGATATAGTGTGGATGACCTGCCGGGCGCGATGAAGGTAAGGAACGAATTGCGAAAGAGGGTAAGGGAAATATGTGCTTCCAGTGCGTCTTGATCATGATGATATATATAATGACTACATATAAATATATGTTAGTACACACACACACATATATATATATATATATATTAGTATAGATATGTTATCAATAAGCTATCGTTCATATGGAAATCAGACCTGACTGATAAAACGAGATGCAGTTTCTTCCGGGAAGCTGTCGGGTCGATACTGCTGTATGGACGCACTACTTGGACGATAACAAAACGACTGGAGAAGAATCTAGACGGCAATTACACAAGAATATTGCGAGCAATCTTGAACAAGTCCTGGCGGCAACACCCCACAAGGCACCATCTATACGGCCACCTGCTTCCAATCACGAAAACTATCCAAGCTAGACGAACCAGACATGAAGGACACTGCTGGAGAAGCAGAGACGAGCTCATGAGTGATGTACTCTTATGGACCCCCACATATGCAAAAGCAGGACGACCAGCTCGAACATACATACAGCAGTTATGTGAGGATACGGGATGTAGCCCTGAAGACCTGCCAGAGGCGATGAATGATAGGGAGAAGTGGCGAGAGAGGGTCAGGTATATCCGTGCTGGCGGCACGACATGATGATGATGATGATATATATATATATATATATATATAAGCACATATACGTATATATATATATATATATATATATATATATATATATATATATATATATTGATAGATTAGAATTGATATCTCTCTATATGTATATAAATATATGCATATATATTTAAATGAATATATATATATATATATATACTTTAAGAAAAAACAACGAAACCAATCACAAAGGTTTATATATTTATTTCCTTCCTGTTACGCATTTTTGAAATTTCCAAAAACACGAAAAAAAATTAACAGGACTTCCTCAGATCTTTTTGATAAAAAACTAGAATAGACACATAAGAGTGGGAGGGGATAGAAGAATTTATTGCTCTGTATTATTGGTACATTGAACTCTTTACCAGGAAAATTTAAATATTAATTCATGAATAATTTCTTGCCCTGATGGAATTACTCCCAACTCCGGTTATACTGGACTAAGAATACTATATATATATATATATATATATATATATATATATATATAAACTTTTTAAATAATTGTTGATATCTAAAGAGTGTCACTGCATTCACCTATACTTAGATATATAAGTATATTTAGTTTGAAATCATATAACTCAATCCAAAAATCTGTTGTAGACTGGAATATATATATATATATATAATCATCCACAGACAGACTGTTTCGTTGTATCACAACTCTTTAATGTGGCCAGACACGTGAGATTCTCGAAACTAGTATCGAAACCCGGCTGAGTTTTACATCAGTCAGAGATTCTACTGCACAGCCACGAGGAAACAAGCGTAATCAAAGGGATTTTGAACGCATATGTATCACTTGTTTTGTTTACATATGTCCGCTTAACGACTACCGAGAGTTGAACCTAGAGAGCATATATACACATGCATGCATATATATATATATATATATATATATATTTATATATATATATATGTATATTTATATGTGTGTTTGGGTGTGTGTGGGTCTGAAAATTGAAATCCAAAACTAAACTCTATTTTTTAGGGACAGCTTTTATTTCTGTTGTTTGCTGTCAATTTCTGATTCAATGATGACAGCGACAACAACATATCGATATGTTTGACGCTTTACAATCTCTCTCAAACATCTCGGCCGTAAAGTAGGAAACAACAAAAGACGCAAGATGAAAGTGAATTCGAAAAGTTGAGTGGCCAGGAGTGGCTGTCGAAAAACGGACAAGAGATGCATCTTGTCAGAAGATTGTTAAAAATTATTATCGTCCTACCTTCAAGTCTCACTTTTTCTCGTCTGAACGAGACTGCAATGGGGCTCTACTTACAAGAACAAGTAATGGCAGAAAAAGAAAAGTATATATATAAACACACACACACACACACACACACACACACACACTTATATATATATATATATATATATATATATATATATATATATATATATATGTGTGTGTGTGTGTGTGTGTGTGTGTGTGTGTGTGTGTGTGTGTTGTTAAATATGAGGAAACAATGAAGCATAGAGGATTTTTAGATTATTTATATTCAAATGTATATTGTTCAAGATGCCGATAATATCATGCTTATTGTCGCAGTAAATAGACACGATGACCTAAGTTCAAACCCAGGACGAGGCTGTTATTATTTCACATTGGTTTGGTTTCTTTGTTTAATGGCATATCAACTCTTTATAGGTTATTTAATGCCAAAGCCATTCTCCTAGAAGAACAGTAGTGGTACCATTTAACCCATAGCTGGGAGGATAAGGGGGTTCATAGCTTTCCCAAGGGTATTTGCCCGAAAGTGAACGTAATAGCGCGACTGGAGCACGAACTCGCATACTACGATTCCGCAGTCCATCGCTTTAACCATTACACCACGAGGACACCCCCTATTTCCCATTGGGAAGGTATGAATCCATCTATTTCCTCACTGAGGGAGTCCAGATATCGAAATGGTTAATAAGCTTGACAGTGACATCGTAGTTGGGTTTGGTTGGGTTTATGGCATAGCAACCATTTTGGGTTATTTAATGCCAAATCCACTTTATACATATATATTAAATATACATAATTTGCCATAAAGGCATATCAACCATTGTAGCTTATTTAATGTCGAATCTTCTTTACACATATATATTGAATATACAGGATTTTATTTGGTTGGGTTTTATGGCATGTCAACAATTGTAGGTTATTTACTGCGAAATCCTCTTTATACATATATATCAAATATATAGGATTTTATTTGGTTGGGTTTTATGGCATATCAACCATTGTTATATATATATATATATATATGCTTGCTAAAATTTGATAGCGGAAAAATTGGAGTCAGTACCTCGTTAACATCTTTCTGGAGTCTTCTCCTCCTTTAAATAATCAGCCATTAGCCTAATTGGTATTGGAGACCGGGGTTCAATCCCAGGTCGATTCATACCAAGGACTTGAAAAATGGTACTTGATGCCGCCTTGCTTATCACTCAGCACTATAGGGTTAGGATCAAGGGTAAAGCAGAGCAATCCAGTGAATGGAGTAGCGCCCTCCCCTACACGTCAGTGTAGTAGCTATTGAAAAGGGAGCCTTCAGTTCACCCTCGACAACGGTTGTCAACTTTACTTTTGAATAGGTATTCTCGGCAATATGTCATCATTTTCTATTAAAAATCAAAATATAAGACAAATATAAGCCTTTAAGTCGTGGATACATTTCAGTTTAAATGAAAAGTAAGTAAAAATTTTAAAATGAAGCAAAAAACGACGCTTATGAAGGAGTTCTGAATTCATAGACACACTCGGGTCATTTCTAGGTCAAGCGAGTAGCAGTCCATTTCGGAGATCATAATAAAATTTAATGCACCGTTACACAGCACCAAGGCTTTTTCTTAGACATCATCGCTGATGATATATATATATATATATATATATATATATATCATCATCATCATCATCATGTCGTGCTGCTAGCACGGATATCCCTAACCCTCTCCCGCCACTTTTCCCTATCATTCATCGCTTCTGGCTGGTCCTCAGGGCTACATCCTATATCCTCACATAGCTGCTGTATGTATGTTCGAGCTGGTCGTCCTGCTTTTGCTTGGCCATGTGTAGGGGTCCATCGGAGTACATCACTTATGAGCTCGTCCTTGCTTCTCCAGCAGTGTCCTGCATGTCTGGTTTGTCTAACTTGGATAGTTTTCGTGATGGGAAGCAGGTGGCCGTATAGTTGGTGCCTTGTGGGTGTTGCTGCCAGGACTTGGAGTGAAAAGGGAGACCTACTGCATGGGCAACTGCTGGATATCCATACAACCTTACCAAAGCCTTTACTCAGATCAAGATTCATAGTCGCGTATAACTGGCGTATGTCATGAAAACATAAACGAATCTTACAAATATTGATATATAAGGATTAATATATATATATATATATATATATATATATATATTGTAATAGTGTTGGTTGTGACTAAATCACTTTGTGGGTTTGTGTCGAAACAAGTGCAATATAATATAGAGAGTGCTCAATATCTAGGATAAAGCTATTATATAATAATAAAAATGAATAAATATATATTAGATGTATAAATTTAATTCCATGGAATTTAGACTGTGACCCCTGAGTTTAATGGAGTTTTTTTACAGAACATTTCGCTTTGTTAACGGCCTGATAATTGTTGCTTTGTAAAAAAACTCCATGAATCCCAGGGGTCGCAGTCTAAATTACATGGAATTAGATATATAAATCTAATATATATTTATTCATTTTATATATATATATATATATATATATATATATATATGTGTGTGTGTGTGTGTGTGTGTGTGTGTGTGTGTGTGTATTGGTTGTCGTACCAAAATTAAAGAACCCAGCCTACCGTTAGTTTTTGCAATAGCTGGAAGGCAATAATTAAATGCATATTTTTCCAAATTGTATTAGTGCAATATATATATATATATATATATATATATATACGAGTAAGGTTAAAAGTTTTCTTCGTGCTTTTTCCTTTCCCTCCCCTTTTTTCATTCTTATATCATTCCTCTTTCCCTCATTTTTTCTTTCTTATATTCTCTACCAATACAAACCGACTTCTTATAGACGCTACGTTTTACCTCAACCTGTTGAAAATTTACGTTTCATGACGTAATCTTTTTCAAATATTTCTCGAATATTTTTCTGTATTAGTTCAAATCGCTATTTTAAATTCATAACCCTCCCCCACATCCTGAGAATGACCTAATATACTTTTTACCTGAAATTTTCGTAATTTCATATCTTAGATAATCTGGTCGAAACGCGTCAGTACGCATTAAATTTTTTCTCATCCATTTATAAGTATTTTTCCTTCTGTTTTCATTATACATCATATATATATATATATATATATATATATATGTGTGTGTGTGTGTGTGTGTGTGTGTGTCTGTGCATATATATATATATATATATATATATATAAACGATAATTCAAGGTCGAAATAATGAAACAGTTAAATTGACTGATACGCGATATATCAGGGAATTAATAAGAAATTAAAAACAGTGTAACCCGTTCAAAATTCTCTGAAGAGACTGAAGAAGACCGTAGAGTGCAAGAAGACCGTAGAGAGCAAGATTACAAGAAGAGTACAAGAAGTTTGTAGAGTACAAAATTCACTATAGTGACTGAAGAAGACCGTAGAGTACAGCGGCCGAATTGTTCAAAATATAACAACTGTACATAAAGTAAAGTAAAGTTGGCGACCATAGTCGAGGGTGACCCGAAGGCTCCCTTTTCAATAGCTACTATACCGAGGTGTCGGGGAGGGCGCTACTCCTTTCCCGGGATTGCTTCACTTTACTCTTGATACATACCTAATATTGCTGAGTTTTAAGCAAGTAGGTATCAAGTACCATTTTTAGAGTCTTTGGTATGACGCGACCTGGGATTGAGCCCAGGTCTCCCGGACCAATGGCGAATACCCTATCCACTAGACCAATGAGCCGGTTCTTAGTAAAGTTGGCGACCATAGTCGAGGGTGACACGAAGGCTTCCTTTTTGATAGCTACTACACCAAAGTGTAGTTGAGGGCACTACTCCTTTCCTTGGATAGCTCCACTTTACCCTTGATCCGAACCTTATAATGCTGAGTGTTAAGCAAGTAGACATCAAGTACCATTTTTTGAGTCTTTGGTATGACTAGACCTGGAATTGAACCCAGGTCGCCCGGGCCATTGGCGAACACTCTAACCATTATGCCAATGTCCGGTATACGGTACATATAGACAAGGTAAATAACACAATGTTACCAAATATGCAACTGGAGTCCCCGTTGTTTATAATGATAAAAAACAAAACAATTCGGTAATTCTGAAATAAACTAGTGAAGAATACGTTCAAGGCTTCAAGGGCCTTATTTTTATCAAATGACTTGTCTACGTATAAATATGTTTGAAACATAGACTTGATATTAACGGCATGTAAACTCGTGCGGGGTTATTTTATGCCTAGAGGTTAGGGAATGGTATATATTGTACATTCAAATTTGCATATTTTCCTGTTGTTGTTTCTTGAGAACATTTTTTATCACACATAGTCCTATCGAATGCGAATACTGTTTTTACAAATAAAACGACCACACCAGGTCAGAGTGGACCTGAGAGTAATGGCAATGAAAGAGATCTTCACACTCACAAGATCTCCGAAATTTGAGGCACACCATCAGATGCAGTTTATTGTCATACTCAGAACACCCTTTTTTTTGGTGGGGGGGGTCTTACCCCTTCTACAAAAGATAGGGAATTTCTGATTGATAATACAACTCCTGGGAGTAAAGACAATGAAAGTTTATTCCACACTCCCCAGATCTCCAGAAATACACCCTCACCATCAGATAGTTTGTTGTCATGCTCAGAACGCACTTTACTCGGGGGTCTTACCCCCTCTGCTATCGGCAAAATTTCAACTCGTAATACCACTCCAGGTCAGACTGGACCCGGAAATAATGACAACGAATGGGTGATTTCTCACTTCCGGTAGCTTTTCCAAAGGTGCCTCACCGTTAGATGCAGTTTCACGTCCTACCTAATTAAAAAAAACACAAAGAAAACCTTAACAAAACATAGACTGATATGGTCGTGAATCTTACCAGTAAGATATGGCAGATAATAATAATAATAATATATCCCTATTGCACAGTCTGGAGCAGGCAGCAGGGGGCATTGGTCTCTATGTGACTGCAGACCAAATGAAGTACATGTGTTTTTATCAAAAAGGAGAAATCTCCACTCTAAATGGTGGTTCTCTGAAATAAGCGGACAAGTTCACGGACCTCGGTAGCAGCGTCACATCAACTGAAAATGACGTCAGTATGCGACTAACGAAGGTATGGACTGCTATCGATAGGTTATTGATCATATGAAAGTCAGACCTATCCGATAAAGTAAAAAACAATTTCTTCCAAGCAGCAGTCGTGTCTATACAACTATATGGATGCACCACATGGACACAGACAGCGTGTAAGGGAAAAAAACTAGGCGGGAATTGCACTAGAATGCTACGAGGTATATTGACTAAATTAAAAAAGCATTCCACAAAACAGCCGCTATACGGTCACCGACCTCCCATCTCTAAAACCATCCAAATAAGTCGAACAAGACATGTGGGACACTGATGGAGAGATAAGGGCGAACTCATAAGCGTCCTTCTCCGATGGACCCCATCAAACGGATATGCAAGCGTTCGACGACCGACAAAAACTTATCAACAACTGCTCTGTACGTACACGGGATGTGGTTTTGAAGACTAACCGGAAGCGATGGAAGATAGAGACGAATGGCGAAAGAGGGTCGAGAAATCCGTGCTAGCCGCGTGACATTATATATATGTTTTCGTTATTGAGTTAACGGTCCCTTATGAAGATAAAATTTCGACTGGGCACATCAGCGTAAGTTGGAAAAATATGAAGATCTGCGAGAACAATGTGTCAGAAATGTGTGGATAACTAATGTATTTCCTATCGAAGTCGGATGCAGAGGGTTTATCGCCAACTCAACCTCTGTTTTCTAAACTAATCTTGGACTTCCTCCATCGGACAAGAGAAAATACATGGAAAAGATCCAAGATAAGGCTCTAACTGCATCAACGTGGATCTGGCAATCCCACAGAGCGACAACAATCTGACAATGTCTGGAAGTGTCGTGAGATACTGCTGGGGCACTCTGGGTTAGTGGTAATGATGCTTCGGCCCCGAAACCATAACTGAACCCAGAGTCATCATCTGATGAAGGCTTTGGTAGAAGCAATGCTGTTGTGTAAACATCAGGTATTGTATGATACTGACATGTAAGAAGATTGGGAATGATTCAATTTGATAATTCTTATAAATCTCCAACAGTGCACAATATACGTTAATATATAAATCTATAAAGTTTATTCAGACCAAATTCATTTAATTAAAAAAAATATATAGATTTAAATTTATATTAAAAAGGTTGATATTTGAAAGATTAATCCTGATAACAATCATCATCATCATCATCATGTCGTGCCGCTAGCACGGAATATCCCTGACCCTCTCTTGCCACTTTTCCCTATCATTCATCGCCTCTGGCAGGTCTTCAGGGCTACATCCCGTATACTCACATAGCTGCTGTATGTATGTTCGAGCTGGTCGTCCTGCTTTTGCCCGGCCATAAGTAGGGGTCCATAGAAGTAGACCACTTATGAGCTCGTCCTTGCTTCTCCAGCAGTGTCCTGCATGTCTGGTTCGTCTAGCTTGGATAGTTTTTGTGATGGGAGGCAGGTGGCTGTATAGTTGGTGCCTTGTGAGTTGTTGCCGCCAGGACATGTTCAATATTGTTCGCAACATTCTTGTGTAATTGCCGTCTAGCTTCTTTTCCAGCCATTTAGTTAGCGTCCAAGTAGTGCATCCATATAGCAGTATCGACACGGCCGCTGCCTGGAAGAAACTGCGTTTCATTTTATCGGTCAGGTCTGATTTCCTTATGATCGAAAGCCTATCGATAGCTGTCCAAGCCTTCGTTAGCCATGTGTCGATGTCTTTTTCGGTTGATAAGACGCTGCTTCCTAGGTATGTGAACTTTTCTACCAATTTCATAGACGTTCCGTCTAGAGTGGAAATGTCGCCTGTTTGATTATAACACATATATTCAGTTTTGCGTGCATTGACATGGAGGCCTATGCCTGAGGCGGCTCGTTCCAAACTATGCAGTAGTGTTTCGGCTTGGTTGGGTGTATTCGCCAGTAACGCTATGTCATCGGCGTAGTCGGCGTCGGTAATTGTTTTTGCGGGGTACCTTCAGCTACTTTTCTTTTTCAGCTCGAAGCCGTTTTCTCTGATTTAATCAATCGAAGATCTAAGCACGTAGTGTAGACAGATAATAATAGTAGGATA
This sequence comes from Sepioteuthis lessoniana, assembly GCA_963585895.1. NCBI lineage: Eukaryota > Metazoa > Mollusca > Cephalopoda > Myopsida > Loliginidae > Sepioteuthis > Sepioteuthis lessoniana. The sequence continues at coordinate 10,904,852 of OY757944.1, forward strand.
AAAATTGGTGGTATCGGTATTAGTCTTAGTATTTATACGTAATGTACTAATTGCAACAACAACAATTATTATTATTATTATTCACTCTTTAGAGTTTTTCACATCAGCATTAGATGATGGATTTTCACTGAAATTTGAGTGACAACAAGTCTCCTCAAGTCTCCAGGACTCTTCTCAGTATTCTGGCCGTTCTCAAAAATTCTGTCGTTTGGATGGTCTCCACTCGTCCGCCAACTTCCAAGTCCTCCAGTCCCTTTAGTAATCCTTTAGTTCCAAACGCACCAATTACAATTGGTATAATTGTCACCAGCATGTTCCACAGTTTTTTCGATTCTCTAGCAAGGTCGAGGTACTTATTCTTCTTTTCAAATTCTTTCAGTTTTATTCTGTGGTCAGCTTGGACAGCAAAGTCGACAATTTTGCAAGTTCTCTTTTTTTTTTTTTTGTTAATTATTATTATTATTATTATTATTTACTTCTTGAGAGTTATTTTTACATCAGTTTTAGCTGACACATAGATGGATCACCAAATCTTGGCCAGACGACCAGACCTTATAATAATCAGCAATAACAAAAAAAAAAAAAGAGAATTTGCAAAATTGTCGACTTTGCTGTCCCGGCTGACCTCTGATTAAAACAGAAAGAATGTGAAAAGAAGGATAAGTACCTCAACCTTGCTAGGGAATTGAAAAAACAGAGGAAGGTGACATTATACGAATTGTGATTGGTGCTTTGGGTACAGTAACTAAAGTTTTACCAAAGAGACTGGAGGAGTTGGAAGTTGGTAGACGAGTGGAGCCCATCCAAACAACAACATTATTGAGAACGGCCAAAATCCTGAGACGAGTCCTGGAGACTTGAGGAGACTTGCTGTCTCTCAAACTCCAGTGAAATACCATAAGCTAACGCTGATGTGAAAAACTCTAATGAGTAAATAATAATAATTATTATTATTATTATTATAAAGGATAAATTAGCAATAATAAGTAAAGGTACAGTTGGCAACCGTAGTCGAGGGCTACCAGAAGGCTCCTTTTTCAACAGCTACTACACCGAGGTGTAGGGCAGGGTGCTACTCCATTTCCTGGATTGCTCCACTTTACCCTTGATGCGTACCTTATATTTCTGAGTTTTAAGCAATGGGGTATCAAGTACCATTTTTAAAGTCTTTGGAATGACTCGACCTAGGATTGAACCCAGGTCTCCCAGACCACTGGCGAACACTCAACTCACTAGGCCAATGATCCAGTAACTTTCATAATAATTACTTTTTATTATTAGTGACACAATTTTTAATGATTAATTGTTATAACAATATAAATGATTTTAACGGTAATTAGAATGACAGTATTTAGAATCTGAAAAAAAAACAACTTAGAAATGAAATAAAGACTAAATTTTAACTTTTAATCTGCTTTCTATTTAAAATAATTTTTTTTTAACTAAAGATAAGTTTGATATTTGTAATAGCATTTATTGCTACGTTTTTCATAACCGTTTTATTTAAATAGATAGAAAGATGTTTTTCTAAAATATAATTGGTTAATCTATTAACAAGATTCCAGTTGCTAAATATTCTGTGAGTCTTGTTAAATTTTTTTTAGATGCTTAAGAATACATGTCATCAGACAATGCAATCACATTTGATTTTGACTCCAACTTCAAGTCCATATCTTTTTGTCCCCTACCTCTTTCTTTCTTTCTTCATTCATTTTTTTTTGAACGAGTAAGAATCCATTGAAACAATATTTCTATATATTTCTGTGATGAGTCGGTTGATGGGACACTGCTCCCTAGGTAGGTGAATTTGTCAACTAGTTTCAGAGTGCAGCCGTTTAGTGTTGATATGTCGCCTCTCAGATGAAAGCACCTAAATTCCGTCTTGTGTGCATTGACATGGAGGCCAATGCCTGCAGCGGCTCGTTCGAGACTATGTAGCAGACATCAACACGAGACTAGTAAAGGCATGGACAGCTATAGATAGGCTCTCGGTCATATGGAAGTCAGACCTGACCGATAAAATGAAGCACAGTTTCTTCCAGGCAGCGATCGTGTCGATGCTGCTATATGGATGCACCACATGGACGCTAACAAAACGGATGGAGAAAAAGCTAGACGGCAATTACACAAGAATCCTGCGAGCAATATTGAACAAATCCTGGAGACAGCACCCCACAAAGCAGCAGCTATACAATCACCTACCACTCATAACGAAAACTATCAAAATTAGACGAACCAGACATTCAGGACACTGCTGGAGAAGTAGGGACGAGCTCATAAGTGATGTACTCCTGTGGACCCCTTCCCATGGACGAGCAAAGGCAGGACGTCCAGCTCGAACCGACATACAGCAGCTCTGTGCCGATACGGGATGTAGCCCTGAGGATCTGCCGGAAGCAACGGACGTTAGGGAGGCGTGGCAAGAGAGGGTCAGGAATATCCTTGCTGATAGTGGGACATGATGATGATGATGTGATGGCTATCTGGAGAGGTTAATTTTTTTAAATGGAGAGACTAGCTGAAATAAATTCATAACAACAAAATAATGGCATGTTTAGTTTTTTTTTTTCAAACAGCGTTCGTGTCAAATCTACTATATGGGGGCACCACAGAGAGGCTAACACAGCGTATAGAGAAAAAAAAACTAGACAGAAACTGCGCAAGAATGCTAAGAGCTATATTGAACAAATCTTCGAAGCAACATCCCACAAAAGAGCAGCTATATGGACACCTACCTCCCATCACTAAAACCACCCCAAAAAGACGAACAAGACATTGCTGATACTGCCGGAGAATTAAGGACGAGCTTATAAGCGACCTTCTCCTATGGACCCCTTTAAATGGATATGCAAGTGTTGTCCGACCAACAAGAATTTTTCTACAACACTTCTGTGCGGACACAGGATGTGATTTTGAAAACCAGCAGGAAGCGACTGAAAGCAGAGACAAATGGCGAGAGAAAGTCGAGAAATCCATGCTAGCAGCGTGACATTATATATATATATATATACGCTGACAAAGCGTATAGAGAAAAAGCTAGACGAGAACTGCGCAAGAATACTATGAGCTACATTGAACAAATCTTGGAAGCAACATCCCACAAACCAGCAACTGTACAGCCACTTATCTCCCATCTCTAAAACCAGCCAAATTAGACAGACAAGACACGTGGGACACAGCTGGAGAAGTAAGGAAGAACTCATCAGCGACGTTCTCCGATTTACCCCATCACACGGACGAACAAGTGTTGGACGACCAAGTAGAACTTATCTACAACAACTCAGGTTTGGTTTGTTAGGTTTGTTGGGTTTTATGGCATATCAACCTTTGCAGGTTATTTAACGCCAAATCCATTTTCATGTAAATAATCAGTTCTATCTAAAACAATTCAGTTTAGCATAAGTATACAGTATAATTGTCAAAAACATTTCTATTTCAAACTATTCAAGCAGTTATATATAACAATTCAGTTTAGTATAAGTACAGTTTCAATGTCAAAAATAGTTCAATTTAAAACAATTCAGTTTAGCATAAGCACATAGTTTAAATGTAAGTACAGTTTAATTATCAAAAACATTTCTATTTCGAGATATTCAGTTTAATCAAGCAATTTTAATTCAGCTAATTCAGCTTAGTAAAAGTAGAGATTTTGTTTATGCACAGTTACATGTCAGAACAGTTCTAAGTTAAACAATTCAGTTTAGGGTAAATACAGTTTCAATGTCAAAAAACAATTCTCTTTGAAATAATTTAGTTTAGCACGGTTCAATTGTCAAAACTATTTCTATTTCAACATATTCAGTTTAGCATAAGTATGCTGTTAGTTGTATTTAACCCATAGATAGGGCCCTACCATGTGCTACCTCGCCGGGCCAGATTGGACCTGGGAGCAATGGCAATGAAGGGGTAGTCTGTATTCCCCAAGGCCCCCAGCATTACTGGAACCTCACCATCAGATTGTTTAGTGTCATATCAGGACACTCGTTGAGGGGGGGGGGCTTACCCCTCTGCAGATGTGCAGTCCCAACCGACTGGGCAATACAACAGCTCAATACGGATACAGGATGTTGGAAAGAAGACCTGCCGGAAGTGATGGATGGAAGAGACAAATGGTGAGAGAGAGAGTTAGGGAAATCCGTGCTAGCGGCACGACTTGATGATGATGATATATATCAAGTCGCGCTGAAAGTACGGATTTCACTAATTCTTTTTCTCTCGCCATCTGTCCCTATCATCCAGCTCTTCTGGTTCGTCTTCTAGATAGCATTCAGTGTCCGGAGAAAACTGATTTATGAAAGTTTTTGCAAGTCGGCCAATACTGACTGTTCCGTGTGTAGGAGTCTATAAAAGAATGTCGCTCATGAGTTCGCCCTAACTTGCCCAGCGTGTCTTGCTCGTGTTAATCGAATGGCTGTCTTTCTTCTTCCATCTCATCGCACACACATACACACACACACACATATTCGCATGTATATATACATATATCTTTACTGTTTCAATCTTTCCTTTCTATATAAGGGAAAATTGGGTGAGTGTCAGGGAAAGGAATGTCACGAAGAACGTCTTTTCTGAATGTAACTTCGTTTCCCCTAAGCCAAACATGGTCGACTGCAATCAGTCGTTCTATCTTACAACATTGTCGGACGCTAAAACATGGCCGCTTTTATTAATCAAAGTAAATGACGCTCACTGCTCGACAAGCAGCTTCCCGCCCACACCCTACACCCTACACAAAACTGCAGTTTCACGGTAACTCGTTATTTTTCCGTTAATTCCTCGCTTTTTAATTAGTGGAACACGCTTGGGAAACGTTCCTCCCTTCTAGCCCCGATCCGCTTCACGTCCTTCAAAGCGTGTAACTGTTGTAAAGGATGGCTCGTTTGTTCTGCTGTTCCTCACATGTCAAGTGCATCATCTGTACGCTGTGCCTATACACGCGTGTTCTCAATGTTTGTTCACAGTAGGTATGTTGTGTTTATCTAAAGCGTAAAAACTGGATAGCTCGCAAGGGTAATTGATATACATTGCACAAATGTGTACCACAATTGTGACAGGCTTTGATACGGCGGATAAAGGCATAAGCGTAAATGTATATATATATATATATATAAGGGGTGTCATTTATTTGTTTAATGACATACCAACTCCTTATAGGTTATCTAATGCCGAAATTTCAGTTCCTTATGGGTTATTAAAAGGAGAAATTTGATACCCTTGTATAGGTCTGTTTTGGCTTATTTATTTAAAGGCATATCAATTCCTCATGGGTTATTAAATGCAGAAATTCGATACCCTTATATAGGTTTGTTATGGTTTATTTATTTATGGGCATATCAATTCTTTATGGGTTATTAAATGCAGAAATTTGATACGCTTGTATTGGTCTGTTTTCATTTATTTATTTAAGGGCCCATTAACATCTTACGAACAATTTAACTCAATTTTGCAAATGCCTTTTAATTAGTTTTCCTAATAATTAACTTTCGTTTATTGCTTTCTTTTATCCACGGTTCATTTTTACTTTCCTGCAATCGACGAAATTACCAGACCATATCAAAACCTCCATGGGAATTTGGCCGGTGAAAGATGGACAACGTGCAGACTGTTATAAGAGCGTCTGGGTTCTGTTTTATTACGAGATATCCCTACTCTGGCTCAGAGTAGACCTCAGAATTATGGTAACGAAGCTGGGACTCTACATTCCCCAGAGCACTTGTGGTGGAGCCTCACCACCAGTTGCAAGTCATTGTCTTAACCAAGAAAACCTGTTTTAATGCTGTCTATGTTGGGAAAATATAGCTGAAAATATTCCCTATACAACAGTTGTGCTAGATGTTTTATGTTCCGTGAAAATAAAAAGACATTGTTTTCAGAGCAAAAATCATAGATTGACTGATAGATGGAGTGATAAATAGTAACAGTATGTGATTGATCGATCGACCAGTAGATAGGTAGTTTGGTAGGCAGGTAGGTTGGTACTTTGGTAGGTAGGTTGGTTGGTTGGTTGGTAGGTTGGTAGGTAGGTTAGTAGTTTGGTTGGTAGGTTGCTAAGTAGGTTGATTGGTAATTAGCTAGGTTAGTAGGTTGGTTGGTAGGTAGGTTGGTGGGTAGTTCGGTTGTTTGGTAGGTAGGTTGGTACTTTGGTAGGTAGGTTATTTGGTAGGTTAGTAGTTTGGTCGGTAGGTTGATACTTTGGTAGGTAGGTAGGTAGGTAGGTTGGCTTGTTGGTTGGTTGGTTGGTTGTTGGTTGGTTGGTAGGTAGGTAGGTAGTTTGGTAGGTAGGTTGGTACTTTGGTAGGAAGGTAGGTTGGTCTGTAGGTAGGTTGTTAGGTAGGTTAGTAGTTTTGTAGGTAGGTTGCTAAGTAGGTGGATTGGTAGTTTGCAAGGTTGGTAGGTAGGTTGGTAAGTTGGTTGGTAGGTAGGTAGGTTGGTACTTTGGTAGGTAGGTAGGTAGGTAGGTAGGTAGGTAGGTTGGTAGGTAGGTAGGTTGGTAGGTAGGTAGGTTGGTAGGTGCATACACAAACACATATGAAGAGAATAAGATTGATAGATTGAGAGAGAGCGAGAGAGAGAGAGAGAGAGAGCGAGAGAGAGAGAGAAAGAGAGAGAGAGAAATACATACATAGATATGAAGAAAATTACATACATACATACATACATACATACATATTGGTATGAGAGATAGAGAGATAAATAGATGTATACATACATTCAAATTAAGAAAATTAGATAGATTGCTAGTGCGCGAGCGAGAGAGAGTGAGTGAGGGAGAGAGAGAGTGAGGGAGAGAGAGTGAGTGAGGGAGGGAGAGAGAGTGAGTGAGAGAGAGAGGGAGGGAGGGAGAGAGTGAGTGAGTGAGGGAGAGAGAGTGAGTGAGGGAGAGAGAGAGTGAGTGAGGGAGAGAGAGAGTGAGTGAGGGAAAGACATACATACATACGACGAGAATTATATTGATAGATATGTACAGAATGATATACATAAATACATTGGAGCAGAACAGATAGATAGATAGATAGATAGATAGATACTTCATACTGTCGGATTTTATCCCTATTTACTTTCAGACTGTCTTTTCGGAAAAAAACAAATACCAAATACATTCTTACATAACATTTAACATGGATGATTCCTAATGATCTATACATATGAAAACTTATTTGTTGCGTATTTCTCAATAAACGGGAGGTTTTGTCTCGTTTCTTTGAAAAATCCAACATTTTCAAATATTTTTCCACGTGCCAAACACGTTCTGATGACTTTTGAATTTTGAACGCTATGTGCATGTTTATCTATCTTTTCGTTGTATATTTCTCATTTGCTCCTGTCATCTCAGCAATCACCCATCGATATGTGAACTATTTCATATCCAAGTCCTGATGATGGTTAATAAACCGAAACGTTAACGTCGACTTTACATCATGATATATTCACCTACTTGGATTATATTTTTTCCTGCTACCTTCATAGATAGATATGAAGAATTAGTTTCAATAAGTCTCCAGACTTTTTTGTATAGGTATTTAAAATTGTCGTAGACTCCTGAAAATTCACTATGTTATTGCTATACATCTTCTGAGATGACTGACCAATTTTAATGATTTCAGGTTCAAATGAACAGCTACAACAGGAAATGGAATACACCCTACTAAAGCCTGGTTGTCACCACTGGTGATTTTCAAAAATGCAATCTGGACGTGAGGACACTTTAGAAGAACGATATGCAATAAAATTCTGTTTTGAACTTGGATAAAATGCCACAGAAACATATGGAATGCTTCAGACTGCTTTTGCAGCATCTTGCATGAATCGAGCATCAGTTTTTGAGTGGCATAAGAGATTCAAGGAAGACAGGGAGTCTGTGAGGGATGATGAGAGGTGTGGGAGAAGTAAGGAAGTCAATACACCAGCGTTGATTGGCAAAAGGGTTAGGGTTAGGGTTACAATGTTGATGTTTTTAAGGGAGTTCCGGAAGAGATTCCTTGGGAAGAGGCCAGCACTCTTCAAATCGGGTCAGTGGTATTTCCACCAGAACAATGCACCAGTCGACAACTCCAGCTTTGTCACTGACTATTTGACCAAGATAGGCATCAAGACAGTTGCTCACCCTCCCTATAGTCCAGACCTTGCTCCCTGTGACTTTTGGTTATTCCCTAAGCTCCGAAGCTGTCGTTATGAGACAATTAATGAGATGAAAGAGGCTGTGACGAAGGTCATTGACACGCTCACACAAGAGGGCTTCTATGAGGCCTTCTAGAAGTTGTTGGAACGGTACAACAAGTGCATTGCAGCCGAGGGAGTTTACTTCGAAGGGGACTAGAGTTTCATGTGTGTACTATCACTAAAAGTGCCCATACGAAAAAAGTCTGGAAACTTATTTAATGATCATCGTAAATAGATAGATAGATAGATAGATAGATATGAAGAGAATTGCATAGATATATAGATAAATTCATTCATAAAAGCAAGATAGATAGATTGAGAGAGAGAGAGAGAGAGAGAGAGAGAGAGAGAGAAATGCATTCATAGATATGAAGAGAAATAGATAGATAGATAGATAGATAGAAAGAAGAAGAAGAAGAAGAAGAAGAAGAAGAAGAAGAAGAAGAAGAAGAAGAAGAAGAAGAAGAAGAAGAAGAAGAAGAAGAAGAAGAAGATAGATAGATAGATAGATAGATAGATAGATATGAACAGACTGAGATAGATAGATAGATAGATAGATAGATCGTCTGATTGTTGTATAAAAATGACATGAAAACATGTGGGGGTCAAAAAAAGATAGTTAAGTAGGCAATATAAGTAAAATGATTACCACCCACGCCTCTCTCTTGTGCAGGTGAGACTACTTAAATGTTGATAAAATCACCACAAGTACCATCATTCAGATTTTATATAAGATGACGCTGCTTTTGGGCACACACACACACACACAAACATACACACACTCACATATACATACACGACGAACATTATGTTTTTGTCTCAGCAATTTATAACGATAGCAATGCTTTTATTCTTGAAGAAATGAAGTATTCTGATTTCTAATGGCTATCTCCATTAATAAACCTGTTTGGTTCTGAGCAAAATCAAATCCATGAATTGCCCAGTCGGCTGGGGCTGTAGAATACACTGGCTACACCTCAGAGGAGGTGTAATACCCCCGCCAATGAGTGTCCTGGATATGACACTAAACAATCTGATGGTGAGGTTCCAGTGATGCTGGAGCTTTGGGGAATGCGGAGTACCCCTTTATTGCCATTGCTCCTAGGTCCTCTCTGGCCCGGCGTGGTAGCTCATGATAGGGTCCTATCTATGGGTTAAATACAACTAACGGCATACTTATGTTAAGCTGAATTGTTTGACTAAACTGAATAACTTGAAATAGAAATGTTTGAGAACTAAATCGTGCTTACATTTGAACTGTGTGCTAAACTGAATTCTTTCAAATAGAACTGTCTTTGGCATTGAAGCTCTATTTACACGAAATTAAATTGTTTAACAGAACTGTTCTGACATGTAACTGTGTGTAAACAAAATATATACTTATACTAAACTGAATTAGCTTAATTAGAATTGCTTGACTAAACGGAATAGCTCGAAATAGAAATGTTTTTTTACAATAAAACTGTACTTACATTTAAACTGCATGCTTATGCTAAACTGAATTGTTTTGAATAGAACTTATTTACCTAAAAATGGATTTGGCGTTATATAGCCTACAAAGGTTGATATGCCATAAAACCCAACAAACCAACCAACCAAACAAACCCATAAAAATTTATATATATAACCGTAGTTGTGAGTAACTCGAAGGCGACCTTTTCAATAGCTACTACACCCAAATGTTGGGAAGGGCACTACTCATTTTCCTAGATTTCTCCCCTTACACTTGATCTGCTCCTTATAATACTGAGTGTTAAGCAAGAAGGCATGAAGTATAGTTTCTGAGTCGTTCGTATGACACAACCTGGGAGTGAATCTCGATTTCCGGGACCATTGGCGAATACTCCAACCATTATGCCAGGTGACCTGTACAGCCATATACACAATTATTTTTTAGCAATTTAAACAAACACAAAAATTAATTGTAAAAAGTAACTGCTAGTCAAAAAAGCTTCATAGAAATAATCAAGCCCAAACTATACGCACATACTCACACACACAGAGAAAAAAAGCTAAAAAGTAACTGTTAGTGGAATTCAAAACCACTTTAACAAAATTAAAAAAAAAAAAAACTAAAATGAACGATCAACTCTATACCGTATCTACAATACACGCACGCACACAAAAAAAAAAAAAAAACACACAAGGACCCAGAGTAAAACAATGAAAAACTGTATTGCATATTAAATACCGAAGACTAATTGAGGAAATAGAAATGTACCCATAAGGGAGACCAGAAGACACACTCTGAGAAAGAGAAAGAGAGGAGGAAGAGGAGATATCTAACACAAAACAGTGACCTCTATATAAACTGAAACATAACCATAAAAAACATTCGACAAGTAAGTTTAAGTCTCATAGGGTGCCACATTTATATGGCCTTGTGCAACATCCAAGCGAAAATCCTAGTAAATTACTAAATGTTCTCTGACGAAAGCAACAAGCTGGAAACATCACGTAGGTAAGAGCGACATAAATAATTCTTTAAATAATATAAATACCTAAGTGGATCTATTCATTTTGAAACATTTGCCTTTTTTTTTCTTTTGACCAACTAAAAAGAAACAAAATTTTTGCACACATATATATATATATATATATATTGAATTTGCTATATTTTTAAACTTGAGTTATAAATAGATTCTGTTTTTTACAAGCAAGTTATAAATACTCATTTCAAACTTCCACTGGTTTAAACGCAACTGGAAATTACCAGATTAAAAAGTACCCTCATCGATCATCTTATTTCAGTCGTGACATAGCATGCATCAAAATTTAATCTTTGATCACACGGCTCAAAAGGGCAGCCCAGACGACAGGAGCAGTAGAACACACCGACCACATCTCTGCAGTGGGGTAAAAGCCCCACATCCACCGAGTGTCCAAGATATGACAACAAATAATCAGATGGCAAAGCTTCAGTATTGCTGCGGCTTCGGAGAATGCAGAGTAGTCCTTCATTGTCGTCGCTCCCAGGTCCAGTCGAGCCCGGAATTTAGCTCTTGATAGGATCCTATCTCTGGGTCAAATAAAACTGTTTGACATTTAAACTGAGGGCAATCAAATGACTTATACAAAATTGAATTGTGAGAAATAGAACTGTTTGATCATTTAGCTGTGTGTAAACAAATAACTGGTGTTTAACTGAATTGTTAGTGATACATGGCAATACTTGGAACCGTTTAACTTTGTTGACTTATGCTAAATTGAATTGTTAGAAATAGAACTGTTTGATCATTTAACTGTGTGTAAACAAACGATTGATGTTTAATTCGAATGTTACAGCAGTACTAAGATCCTTTTAAATTTGTTGACTTATGGTAAACTGAATTGTTAGAAATAGAACTGTTTGGTCATTTAACTGTATGTATCTACAAATGTGCTTACAAATCATGAATTTCATTTATATGTAAAAACAGGATCTGGCGTTAAATAACACTTATCCAAACAATCAAAATTTTAAAATCGCGGGACTAAAAGTGCATTTTCAACATGCAAAGCCGCAGAAATAGCTAAAAATGTGTAGTGTTTATGACCAAGATGTCATTACAGACTGTCAAGTTGGGAATTCATTTTCAAAGTTTTTTTCTGGCGATACATCATTGAGAAAGGAAATCAGTCAAGGACACTTATAAGCCTTCAATCAATATACTTATCATCATGTCGAGCCGCTAGCACGGATATCCCTGACTCTCTCTCGCCACTTCTCCCGATCATTCATTGCCTCTGGCAGGTTTTCAGGGTTACATCCCGTATCCTCACAGAGCTGCTGTATGTATGTTCGAGCTGGTCGTCCTGCTTTTGCTTGGCTATATGCGGGGGTCCATAGGAGTACATCACTTATGAGCTCGTCCTTGCTTCTCCAGCAGTGTCCTGCATGTCTGGTTCGTCTAGCTTGGATAGTTTTCGTGATCGGAGGCCGGTGGCCGTATAGTTGCTGCTTTGTAGGGTGTTGCCGCCTGGACTTGTTCAATATTGCTCGCAACATTCTTGTGTAATTACCGTCTAGCTTCTTCTCCAGTCGTTTAGTTAGCGTCCAAGTAGTGCGTCCATACAGCAGTATCGATACGACCGCTGCCTGGAAGAAACTGCGTTTCATTTTATCGGTTAGGTCTGATTTCCATATGATCGAAAGCCTGTCGATAGCTGTCCATTCTTTCGTTAGCCGTGTGTCGATGTCTTTTTCGGTTGATGAGACGCTGCTTCTTAGGTAGGTGAATTTGTCTACCAGTTTCAGAGAGGTTCCGTCGAGTGTGGAAATCTCACTTATACCAACTCACAACTAGCAACTACTTGAAAAAGATAGGAAAAGGGAGCAAGCTAGGCGTTTGGGTTCTTCATTCTCTTGGTGAAAAGAATAAGATTGCATATCGAAGGCAACTAGTCTTCTTTCAAGGCAGATAAATGAACCGTTTCTCAAGAATACCTTTACAGGTGACAAAAAAAGGTCAATTATGACAATTTTCAATACAAAAGGCAGTGGATTGACGAGAAACAATCTCAGCTGCCAACCCAAAAGGCAGAGCTTCATAAAAGAAAAGTAATGCCGTGGGTATCGTGGAATCACACCAATATAATTATGTACTTTAATCAAAGAAGCGACATATCAACACTAAACGGTTGTTCTCTGAAACTAGTAGACAAGTTCACCTACCTTGGAAGCAGCGTTTCATCAACCAAGGCAGACATCAACACAAGACTAGCAAAGGTATAGACAGCTATCAATGGCCTACCAATCATATGGAAGTTAGATCTGACCGATGAAATAAAACGCATTTTTTTCCAAGCAGTGGTCGTGTCGATACTGCTATATGGATGCACCACATGGATACTAACTAAACGGATGGAGAAAAAGCTTGACGGCAATTACACAAGAACGCTGCGAGCAATATTGAACAAATACTGGAGACAGCATCCCAAAAAGCAGCAGCTATACGGTCACCTACCACCCATAACGAAAACTATCAAAATTAGACGAACCAGACATTCAGGACACTGCTGGGGAAGTAGGGACGAGCTCATAAGTGATGTACTCCTGTGGACCCCTTCCCATGGACGAGCAAAGGCAGTACATCCAGCTCGAACGTACATACAGCAGCGGTCGTGTCGATACTGCTATATGGATGCACTACATGGACGCTAACTAAGTTTATGGAGAAAAAGCTTCACAGGAATTACACGAGAACGCTATGAGCAATATTGAACAAGTCCTGGACGCAGCACCATATATACGGAGGAATCCCCGTAATATTGGAGCTAATGTATTAGACTATAATCATACTATGCGATTTCAAACTCTTTTTGCATTCACTTTCAGAGCAATACCCTTGGTAAAGGAAGAACCCCTCCATTCCTTAGGTTGGAAAGTTAGAGGATGACTATGATACTCTTAGGGAATGTGAGGAAATGAGGTTTACTTTACAACGTAGTCATCTGTGCGGTCCTCACACTTCTTCCATCGGTGCTGCTGTGGTTGGATCCCATTGGTCAAAACAATTCAAAAGCAGCTGATATGACTTCATATGAAGTTTT
>OY757944.1:10921043-10931043 GCA_963585895.1 Sepioteuthis lessoniana
GAGAGAGAGAGAGAGTGAAAGACAGAGATGGAGTGAGACGTAGGATAATGGCTATTTTCTCTGAATTATTTAACAGAAGGTTATTTGTAAATACATGACTTCTAAATGGGTTTGAACCCTGACCTCCCTCCCAAATGGCAACAGCTTTACCCGGTAGAGCTGCAACACCTGTGTCTTGGTGTTCACCCCGACACCGTCTCGTAGGTTCTTAAGCTTTTGATCTGCACCACTTACAGCCGTAAGAGGCACGACCCTACGTCACAGAGGCACCTGTTAAGACAGGCTGAAGGTATAGGTGGGTGAGGAGAATCTGTGAGGGTGGCAGTGGCTCAACATTAGAACCCATCCTGTCATGAATCTCAAGTTCAGATTTCTTTTTTCAATTTTTTTTTTTCATTGATTTTAATTTTCTGTGAATTTGCTTCGTAATAAGGTGTGCATGAATTTGAACAATTCCCTATGTTGTAGTAGCTGACGGGTCGAACTACGACATCAGAGTAAGTAAGTCCGAAATACAGTATCGCTATTACGTTCCCTAATATAGTAGGGAAAAGGTATGAACCTGCTTATCCTCGCAGCTAGGGAATGAATACTCTTCTACGAGAATGGATTTAGCATTAAATGACCGACGAAGGTTGATATGCCATTAAAGACAAAGAAACCAAACCAAAGAAAAATATTGGACAAAATGTAAGGAGAAGCAAAATTTTAAACAAACATACATTCCATAAGGAGCCCAGTTGGCTGGTGGTGTCTTTGGGGTGTAATGATTAAAGCGCTGGACTGCGAAATCGTAGTAAGCGAGTTCGAACTCTAGTCGCGCTATTACGTTCACTTTCGGGCAAATACCGTTCTTCTAGGAGAAGGTTAAATAACCTACAAAGGTTGGTGTGCCATTAAACAAAGAAACCAAAACGAGTCGGCTAGGGCAGTAGAATACACCGGCTGCATCTTTGAGGAGAGATAAAACCTCCTCTAAACGAGTGCCATGCGTTCAGCACAATACAATCTGGCAGTCAAATAGAACAGTTTGACATTTGAACTGAGTTCAAACAAATGACTTATGTTTAATTAGCTTGTTTGAAATAGACCATTTTGCTGTGAGTACAAAATTGACTGGTGTTTAATTAATTGTTAGTTATACGAGGGGCATACGATAAGTTTCCAGACTTTTTTCGTACGGGCATTTAAAATTGTCATAGACTCCTGAAACTTCAGTATGTTATTGCTATACATCTTATGAAATGACTAATCAATTCTTATGATTTCAGGTTCAAATGAACAGCTACAGCAGCAATTCGAATGCACCCTACTAAAGCCTGATTGTCACTGCTGGTGAATTTCAAAAATGCAATCAGGACGTGAGGACACTTTAGAAGAACGATATGCAATAAAATTCTGTTTTAAACGTGGAAAAAATGATGCCACAGAAACGTATGGAATGCTTCAAACTGCTTTTTCACCATCCTGCATGATTGGAGCATCAATTTTAGAGTGGCATAAGAGATTCAAGGAAGGCAAGGAATCTGTGAGGGATAATGAGAGGTGTGGGAGGAGTAAGGTAGTTAATACACAGAGTTGATTGGCCAAAGGCTTAGGGTTAGGGTTACTATGTTGAGGTTTTAAGGGAGTTCAGGACGAGATTCCGTCGGAAGATGCCAGCACTCTTCAAATCGGGTCAGTGACATTTCCAGCCCGACAATGCACCAGTCCACAACTCCATCCTTTTCACAGACCATTTGACAAAGATGGACATCAACAGAGTTCCTCAGCCTCCCTATCGTGAATAGCTGGAAATAGAAATGTTTTTCACAATTGAACTGTACTTATATTTAAATTGTTTGCTTTTGCTAAACTGAATTATTCGAAATTGAACTGTTTTTGACATTGAAATTGTACTTACACTAAAATGAATTTTTATATATTACTGTTTGAATAAACTGAATAGTTTGAAATAGAAATATTTTTAACAATTAAACAGTGCACTCATGCTAAACTGAATTGTTTTAAATAGAACTGATTATTTACAGAAAAATGGATTTGGCGTTAAATAACTTAACAAAGGTTGATATGCCATAAAAACCAACCAACCAACCAACCAACTGATGTTACATTATTACTGTAACATCGCAATACTTGATACCATTAATGAAGCACAAAAATAATTAACCGTAAGTAGAAATATTTGTGTTTGATAGAAATACTTCAAACCAGTTAAATGTGCACGAAAGAATGAACTCAGGCTTGTATAAAAATGTATTGTTTAAAAATTGTATGTATTCAATATTTATGTAAAAACAGGATTTCGCATTAAATAACCAACTGTAGTTGATATGCCATAAAACCAAACCTAACGAAGCCAAACAAAAATTTGAAAACAAAAATAGGAAGATAAACAACTGTACGGATACTTCAAGTGACAAACTGAAGAGGTTGGGCACCAGATGACATGGACATATTTAAGTAAAGGAAACCTCAAGAGAAACTGAGTCTCTTTAAATTGCAGCACAAAATTTGATTTAATGGCATATCAACTCCTTATGGGTTATTTAAACTCAAAATTTGATTTATTTGTAAAAGTTTGATTACAATCATAACAATATCTCGGATTAGTTGGCGTTATTTGCTTAATGACATATCAACTTCTTATGGGTTATTTAATGCCAAAATTTGATTTATTTGTAAAAGTTTGATTACAATCATAACAATATCTTGGATTAATTGGGTTTATTTGCTTAATGGCATATCAACTCCTTATGGGTTATTTAATGCCAAAATTTGATTTATTTGTAAAAGTTTGATTACAATCATAACAATATCGTGGATTAGTTGGGTTTGTTTGCTTAATGGCATATCAACTCCTTATGGGTTAGTTAATGCCAAAATTTGATTTATTTGTAAACGTTTGATTACAATCATAACAATATCGTGGATTAGTTGGGTTTGTTTGCTTAATGGCATATCAACTCCTTATGGGTTAGTTAATGCCAAAATTTGATTTATTTGTAAACGTTTGATTACAATCATAACAATATCTTGGATTAATTGGGTTTATTTGCTTAATGGCATATCAACTCCTTATGGGTTATTTAATGCCAAAATTTGAATTATTTGTAAAAGTTTGATTACAATCATAACAATATCGTGGATTAGTTGGGTTTATTTGCTTAATGGCATATCAACTCCTTATGGGTTATTTAATGCCAAAATTTGATTTATTTGTAAAAGTTTGATTACAATCATAACAATATCGTGGATTAGTTGGGTTTATTTGCTTAATGGCATATCAACTCCTTATGGGTTAGTTAATGCCAAAATTTGATTTATTTGTAAACGTTTGATTACAATCATAACAATATCTTGGATTAGTTGGTAACTTAATGGTATATCAACTCCTTATGGGTTATTTAAAGTGAAAATTGATAATAAACAGAATCGCGATAATGGTTATTCACTTAATGATTACATGCATGAAAGAATAAAAGACTTGGAAGGAATTGAGGTAAAAGGTGGTAATTGTGCAAGAGATTAATATTTGACCATACTGACCAACGAATTATTCCGAGAAAATGCTAAAATCTGTCCCAGAGAATATTATGTGTCACGAATAAAATTTCTTTGGGATTTGGAGATGCCAGCGGATCATCCAATTCCAGCCAAAAAAAAACAAACTGTTTGATTAACAAGAAGAAAGTCATTAAACATTTAATCTATTTTGGTTGGCTGGTTGGTTGGCTGGTTTGATTTTATGGTATATCAACCTTTGTAGGTTATTTAACGCCAAATCCATTTTTGTGAAAATTGTCAGTTTTATTTCAAACAATTCAGTTTAGCACGAGTACACAGTTTAATTGTCAAAAACATTTCTATTTCAAGTTATTCAGTTTATTCAAACAGTTCTAATTCAGCTAATTCAATTTAGTATAAGTACAGACTTTGTTTACACACTGTTAAATGTCAAAAACAGTTCTATATCAAACAATTTAGTTTAGTGTAAGTACAGTTTCAATGTCAAAATCAGTTCCACTTCAATCAATTCAGTTTAGCAAAAGTACGCAGTTTAAAGGAAAGTACACAGCTTAATTGTCAAAAACATTTTTATTTCAAGCTATTCAGTATAATCAAACAGTTCTAATTCAAACAATTTAGTTTAGCATAAATATACAATTAGGTGCTATCATTCCGCGACAGAGTGGACCTGGGAGCAATGGCAATAAAGGGGTGCTCCACATTCCCCAAAGCTCCAGCATCACTGGAACCTAAACATCAGATTGTTTAGTGTCATATCCAGGACACTCATTGGGGGGGTCTTAACCCTCTGCAGAGGTGCAGTCGGTGCATTCTACAGCCCCAGCCAACTAGGCAATAATTTATTTTGCTGTTTTGGGTACTATTTACCCAAAACTGGTAATTATTGTTGGTGCGCTTGGTACATTCATCCAAGGATCAGTAAAGAGAATGGAAGACTTTGAAATAAAAGGAAAAGTAGGTACCATCCAAACTACAGCATTATTATGATCACCTAGAATACTGAGAAGAGTCCTGGAGACTTGAGGAGACTTGCTGTCACTTAAACTCCAGTGAGAAATGTTTGAAATAAAAGGAAAAGTAGGTACCATCCAAGCTACAGCATTATTATGATCACCTAGAATACTGAGAAGAGTCCTGGAGACTTGAGGAGACTTGCTGTCACTCAAACTCCAGTGAGAAATGTTTGAAATAAAAGGAAAAGTAGGTACCATCCAAGCTACAGCATTATTATGATCACCTAGAATACTGAGAAGAGTCCTGGAGACTTGAAGAGACTTGCTGTCACTCAAACTCCAGTGAGAAATGCTGATGTGAAAAACTCTCGAAAGATAATAATAATGATAATAATAACAAACCGAAGAAATCTATTTCTAGCTTAAAATATTCTAAATGAAGTAAATACAACGAATGAAAATGTGGCCAAAGCAAGAATAGACTACAAAAGGCATATGACATGATCCAACAAACATTGTCACTCAGGAGGAGGGTGGCCGAGTCGGCTGGGACTGTAGAATACACAGACTGCTTCTCTGCAGAGGGGTAAGACCACTCGCCAATGAGTGTCCTATATATGACACTAAAAATTCTGATGGTAAGGTTCAAGTAATGCTGGAGCCTTGGGAAATGCAGAGAATCCCTTCATTGCTATCACTAACAGGTCCACACTGGCCCTGAGTGGTAGCACCTGATAGGGTCCTATCTATTGGTCGAATAGAACTAAATTACATACTGATTATAAACTGAATTACTTGAATTAGAACTATTTTGACATCTTAACTACATAGTTATGCAAAACTGAATCGTTTGAAATGGAACTGTTTTTGTATGCTAAACTGAATTGTTTGAAATAGACCTGTTTTGACATTTAATTGTGAGTAAACTAAAACTATATTTATACAACACTGAATTGTTTGAATTAGAACTGTTGGGCTAAACTGAAGAGCTTGAAATAGAAATGTTTTTGACAATTAAACTGTACTCATGCTTAACTGAATTGTTTGAAATCGAACGGTTCATTTGTGTAATATAATGGCCGAGGGATTTCGGTTTATGCCTTTGGGTTTAGTTAGGCTGAGAACCTTTCGGCTCAGTGCATGGGTTACTTAGGTGCAACATTAACGCAGGTGTTCACGCGCGTGCGTACAGAGCGAACGTGTCACTCAGGGATGTCCCAATAGCCCGAGATGGGAAACGGAGGCTAGCGAGTGCGAATGACGTCACGCACCGGAATCGCGCGGAGAATTTGGGGAGATTTTGAAAAAGTCAGTGAGTTGAGACTAGACACTGGACGAAGACGGTTGGCTTTCGCTAGCTCGCGGAGACCTTTGTGGCGGGTGCCACATGTGTTGGGTGGGGGTGTAGATGAAAAAGCCAGAATAGAAAGATTGTGCCACTGCCTCCTTATGTCGAAGAACCTTTAAACTCAAAGGTAATAAAAGGTTCGTACCTGAACTGAGAAGTCGTTACGTGTTTTTCGTATTTCGAGATTCCTGTGTTCTCTGCATATAATGTAATGAACGTCCCATGTACATTTCGCATATTCGTGTATATGGCTATTGTACATTTGTATTAAAATTGATTTAGCATAAAATATCCTACAAAGGTTGATATGCCATAAAACCCAAACAAACAAATAAACACAATCAGGAAGTTGGCTACATGGAAGAAATCATATAAAATGAAATATTGGGAGTATATAAAGTTTGGTTTATAAAGTTTTTACGACACATCAACCCTTGTCGGTCAGTTACAGCAAAACCTTACTTTTAGATTTACATCCAATATATATGATTTTTCATTTTACAAATACATTTTTAAACGAGCCTGACCTCAATCTCTTAGTAATTTGTTTGCACATAGTTAAATGGCCACAAGTATTGCTCTGTAACAGTAACAATGATTTGGCAATAAGTACACATGGTCATGTATTTATGGGTGATTCTAGATAATTATAAAATGTCAGTTAGATATGAGGGGCTCTTCGAAAGTAATGTCTCCTGTATACTCTCAATAAAAAGTTGTTAGTTTTAGAAAAAAATGAAGTTTCACAAAAAAACACTGATGGAAGTAATAATTTATGCACGGTACTCTCTCTGTCTCAGTCTCTGTCTCAGTCTCTGTCTGTCTGTCTGTCTGTCTCTCTCTCTCTCCGTGTAGGCTAACGAAGGCATGGACAGCAATCGATAGACTATCGGTCATATGGAAATCAGACCTGACCGATGAAATGAAACGCATTTTCTTCCAAGCAGTGGTCGTGTCGATACTACTATATGGATGCACTACTTGGACGCTAACAAAACGGCTGAAGAAGCTAGACTGCAACTACATAAGAATGTTGCGAGCAATATTAAACAAGTCCAGGCGGCAACACCCCACAAGGCACCAACTATACGGCCACATGCCTCCCATTACGAAAACTATCCAAGTTAGACGAACCAGGCACGCAGGACACTGCTGGTGGAGCAGGGACGAGCTCATAAGTGATGTACTCCTATAGACCCCCACATATGGCCGAGCTAAAGCAGGACGACCAGCTAGAACATACATATGGCAGCTGTGTGGGGATACGGGATGTAGCCCAGAAGACCTGCCAGAGGCGATGAATGAAAGGGAAAAGTGGCAGCACATGATGATGATGATATATGATCATTATAGGGTCTAGAATTCGTCACATAGTCAGAATTTAAGATGTTGTGGATTGATTTCTATGAAAACCTTTTTGATTCTTCCAAAGAACTTTCTAAAAAATGGGTTCATCATCCTGATCATGTCGTGCTGGTAGCACGGATATCCCTGACCCTCTCTCGCCACTTTTCCCTATAAATCATCGCCCCAGGTAGGTCTTCTGGACAAGATCCTGTATCCTCACATAGTTGCTGAATGTAGGTTTGTGCTGGTCATCCTGCTTTTGCACGGCCATGTGTGGGGGTCCATAAGAGTACATCCCTTATGAGTTCGTTCCTGCTTCTCCAGCAGTGTCCTGCATGTCTGGTTCGTCTAACTTGAATAGTTTTCGTGATAGGAGGCAGGTGGCCGTACAGTTGGTGTCTTGTGGGGTGTTGGCGCCAGGACTTGTTCAAGAGTGCTTGCAGCTAGCCGCTACGGAAGAAAGGGTTATACTTCGGTAGTTCTCGGCAATTCAGATGTCATCTTTCTTGGGGAAAAGGGAAATGCAGCTTTTTGTCCATCTGTCAATTGCGTTCTGATAATATATGGCGTTGCAGTATCGCAGCAGTAGGTCTGTTATATGATTGCGGAATGAATTTTTTTATATTATCATTTTTCGTTGGTTCTATCTTATCTTTCGGTTTAGTTAGGCTTAGAACTTTTCGACTTAGTTCACGGGTAGGGGCACACATTGAGCGTTGGTGTTTCACGCTCGTGCGGGTGTTTCACGCTCGAGCGGGTGTTTCACGCTCGCGCGGGGAGGATGTGACAATCACAGATGTCATAATAAAAACCCCGGATAGGAAATAGGACAGGGGGTGTGAATGACGTCATGCCCGGTAGCGATGGGCTGGGATTCTTGGGTAATTTGAAAAAAGCAGTTAGTTGAGATTTGAACTTAGACGGGGCGATTTGAGATTCGGGCCTGGACGAGTCCATTTGGGTCTAGTGGGATGTGCCTCGCGTTGTGGGATCAGATGGAACAGTCAGCATCGTAAAAATTGTGTCTCTCTCTCCTCGTTTTGAAAACCTAAATG
The DNA here is from genome assembly GCA_963585895.1 of Sepioteuthis lessoniana. Lineage (NCBI taxonomy): Eukaryota > Metazoa > Mollusca > Cephalopoda > Myopsida > Loliginidae > Sepioteuthis > Sepioteuthis lessoniana. The sequence goes on from OY757944.1 coordinate 10,929,278, forward strand.
TCAAGAAGGTAATAAATGTTTCTTACCTGAACCAAGAGAGTCGTCAGTGTTTCGGGTGTTTTTTGGATTCCTACGTATGCGCACGTTTTTACTCATACGTATATTTTACGTACCCGAATCATGGCTATATTACAGGTCACCAAAACGCAATTTTTTCCAAGCAGCAGTCGTGTCTATACTACTCTATGGATGCACCACATGGATGTTGACAAAGAGCATGGAGAAAAAGCTTGACAACGGTTGCACAAGAATGCTAGGAGCCGTACTGAACAAGTCCTGGAAGTAAAATCCCTCAAAACAGCAACTATAATGTCGACTACCTTCAATCTCTAAAACCATTCAAATCAAACGAACAAGACATGCAGGAAAATGCTGAAGAATAAAGGGTGAGCTCAAAAGCAACGTTCTCCTGTGGACGCCTACCCACGGACAAGCAGTTGTTGGACGTCGGGCTCGAACCTATCTACCACAGCTCTGAACAGAGACAGGATGTAGTCGAGAGAACTTGCCGAATGCAATGAACGATAGAAACGAATGAAGAGGGAGAGTCAGGGAAATCCGTACTCACGGTACGACATGATGACGATGATCATATGGTCAACCGATGAACAATATATACTCTTCCATCTGTTCCACTGCAGATTTAAAAAATTGACTTGGATACATTTTTCTCTATACAGAGCGACACCGTCACTCAAGATTATTTTACATACAAAAATATGTTCTTTAGAAATGGCTCCGTTGTATAGATAGATAGATAGATACTGCTATATTTCATTCACGAATCTTAACTCTCTCTATTAAAACTATTTACGTTCGAACTAAAATTATCGTTTCTTATAAGAAAATACTTGTAACTTCCGTTTTTTAGGAAACTTTTCTCTCATTTTCAAGAAACAGAAATTTGTAAATTTGTTGATCGGAGTTTTATCAAATCATTAATACTTTTCCGTTATATATATATATATATATATATTCACATGAAATTTCAAACTTGTAAAGAAAGAATGAAAAGTCGACTTTTATATAAATATATATGCCATTTCCGACACAAAAATTAAAAAGTACATTTAACTCAGTTGTATTGATGATTTTGTGGCCATAAACCAGGAGTCGACCAATACACGAGATAGACATGTTTACGAGTATAAACAACATTTTAGACATAAAGAGAAGGGCTACGAACCATCCTCAGCTTTACAAAATCAATTCTACTCAAGTTGGACCTAGACACTAGTTCGACTTGTTCATGAGTATTTACCGTATTTCAAACATAAAGAGAAAGAATACGAACCACCCTCGGCTTAAAAAAAATAATTCAATAAATTTTATTTATTTGTCTGTTTGGGTTTTATGGCATATCAACCTTTGTAGGTTATTTAATGCTAAATCCATTTTAACAAAAATAAACAGGACAAGTTCAAGCAATTCAGTTTAGCATAAGCACACAGTTTAGTTGTATTTGACCCATAGTCAGGACCCTACCAGGTGCTACTACTCCGGGTCAGAGTGGACCTGGAAGTGATGGCAATGAAGGGGGTACTCCGCTTTACCCAAAGCTCTAGCATTACTGGAGCCTCACCATCAGATTGTTTAGTGTCATATCTAGGACACTCGTTGTGGGAGTGTCTTACCCCTTTGCAGAGATACAGTCGGTGTATTCTACAGCTCCAGCCGTCAGGGCAATATACATTTCTGGATCATAACTCAAACTTCGACTTATACACGAGATCGTACATATATACATATATATATATATATATATA
>OY757944.1:10933543-11051043 GCA_963585895.1 Sepioteuthis lessoniana
CATTAGTCCATATGCCGTGTTCAGTGGCAAATTTCTGTTGGCTCATTTTGTTCATTTTAGGAATGTGAAGTTTCATAGAAACTATTCGATTGTTCAAATTTATTTCATTAAGACATCGGGAAATTGTGTGCTTTGATATTTTTATGCCAAGGTTAGCATAAGCTCTTTTACAGAGAGCAGTTTCTGTCAAAAATCAATCCTTTTTTGATTCATTACCAATCATCTGTCTTCCCTTGCCGTAGTTTTCCTAGGCCTGCTAGGTAGTTTCTTGGTTTCACATCACCCCGATTCCTCAACTTTTCTTAAGATACGATAAATAACACTTTCAGGTTTCCCCACAGTCTTTGAAATATCCATAATCTAGTTTATCTTCATAACGTAACTTGACTATCAGTTTTCTAAATTCAAAGATGTCAAAGATTTTTTTGCTATATTTACAATGCTAGAGCCGGTGAAGAGCTGGTGTAGTTCAGTAAAATACCCTATTTTATGTTCTAACGCTAAAAATTGATTTTAATTATACAAAATAATTATCAAATTTTACGGATTCATTTAATCGTTCTGATATTTTTGATAATGTATTTTTTTTTTCGAATGTTATATAATTATTCTAACTTTACCAAAATAAGTTTCTTGAGCTTTTTCTTTTGGAATCAAATTATTTACCTTTATATCCTTATTTTTCCTCGTTGAAATGTTCTATGAAACTTTAAAATAAAAAGTTATTTCACATTTAGACTTTTTCTTAACATCGTTCAGAACTTTATCCTCCTTACTGTAGATATACAACAACCCTTGATAAATACATAATCAATACAGTATTCTTTACAAGAGAAGTCATATCTAAACAGTCTTGTCCATTATTGTATCTATGTATTCGTCCATACAATATATATATATATATATATATAAACAGTCTTGTCTATTACTGTATCTATGTATTCGTACATACAATATATATATATATATATATATATAAACAGTCTTGTCTATTATTGTATCTATGTATTCGTACATACAATATATATATATATATATGTATGTATATATATAAATAAACAGTCTTGTCCATTATTGTATCTATGTATTCGTACATACAATATATATATATATATATATATATATATATATATATATATATATATATATAAACAGTCTTGTCTATTATTGTATCTATGTATTCGTACATACAATATATATATATATATATATATATATATATATATATATATATATAAACAGTCTTGTCTATTGTATCTATGTATTCGCACATACAATATATATCAATGTATTCGTACATACAATATATATATATATATATATATATATATATATATATATATATATATATATATATATAGTTCTCTAGCGAAGAAGTAATCGTGTTGCCATTAGCGTCTATTGCTAGTCTCTTCGTATTTGAATTGAGATCTCGACGGCCGTTGAACGGATGTATGTAAACAATAGTAATTGTGATTCATAAACGTTTAAAATTTACTTCGCAGCTAATATTTCCTCGTGGCTAAATGGTTAGAAGCTTTGGCTTGGCGTTTGAGTCAACCGGGTTTCGATCCCAGCTACGGGGAGATACTGTCTAGCCACACTGATGAGTTCTGATAGAACGAAACAGATCTGTCTGTGGATGACTATAGTATATATATATATATATGTGTGTGTGTGAAAGGAAATGTGTATATATATATATATGTTTAGTTGGGCAGCAGTCTTTCATTTAATAATGTTTGCATAATATATCATCGGGAGTGGTCTGCATGTATCAAATTTTATTTCCGTTGATAGCGTTCTGTTTTAAATTCGTTCGATGTCATCGCCATCTCAGTTTTATCCAAATTTTCTTAATTTTGTAATGTTATAAAAAGCCTAAAAAAAATCATTAAAAAAGACTCTTTACCGGCTCACTGGCCAAGTGGGTAGAGTGTTCGCCTTTGGTCTTGGAGACCGGGGTTCAATCGAGTCATACCAAAGACTTTAAAAATGGTACTTGATACCTCCTTGCTTATCTCTCAGCAATGTAAGGTACGTATCAAGGGTAAAGTGGAGCAATCCAGGGAAAGGAGTAGCACCCTCTCCTATACCTCGGTGTAGTATCTATTGATAATGGAGCCTTCTGGTCACTTTCGACTACGGTCCCTAACTTTACTTACTTACAGATGCGAATCACCCCTGTAGTTGGCCTACGAAAGGTCCGAAAGCGCTCGGGAAAATTTTGTAACTTCATCTACCTATTCCAACCTAAAACCAATACACTTATCAGGAAACTTAAAAGATTCTTAATAAAATTATTTAGAAAAAATGTGTCTTTATTATTTGATCAAAAAAGTGATTATTAATGTTTGGAATGTTCTCAAATGGCCTTGGAGATGGGGCTTCATTCCCTTGTTGATTTATATCAAAGACTTATAAAATGGTACTTGATGCCTCTTTTTTAATGCTTAGCCTTATAAGGTACGGCTCAAGGGTAAGTGGAGCAATCCATGGAAATGAGTTGCCCTCTCCTCTACCCCTAGCTGTAGGAGCTATTAAACAAGGAGTCTTCGGGTTGCCTTTGACTATGGTTGGTCAACTTATTTATTATTATTATATATAAGGACTTGAGCAACTAACTGTGTGCAAACAAATGAGTTCTAATTACTCGTTTAAAAATCGATGCCTTCAAACTGTTCCGTTACAAATTTTATATACATATATATTTTGTGCCCCCGGAAAGGGTCACTAATGAAAACGCAAACACGGATATTAGATAACAGATTATATTACACTTGAAAGATAGAGTTACATAGAAAAGATAAGAAGTCTCGTACTGTTCGGATAACACCGATATTGATCTGCCCCTCTGGCAGCGAAATCTCTCAGTAATAATAACGGTGAGAAGAGTCCATTATGGTGAGATGGGTAAGGCTCCCGCAACAATATATTATTAAACAAACGAAAACTACTACATTATGTCTTATAATTCCCTAGCTGACGTGGGTCGTCAGGCGGCTGAGCGGTAAGATGCTAAGTCTAACGTAAAGTTGGGCGGGTTTTGATCCCAGCTTAAAGCGTTCTACGTGTCTAGCTACATTAATGAATTGATACAACGAAACAGTTTGTCTGTAGATGAGAATATATACGCACCCCCCGGGGGTGGGGGTTGAGCACTCTGATGAAGGAATTAACGGCTGTCACTCGCGTTATGCAAAGCTCTTCGAATGAATTGATCACTCTGGTATCCGGTAGCGCAAAATGTAAATAAACAAAATCTACTACATAACGCCTTATAATTCTCGACATGACGTGGGCCGCCAGCAGGCTGAGAGGTAAGATACTAAGTCTAACGTAAAGTTGGGTGGGTTTCGATCCCAGCTTCAAGCGTCCTACGTGTCTAGCCACACTGAAATGTTGTGATACAACGAAACAGTCTGTCCGTGGATGACAATCATCATCATCTTGTCGCGCTGGTAGCACGGATATCCCTGACCCTCTCTCGCCACTCCTCCCTATCGTTCATTGCCCTAGGCAGGTCTTCAAGACAACATCCCGTATCCTCACATAGCTGCTGAATGTATGTTCGTGCTGGTCGTCCTGCTTTTGCACGGCCATGTGTGGGGGTCCATAAGAGTACATCTCTTATGAATTCGTCCCTGCTTCTCCAGCAGTGTCCTGCATGTCTAGTTCGTCTAACTTGAATAGTTTTCGTGATAGGAGGCAGGTGGCCGTACAGTTGGTGTCTTGTGGGGTGTTGCCGCCAGGACTTGTTCAAGATTGCACGCAGCATTCTTGTGTAATTGCCGTCTAGCTTCTTCTCCAGCCGTTTTGTTAGCGTCCATGTAGTGCACCCATATAGCAGTATCAATGTGACCGCTGCCTGGAAGAAACTGCGTTTCATTTTATCGGTTAGGTCTAATTTCCATATAATCGATAGCCTATTGATAGCTGTCCATACTTTCGTTAACCTCGTGTCGATGTCCTTTTCGGTGGATTCGACGCTGTTTCCTAGGTAAGTAAATTTGTCTACTAGTTTAAGAGGGGTTCCGTCTAGAGTGGAGATGTCCCCCGTTTGATTATAGCACATATATTCCGTTTTGTGTGCATTAACATAGAGGCCTATGCCTGCGGCTGCTCGTTCCAAACTATACAGTAGTGTTTCGGCTTGGTCGGGTGTATTTGCCAGTATCGCTATGTCATCGGCGTAGTCGGCGTCGGTAATTGTTTTTGCGGGGTACCTTCTGCTTCTTTTCTTCGTCAGCTCGAAGCCATTCTCTCTGATTTTGTCAATCGATGTTCTAAGTACATAGTCTAGACAAATGATAAAGCGGTACGGAGATGAACTGTATCCAACATGAATTTATGCATGCATAGAATTTTTTTTTTAATATGAATTTTATTCCAATCTAAAAATACTAGGATTTTATTTTTCTTAGTCTAACAATATGCAGTCAAAACAGATATTATTATTATTATTATTATTATTATTATTATTATTCACTCAGAGCTTTTCACATCAGCATTATCCGATGGTTTTTCACTGGAGTCTGAGTGACAGCAAGTCTCCTCAAGTCTCCAGGACTCTTCTCAGTATTCTGGCCGTTCTCAATAATGCTGTCGTTTGGATGGTCTCCACCCGTCCGTTAATTTCCAAGTCCTCCATCACTTTAGTAATCCTTTAGTTACTGTCCCAAATGCACCAATTACAATTGGTGTAATTGTTACCTGCATGTTCGACAGTTTGTTCAATTCCCTAGTAAAGTCGAGGTACTTATCCTTCTTTTCACATTCTTTCAGTTTTATCCTGTGGTCAGCCGGGACAGCAAAGTCGACTATTTTGCAAGTTCTCTTTTTTTTGTTGATTAGCTCTGGATTATAACTAAGTTAAACTTTAAGGGAAATTAAAGCCATCACCCTTTTTTTACGTACACATGGGAAGCAGCATGATGGACGTGAAGGTATTTGAATAAACCCATTGACGGCCAAACTCAATACCTAACCTTGTCCGGGACGTGAGTTTTGCGACTTAACGCTCAGGATCGTCAGTTCGATCGGGGAATTACTGCTGCTCATCTATAAGAATGGCTTCTATGGATGAGAATAATAAAAACAGCCATCGAAAGATAACCATGATCCACACTTAAACGACATACATAAACTGCATCGCTCTTCGCGCGGGTAAAAAAGGGCCGCGTCCTGCTGAGGTTGGAGCCCTGACCTCACTGTTCGAAAAATCAGCTACAGAGCTCAAACAAAAACTACTAAAATGCAAACAAACAATACAAATAGCGACATTTAACGTAAGATGTGAGGATACGGGATGTAGCCCTGAAGACCTACCAGAGGCTATGAATGATAGGAAGAAGTGGCGAGAGAGGGTCAGGGATATCCGTGCTAGCGGCACGACATGATTATTATTATTATTACCTTTTACTAAACTCCATAGCTGAGTCAGCAAAAGTACGAATAGATGAATATACATGAATATATATTTTGGGACTATTATATATTCATATTAATTGTTTTTGAAGCAATGCAACTAAGTATCAGACAAAATATGTATTTACCCAACCCATCCGCTACGAGCAGGCTGCGACACAAGGTACATATTTAAGCAAAGTATAGCTAATTTAAATCCAGAGTTTATATTTTCATAGACTGGCTGCCCTATCAAAATTAAAGAGCCCAGTCTCTTCAACCAATAGCTGAGAGGAGATAGAAAGGACCCGTGCCTTCATCAAAAACATGACCGCAAAAAAGAAACGCAAAAGACTTCGTCAAGAATTTGAACTCAGGTCACCAAATCCATTTCTATTCTTGTATCTGATTTGATTTAATCTATTTCAACATGAGTTCAACTTGTCTCGGATTATCTTATGCCTTAGAGTTAGAGAATCGTGTTCACTGTGTGTTTGGTTTAGTTTGGTTTCTTTTTTAATGGCATATAAACAATCGTGGGTTATCTAATACCAAAGAAATCCTTCGAGAAAAAACAGAAGTGGTAGTATTTAGCCAATAACAGGATAAAGGGGTTCATGCCTTTTCCAAGGGTATTAATCCGAAAGTGAACGTGATAGCGCGACTGGAATTCGAACTTACTTACTTCGATTCCGCAGTCCATTGCTTTAACCATTACACCTCGAGAACACCCCCTAATATCATGTTCATATGTATATTTTTGTGGCGTTGTTCTTTAAAAGTATTTATGCCCAGTCGGCTGGGGCTGTAGAATACACCGACTGCTTCTCTGCAGAGGGGTAAGACCCCCCTCTAACGAGTGTCCTGTATATGACACTAAACAATCTGATGGTGAGGTTCCAGCAATGCTGGAGCTTTGGGGAATGCAGAGTACCCCTTCATTGCCATCGCTCCCAGTTCCACTCTGGCCCGGAGTGGTAGCACCTGATAAGGGTCTCATCTATGGGTTAAATAGAACTAAACCGTGCTTCTTTCACTATATATATTTTTGCATTTAAACTGCGTATTTATGCTAAACTGAATTGTTTAAAATAGAACTGTTTTAACATTGGAACTGCGTACTAGTGCTGAACTAAATTGCTCGAAATAGAACTGTTTTTGACGTCTAAACTGTGTACTTATGCTGAACTGAATTATCTAAAATAAAACTGCTTGACATTTAACTCTGTGTATTGCTCAGTCAGCAGGGCCTGTAGAATACACTGACTGCACCTCTGCAGAGGGGTAAGACCCCCGCCTCTAACGAGTGTCCTGGATATGACGCTAAACAGTCTGATGGGGAGGTTCCAGCAGTGCTGGACTTTTGGGGAATGCGGAGTACCCCTTCATTGCCATCGCTCCCAGGTCCACTCTGAAAGGTCCCTATCTATGAGTTAAATAGAACTAACAGCATACTTATGCTAAAATGAATTGAGTAAACTGAATAGCTTGAAATAGAAACGTTTTTGACACTTAAACCGTACTTACACTTAAACTGTGTGCTTATGCTTAACTGAATTATTTCAAATAGAACTGTTTTTCGACATTAAAACTGTATTTACACTTAACTGAATTATTACATATAACTGCTTGAATAGTTTGAAATGGAAATGTTTTTGACAATTAAACTGTGTACTTATGCTAAACTGAACTGTTTTCAATAGAACAGATTATTTACATAAAAATGGATTTGGCATTAAATAACTACCAAACCAAACCAAACCAAACCAATTTAAAAGTGTTTGTTTTTTGCACCGGCCCTATCGATTATGAATAATTTTTATACAGATTTTTTTGTCTCATAGATGTGCGGTCTCATCCGTCTACTCATCTACTGGCGACTTTAATTTGCATTCGATTTGCTTTCTGGATCGAAAACACAACGTGGGCAGATAAGCGGATCGAACGTGCCATTCGGTGACACAACCAGTTACGTAGAATAGTTGGCGGATCGAAAGTAGACCTCCACCCAGTGATTAAGGGAGGTGAATGTAGGGGTCACACAACTACTCCGTGTCAATGTGAAGGGGTATTCCATACTCGTTGGGGCCGCAGGATTGGAGCTACAACATCATATGCAGTTTAGTGTCCTACCAAAGATACCACTTTGTGGTGGGGTCTTGCCCCGCTGCAAGGCATACAGTCATCATACGTGTTTCTGAAGCTCGAAGTTCTGAACCACATCCAGAAAGAAGAGCTATAACTAAGAATTTTTTTATGGCAACACACTACCACTTTTAAAACAAAAACAAATTGATAAAGATTTCTGTCTTTGTTTCAGGGCCGGTGGGGCTCCTAGACAGATGAGAGGTGAGTGATAAATCTAATATCTAGGTGAGGCTTAGAACTTTTTGATCAACTTTCATGTATATATATATATATATATATATACCCACAAAGACAGAAAAAATCAAGCTAGATTTCACCTAAACGGATATCAGAACGATTCTGACAAAAGATGGGTTGGACCACACAACAATCTTTATATATATATATGTCAATTAAATTACCATGACTAGTAAATCCGGCAAACACCTATATGCAACTTTGAACAGCTCTTTCGACCTTATTGGGTTTCATCAGCTGTGCATACCGTGATCTCCACCACTAGAGATCGAACCGGCAACCCAGAATGCCGAAACCGAACTTCTACCAATGGTCCACCAGTTAATGCCACACATAAGTGATGCCAAATAAACCAGTCATGGTAATAAAGAGCAACCACATGATCTAATGTATCTTGAAAGTACGTTTTTACTTTACAGAGGACACGACCACCTGTAGGGCTATGTCTTCCCAAGACGGCTTTATGCATCCGTATTGACTATAACCTCATGGACTAAAATTAGATTATTAATAATTAGAGGAATTGATATATTAATTAAATTACCATGACAAGAAAATCTGGCCAACACCCACATGCAACATACAGAACACTGAACAGCTGTTTCGACCTTATTGGGTCTCATCAGTAGTGCATACCATGATCTCTACCACTAAAGATCGAACCGGCAACCAGTGTTCCGTATGTTTCATATCAATTCCTCTAATTATATATAATCTAATTCCTGCCCATGAGTTTATAGTCTCTGCGGGTACATAATGCCGACTTGGGAAGACGTAGCCCTACAGGTGGTCGTGTCCTCTGTAAGGTAAAAACGTACTTTCAAGATACATTAGATCATGTGATCGCGCTTTCTTACCACTTATAAAAGAAAAAAAATATTAATTCAGATTTCTGTATTCGTTTTCAGGGCAGGTGGGTCTCCTAGACTGATGACAGGTGTGTGATAAATCTTATATGTAGATGAGGCTTAGAATATTTTGATCGACTTTCATAATACCTTCTAATTCCCTTGGTTGGGCGGGTTTCGATCCCAGCTTCAAGCGTCCAACGTGTCTAGCCACACTGAAGAGTTGTGATACAAGGAAACAGTCTGACTGCGGATGACAATATATATATATATATATATATATATATGAATGCTTACAAAGTAAAAAAAAAATCAAACTAGATTTCACCTAAATGGATTTTGACTAAGGATGGGTTTGACCAAACAACAACCTTTATATATATATATATATATATATATGTTGTAGGTTACTCACCTATGACCAGAATAATGGAGTTACCCAAAGAGAATATTAACCAAGAACTAAGCCGGGAGAGCTGCAGCAGCAGCTGTAGTAAGCACCTTGCCTGTCTTCGTGTACGTTGAACCAAGGAAACCCTCCTCAGAGACTTTTGGATACATTTGTGTGACACTCATATCTTCGTATAGAGTTATTTATTAATTGACCCTTAATAACCGGTCATAACAATATATATAAATATATATATATATATATATATATATATATATACGCGTAGTGATTGGACAAAATAATGGAAATATCTAGATTCTTTGTATCATAATATTGAATCACCTATAAAACCATCATTTTTACGTTTTTTTGATTCATAATTAATTTTTCTTTTAATTATTTTACTAAAATTGTTGGGGGTTCTTTTCAGATATCGTCAGAAGAAATAAATAAAATTCATTAAAATGGCTGATCTATCAGACTTTAAAAAAGCACAAATTGTTTGTGCTCGTATGGCAGGCGCTTGTGTAATAAAAACCCATGAATTGTTTGGGGTAGCAAGGAGTACTATCTTGAAAGTAATGACATTTGAGAAAGAAGGAAAAAAAACTCCTCACTGAAGCGAAACTGGAAGAAAGCGAAAGTTGTCTGATGGGGACCATCGGAGTTTACGCGGATTTTTTAGGAAGAATCACGAGAATACAGCTCCTAAAATTACAGCAGAGCTCAATGACTATCTCGAGAAGCCAGTTTCCTCAAAAACTCTTTGAAGGGAGCTGCACAAAACCGAATTTCACGAGGGGTGCAATCAGAAAAGCATATTAAAATAAATTTCCTGGTGTCTTCATTATTTTGTCCAATCTCTATAATTAGATAGTTATCACTTGTCTGTACAGAATTAATAATATTAATTATTCGGTTGCACACAGTTAAGTGGCTTCAAATATTGCTATCAAATCCTAATAATTCCTTCAAGCACTATTCTCTCGTTTTCACATTATTAAGTAAAAAAAAACGAAAGTTGGCAACCGTAGTCGAGGGCGACCCGAAGGCTCCCTTTTCGGTAGCTACTACACCGAGGCGCAGAGGATAGCGCTAGTCCTTTCCCTGGATTGTTGCACTTTACCCTTGATACGAACATAATGCTGAATGTTAATCAAGGAGCTATCAAGTACCATTTTTTAAGTCTTTAGGTATGACTCGACCTGGGATTGAACCCAGGTCTCCCGGACCATTGGCGAACACTCTACTCACTCGGTCAATGACTTCAAATATTGCTTTTTAATAGTTAGAACAGTATCTAATGTTATTATTTGTTTGCACAGATAAATGGTTTCAAGTATTCCTATCTAATACTACTAATTCTTTTTAATATTAATTATTTAATTGCGCCCAATTAAAAAATTTCAAAGATTGTTATCTAACACTGATAATTCAATTCATTCATTTTCATACAGTTAAATGGCTTAAGGTATTACAATCTAAAACCAATAATTCAATCAGATATTAATTATTTGTTTGCACACAGTTAAATCATCTCAAGTATTGTAAATGATTAAATAGTTCTTTTTGATTCATAGGTGGGATCCTAACATAGATAGATAGATTTGTGTGTGTTGGTGTGTGTATACATACAATGTGTATACAATATATAAGGAGTGACCCGAAGGCTCCCTTTTCGATAGCTACTACACCAAGGTGTAGGGGAGGGCGCTACTTCTTTCCCTGGATTGCTCCACTTTACCCTTGATCCGTACCTTATAATGCTGAGTGTTAACCAAGGAGGCATCAAGTACCACTTTTTGAGTCTTTGGTATGACTCTCCCGGGCCATTGGCGAACACTCTAACCGCTAGGCCAATATCCGGTACAAAGCATAAAGACATTTACTTGGAGAATCAATACAATATATATATATATATATATATATATATATATAGTTATGCCATTGTTAGGAGCCAGATATAAAGGCACGAAAAAGGAACTGAGTTAACTAAAGAACAATTATACAACATTTACAAATAAGAGGATTTCTACCGAGACTCTTTCGGTCCGACTGCAAGGGCTGTCAGCAGGAATATTGCCTTCAACCTAAGAGCAGTAGCTGGGAGAGATCATGATAAAGGGGCACTATACATTCTCTAAAGCTCCAGCATTACTGGAGCCTCAATCATCAGATTGTTTAGTGTCTTATCCTGGACACTCGCTGAGGTGGGAGTCTTACTCGTCAGCAGAGATGTAGTCGGTATATTCTACAGCTCCTGCAGACTGAGCAGACGGATATCTGAATTCGTTTTCCTCGTTTTATAAGAAGTGGGTGTCGGTTGCAATAACGGAAATGGTTATCTCTGGCTCTTCTTTCTGTGTGAGGCTATTTTTTAACTACTATTCTAAGAACTGTCGATAGGACATAATTCTATTTTTGGCAACAATCTCAATGCAGCAGATTTTGGTAGTGAATAATACCGAATGATAATCGTTTTGATTTCATTATTTTTCGCAAGAAATGATAAAATTCTGGTATATTTGGTTGCTTTTTTTCCGTGTTTTTGATATTGTTTTGATGTACTTATTTAACGTTTGATCTGGGCTCTTTGTTTAATGGCATGTCAACATTCGTGGGTTTTTAATGCCGAAGCGGTCCTTGTAGAAGAATAGTTGTGATTCTATTTAACCCATAACTGAAGGGATAAGTTGGGTTCATGACTTTCCCAAGGGCTTTAGTCCGAAAGTGAACTTAATCATATTTACCCAACCCCTCCGTTCAGGCAGGATATAACACAAGGTTAATTTTAAGTCGAGTTTAACAGGTTTCAATTCAGTTTTCCTTCTCCTAGACTAGTTGCCTCACCAAGGCTGAAGAACCTAGTCTGCCTTACTATTTACCCATAGCTGGAGGGAGAATAATTGGATTCATACCTTTCACAAGGGTATTGGTGCTATGTGAAATGCAATCAACCTCGTCCACGGTTTGAACTCGTGTCATCGTGTCCATTTCCTACGACGATAACCATTACACCACGGGCACCTCCAAAGTGAACTTAATATCTGGACTAGAGTTCGAAATCATTTACAACGATGTCACAGTCAAGCTTGTTAGCCACAACGCCTAATTGATTTCCCTCGTACTAATCCACGGGCAACTATATATACATATATATATATTGTAGTCAGACACTTAAAAAAGTGCACAGAATCGCCTCGTCAGTGATGTTCTTGGGGTCCTTACAAGTTTCGGGTCTTCCAACATCATACTTGCTCTCCCAACTGACCCTACCGAAATTTTTGTTCCAGCCGGTGATCCTGCAGTGAAAATACGCCCAGCATGCAAAAAACACAGTTCACACAAAAGAAAAAATTAAATGCTACTGCTAATGAGCTTATGTATTTACTCCATCTAGCTGTGAGCAGATATGAATATAAACGGTTGTCTACTCGGGATTTACAAGATTTTAGCCAAAATCTGGTCACGTTTAAAGATATCTTCTATCCGAGAGATGGTTCATTAAGAATAGCTTACAGGCTTGAACCTGGTTCCTTGCAATTTCATACTCTAGTCGAATGATGTTATATATATATATATATATATATATATATATATATATATATATATATATATATTTGTTTTGAATAGTTTAGCAAGATTATCTGCGGGCACCTGCAGGCAATCGATAGATATCGCTGTGAGGGTACAGTACTTGAGATTACGCTGTATGGGTGGAGGCTGATCGTGTGAGACCACTGTAAAAAAAATCACCCCCACCTGTTTACAGATAATTTCTTACTTGACTTGATAAGTCAAACCACTTTGTTAACACATGTTCACTCAATAATAGAGCGGGGGTGTAATGGTTAAGGCGATGGACTGCGGAATCGTAGTAAGCGAGTTCGAACTCCAGTCGCGCTATTACGTTCACTTTCGGGCAAATACCCTTGGGAAAGGTATGAACCCCCTTATCCTCCCAGTGATGGTTTGAATAGCACCACTACTGTTCTTCTTGGAGAATGTCTTTGGCATTAAATAACCTACAAAGGTTGATATGCTAAGGTAATTTACTAAGCTTTTTTGCTTAGATGTAGCACAAGGCCGCATGAATTGGGCACCCAATGAGAATCGAACACACTCGTGTAGGTTTGCTAGTCTACCTTGCTAACCATTACACCACCCGAGGTGCCCAAGTTTGATATGCTAAGAAACAAAACGGAAACTACATAGACGCTCTAACACACGTTTCCTAAAACTACCACATTTCAATGAAATTATCACCAAAGAAATATGTAGGACTATTTACAATTTTTTTTTACAAGGAAGGGTTAGATATACAACTGGCCCACTCTAGATCCTAATCCCTAACGAAGAAAAATCACAATACTATCGCAACATGCACTCAAGCCAACTGTCCTATAAAAGAAACTTACAATATTTTTAAGTGGGTGTCCTCGTGGTGTAATGGTTAAAGCGATGGACTGCGGAATCATAGTAAGCGAGTTCGTACTCTAGTCGCGCTATTACGTTCACTTTCGGGCAAATACCCTTGGGAAAGGTATGAACCCCCTTATCCTCCCAGCGATGGGTTAAATAGTACCACTACTGTTCTTCTAGAAGAATAGCTTTGGCATTAAATAACCTACAAAGGTTGATATACCATTAAACAACGAAAGCAAACCATTAATAATAGACTAACCGTTATTTAATAGGTGGTTCTTAAATTGCGATTTCTTCAAATTTAATTGCCGTTATCTCAGTTTATCCTGGTAAAATAATATATTCATCTGGTTTCAAGTATTGCTATTGAATACGATTAATTTTAATGCAACTATATTGTTTCAATTAATAAATCCTCAACAATTTTATAGTTTTAAGGGTTTTTCATGTCTTAACTGAAAGAAAGTGAAAAGAAGTACCGCGACCTTTGCTAGGGAATTAAAAAAAACTATGGAACATGAAGGGGATGATTATACCAATCGTAATCGGTGCTTTTGGCACAGTAACTAAAGGATTATTAAGGGAATAGAGGACTTGGATGTTGGCGGACGAGTGGAGACCATCAAAACGACAGTATTATTGAGAACGGCTTGATAACTGAGAAGAGTCCTGGAGACTTGAGGAGACTTGCTGTCTCTTAAACTCCAGTTAAGCTAAAGCTGATGTGAAGAACTCTCAAGAAGTAAATAATAATAATAATAATAATAATAATAAGGAAGAATCGAGACCTTCCAAACTCTAACAGTGTTGAGATCAGCCTGAATAATGAGGAGAGACCTGGAGACCTAAGGAGACTTGCTGTCACTCAAGTGAAAGACCATCAACTAACGCTGGTTTGAAAACTCGCCAGGAAGACTATTACAACTACTACTACTACTAATAATAATAATAATAATAATAACAATTGTGGACTTTGCTGTCCCGGCTGATCACAGAATAAAACTGAAAGAAAGTGAAAAGAAGGATAAATACATTGACCTTGCTAGAGAATTGAAGAAAAATATGGAGCATGAAGGTAACGATTATATCAATTGTGATTGGTGCTTTCGGTACTGTGACAAACAGATTATTAAAGGAACTGGACGACTTGGATGTTGGCGGACGAGTAGAGACCATCCAAACTACTGCATTATTGGAGACTTGAAGAGACTTGCTGTCACTCAAACGCTGATACGAAAAACTCTCAAGAAGTAAATAATAATAATCAACAAAGGGTAAAACAATACAGAAAAAAAACAGAACCTTTCAAAACAACGAAAGAAAATTCTATCAACAAGTTAAGGGAGATGACACGAAAGCACGCCAATAACCTGTTGCAAGAGAAACTGAACCATTTTGGAGAAAAGTATGGCAACAAAAAAAAAACGAATAGATAAGTAGCATGGCGAAAGAGTTAAAAGGACTCGAAGAAGGACAGAAAGCGGAAATACACATAGACTAACTGAAAATGATATTAAAAAAATATCAAATTGGAAAACGCCAGGCCATGATGTAAAACAAAGATTCTGGTATAAGAAATTCACCACCATTTAGGATAGACTTGCACTCGAAATAAACAGACGTCTACAAGAAGCATACGCACCCAAATGGATGACCACACTGATCCAAAAAGACCCCTGTAAAGAAACAGCCCTAAAAAAAACTACAGACCAATAATGCACCTACCTATAATGTGGAAAACACTAACGGCACAAATAAGGGATTTATTTCTCGCTAACAAGCCGCGGATTGTTCCCTGAGGAACAGAAAAGATGCTGCAAAGGATCCAGAGGTACAGAAGAACTACTCTGCATTGATCAGGTAATCCTCAACGAGAGTATAACTAGACGCAAAGATCTAGCAATGGCCTGGATTGACTACAAAAAGGCATATGATATGGTCCCACAAAGCCGGTTAATAAAATGTCTCAAAATGTACAAAAATATCAGATGAAGTCATAAACTTTATCGAGAAAACCATGAAAACCTGAAGAGTGGAGTTGACAGCAGGAGGGAAAAGCTTAGCTGAAGTGAAGATCCAAAGAGGTATATTCCAAGGAGATGCACTATAAACCATTACTATTTATAATTGCAAAGATGCCACTCAACCACATACTCAGAAAATGCACAGCCGGATACAAACTTACTAAATGCAGGAAAAGATAAATCATCTAATATACATAGATGACATTAAACTGTTTGCCAAAAATAGAAAATAATTGGAAACTCTAATACACGCAGTAAAAATATACAGTCAGGACGTAGGAATGGAATTTGTCAGAGAAAAATGCGCAATGCAAGTAAGGAAAGCGACAAACGACACCTTACGGACGAAATGGAACTACCAAATCAAGACAAAATTAGAACGCTCGGAGACAAGGAAACCTACAAATACTTAGGTATATTGGAAGCTGAAACCATCAAACAAGAAGCGATGAATGAAAAAATCTTAAGAAAGAATATTTCTGGAGAACTGAAAAGCTACTCGAGAAAAAACTATAGAGTAGAAACCTTATCAAAGGAATAAATACCTCGGTGGTTTCTCTCGTAAGATATTCGGGACCCTTTTTGAAGTGGACCAGAGAAGACCTTAAACAAATGGACCAGAGACAAAGAAAACTAATGACGATGCATAAGGCATTATATCCCAGAGATTATGTTGACAGACTATATGTGTCAAGAATTGAAGGAGGAGGAGAACTTGCCAGTATTGAAGACAGTGGCGACGAATCAATACAAAGACTTGACGACTCAATAGAAAAGCGCGGAGAAAGACTGATTACCATATTTACCAACCCCTCCGCTCGGGCAAGATATGATACAAGGTCAATTTTTAAGCGGAGTTTAACAGGTTTGAATTCAGAGTTTTCCTACTCCTAGACTAGTTGCCTCACCAAGACTGAAGAACCTAGTCTGCCCTACTATTTCCCCATAGCTAGAGAGAGAATAATTGGATTCATACCTTTCCCAAGGGTATTAGTGCTATGTGAAATCCAATCAGTCTCGTCCAAGATTTGAACTTTTTTCACCAACCCCTTCGCTCGGCGGAAAGACTGATTACAGTCGCCAAAAACAATACTGACAATATGAAGACTAACAAACTGACAACAAGTAAACGAAAATGGGAAGAAAAATAACTCTATGGTCGTTTTTAACAACTAATAAGCAAAATCTTACACGAGAAATCATTGACGTAGCTAAGAAAAGGAAACCTTATAAGAGAAACTGGATCTCTCTTAATAACAGCACAAAACAACGGTATAAAAACCAATCATATCAAAGTAAGAATAGATAAGACGAATCAAAACAGCAATGTAGGGTTATGTGGTGATAGAGATGAAACAAATAATCGCATGATAAGCGAAAGGAGCAAATTATCGGTGGATTATAAGACTAAAAGAGACTGGGTGAGCAAGGTGATTAACTGAGAATTATGCAAGAAATTGACATTTGAAAATATGTCCCGGAAAATGAGACACAAAAACTCCTCTGTGATTTTGACATACAAACGGATCACCTAATCTCTGCCAGAAGACCATACCTTGTATGAATCAACAAATAGTGAGAATTTGCAGAATTGTAGACTTTGCTGTTCCGGCTGACCAAAGAATAAAATTGAAATAAAGCGAAAAGAAGGATAAGTACCTCAATCTTGTTAGGGAATTGAAAAAAAAGTGAAACATGAAAGTGACGGTGATACCAATCGTAATTGGTGCTCTTAGTACAGTCATCAAATAATTATCAAAGGGACTGGAGGACTTGGAAATAAGAGGACCAGTGGAAACCATCCAAACTACTATATTATAGAGTTAGGCCAGAATACTGAGAAGAGTCCTGGAGACTTGAGGAGACTTACTGTCACTCAAACTTCAGTGAACGCCCATCAGCTAACGCTGATTTGAAAAATTCTGAAGGAGTAAATGATAATAATAATAATGATAATAATAAATCAAGGAAAACGATAAGTGAGACAAGTACTTTGACCTTGCCAACGAATTGAAAAAAACTATGGAACATGAAGGTGACGGTGATACCAATAGCAATTAGTGAACTCGGAATATCTCCAAATGGAGGATCTGGAAATCGGAGGACGAATCGAGACCATCCAAACTGCAACATTGTTGAAATGGGCCAGAATACAGAGAACAGTCTTGAATACTTATGGAGACTTGCTGTCACTCAGACTCCAGTGAAAGACCATCAGCTAACACGTGTGAAAAACTTTCAAGGAATAATAATAATAATAATAATAATAATAATAATAATAAACGAATGCAGCAAATTGGCGCAGAAGGAGTACAAGACTAGACATGATTGGGTGGGCAAGGTGATCCACTGGGAAATGTGCAAGAAATTTCAATTTGACCATGCCAACAAATGGTATATGCACAACCCAGCACCTGTCCTAGAAAATAACACTCACAAACTCCTGTGGGGCTTTGATATACAAACGGAACACCTAATCTAGGCCCGAAGACCAGATCTTATAATTATCAACAAAAAAAAGAAAATCTGCAAAATTGTCGACTTTGCTGTCCCGGCAGACCACAGAACAAAACTAAAAGAATGTCAAAAGAGAGATAAGTACCTTGACCTTGCTAGAGAATTGAAAAAACTATGGAACATGAAGGTGACAATTATACCAATTGTGATTGGTACTTTTGGCACGGTAACTAAAGGATTATTAAAGGGCCTGGAAGATTTGGAAGTTGGCGACCGAGTGGAGACTATCCAAACTACAGCATTATTGAAAACGGCCTGAATACTGAGAAGAGTCCTGGAGTCTTGATTAGTTTGGTTTGGTTTCTTTGTTTAATGGCATATCAACTCTTTTTAAGTTATTTAATGCCATTCTCCTAGAAGAACAGTAGTGGTACTATTTAACCCATAGCAGGGAGGATAAGGGGGTTCATACCTTTCCCAAGGGTATTTGCCCGAAAGTGAACATAATAGTGCGACTGGAGTACGAACTTGCGTACTACGATTCCGCAGTCCTTCGCTTTAACCATTACACCACGAGGACACCCTCCTGGAGTCTTGAGGAGACTTGCCGTCACTCAGACTCCAGTGAAAAACCATCAGCTTACACTGATGTGAAAAACTCTAAAGGAGTAAATAATAATAATAATAATACAGTTTCAATGTCGAAAAAAGTTCTATTTCAAACAATCCAGTTTAGCATACAAAAACAGTTCCATTTCAAACAATCCAATTTAGCATATGTACGTAGTTTAAATGTCAAAATCGTCCAATTTCAAGCAATTCAATTTAGCATGACACAGTTTAGTTTTATTTAACCTATAGATAGGACTCAATAAGGTGCTACCACTCCTTGTATATGTTAGCCAACCCTGGTGACAATGATTATTGTCTCCTTAAAAGCTTAGGGAACCAACTTTTAGTGGGCGACCTGTTTCGCCTTTGTATATTTTACCACAACTGCAAGGGATGGAGTAAACACAGTTCTTGATCATGTTGAATTTCGTTCATGGCTTGACCCGGAAGAGATATCTCCGGAGAGTTGAAACACTTGTGAATTTTTTCCTGATGTCATATGTACTACATATCTCTTGAATCCTTTGGCTAGTCCTTTCACAGAGGCAAACATACTGTGGTGAGTTTTCGGATATTGTCCTCTAAAAATAATCACACATAATAGTTGTAATTCTAGTCCAGTAAGAACATTTAAGTTTATAAGTCCCCCAAAAAATTATTCTAAAAACTGTCCAGCAGGACACATAGCGTAACGGTTATAGGTGCTTTTTCCCTAAGCTTTTAAAGAGACGATCATCCGGAGGTTGTCGGTTAAATCCTGACTGCAAGCGAGTAACAATACAGGAATTCTTAACATTGTACCCGGTTATGGTTAAGAGAATCGGAACAGGTGACCCCCGTGGATTCAATAAAGGACGTAGTTCGAAGTTCTGTGTAGGTTCCCGAGTTCAACAAACACCTGAAGAAGGCCGGAGGAAATATTGCCCGAAACGTTGTGGAAATAACAAAGGTGAAGACAATAGTCCTAAAACCATTAATGATAAAAATCATCATGCTTCGTCTCAGAAATTCAGACAACAAACACCTGAAAAAGGCTGGAGGACATATCAGCCGAAACGTTGTGTAAATAACAATAAAGATGAAGACAATAGTCCGAAAACCATTAATGATAAAAATCATCAAGTTTCGTCTCAGAAATTCAGACAACCAAACTATTATTTTTTCATTTTCTTTCTATTTAGTCATATATTTTAAAAGACAAATTCATCTGGTCTCTTTACTATAAGTAAAAAGTTAGGTAGACTGGACTTTTTAGTACGGCAACCAATCTAGGAGAAGAATACTGTGAAATAAAAATGTACTCGGACTAAGAATTGACCTTGTGTCGTATCCTACTCGACTGAGGGGGGGGGGGCGTTCGAAGATACTTGCATTCTACTTGAGCACCTAGTGTGATGTAATAGTTAGCGAGCTAGACTAGCAAACCTTTACCAGTGAGTTCGAGTCTCACTAGGTATCTCTTTTATACGACCTTGTGCCACGTCTAAGCAAACAGTTTAGTAAATTACAAGTATACCTGCGTTTGAGTGCTTCGGGTTGTATAATGGTTAACAAGCAACCCTAGCAAATCTTTACGAATGGGTTCAAGTCTCACTGGGTATACCATTTATTCGGCCTTGTGCCACATTTAAGCAAAAAGCTTTGTAAATTACGACATTTTACTTGATTCCGTTGTTTAATACGAACAAGTCGTCTTTAAAGTTTTTTTTTTAAGCGGGTGGGATCATTACAGAAAAGTCTTCGCTAAAAATTAAGAGAACATAAATCATCATTTAAAGTCTGTTCCCCGTAATTATACGATAGCATAGTGGTTAGTGTTCGCCAATAACCCGGGAGACCTGGGTTCAATCCCAGGTCGAGTCATACCAAAGACTCAAAAAATGGTACTTGATGCCTCCTTGCTTGACACTCGGCATTATCAGGTACAGATCAAAGGTAAAGTGAAGCCATACAGGGAAAGGGGTAGCACTCCCCCACACCTTGGTGTAGTAGCTATCGAAAAGAGTGAGTTTGGGCCACCCTCTACAACGGTCGCCATCTTTACTTTACTTACTTGTACCATAAAAGGCCTGGAGTGTAATCATTCCGACGAGGACAACTGAGAATTTGTCCGAAAATTGTATTTTCATGAACAGTGGTACCTAAACGGTATTAGGAAATTAAGTCTGAGAAGGAAACGCTTAGACAAAACCATTGGAATTAGGTAATTTACAAAGTTCTTTGCTTCGATGTGGCACAAGGCCGAATGAATGGGACGCCCAATGAGACTCGAACTCACTGGTGTAGGTTCGCTAGTCTAGCTTGCTAACCGTTACACCACCCGAGGTAATTTACAAAGCTCTTTGCTTCGATGTGGCTCAAGGCCGAATGAATAGGGTGCCCAATGAGACTCGAACTCACTCGTGTTGGTTCGCTAGTCTAGCTTCGATGTGGCACAAGGCCGAATGAATGAGGCGCCCAATGAGACTTGAACTCACTCGTATTGGTTCGCTAGTCTAGCTTGCTAACCGTTACACCACCAGAGGTGCCCAAACCATTTGAATTAGTTTCAATTTGTCTGATCTCCAAAATATTTATAAACAGATTAGCGATTCTTTTAAAAGTTATTGAATAGACATTAATGTTGTACATTAGACCTTTTCCGAACATTTTTTATTTTATTTTATCTTAATTTTTTATCATCTTATGTTATTTTTTAATTTTACTAACTTATTTTTAAAAAAAAATTTTTTAAACACAACTTTACTTTTTTTTAAAAACTTATATATATATATATATATATATAAAATTTGCTTGGGTACCTTGAGGGGTGTAATATTTTGCAAGCAAGATTATGAAATCTTGGCGACTGAGTTCGAGTCTCATTGGGTACTCCTTTCATACTGCCTTGTGCCACGTCTAAGTAAAAAGCTTTGTAAATTACCAAATGTATCTCACTTCATGTACAACTGTCTAAAGTCTTCAAGAATGTCTTGAAAACAATTACTATTAAATGAAAAATAAATCTTTAACAATTCAGTCATGTAAGACTCTACAAAACTATAAAAAGAAATTTACTCCCCCCCCCTCTGATGCGCCAAATGTGAAACAATCCGTCGAAATTGAAGGTGATTTGTCCCCCCTCCAAACCGGTGACGTGACTCACAGCCAACCAGCCAAGAAAGACGAGAGTTGAGGTAACTTTCAAATCTGTTTAAGGATTTTCAGTTCTCTTGGGAAAAGTCTTCATTTAGAAGAATCAAGTTAAAATGAACCAGTGAGGTGATCATAAAGTTGGATTGGTTTCGTGGCATATCGGCCATTGTAGGTTATTTAATGCCAATTTCTGTTTATACACTATAAAATATATAATTTGAAAGCATTTTTAAACGAGCCTGAGCTTTTTTGTCCTTTTTTTTTCCACACAGTTAAATGTTTTCATGTGTTGCTATGTACCTGCAAAAATTTCTCACATTTTCTTTTTTCGCGCACGTTAAAATAGATGTGTAATATCAATTTACCGGTAATTCAGTTTGTTTAAAAAAATTTTAACCACTTTATAAGCCCTCAATTACTGCTTTTGTTTCTACAGCTAAATGGTTTCAATTATTGCTATCTAACATTAATAATTCTATTCAATATTATTCATTTGTTTACAGACAGTGAAGTGGTTACAAGTATTGCGATGTAACCAATTATTCACTTTAGACACACAGCCAAGTGTTTCTATGAATTGTTATTTAACAACAGTAATAATTCTATTCAATATCATTTATTCGTTTGTACACAGTTAAATGGTTCCAAGCATTGCTATGACTCGCCAACAATTCAATTAAACATCAGTTATTTGTTTAGTTAAATGGTTAAACAGTTCTGTTAGAATTCAATTTAGTATAATTCGTTTGCAATCAAACAGTTCTATTTGACTCGTAGATAGGACCTATCGGGTGCTACCTATAGTGGCCTGAGTGGACCTGGGAACGGTGGCAATGAAATGGTACTCGGCATTCCCCGACGCTCCAGCATTACTGGAACCTCATCATTAGATTGTTTAGTGTCCTATCGGGATACACATTGGAAGTGGGGTCTTATCTACTCTACAGATGTAGTCAGTGTATTCTTCAGCACCCCCCTCTAGCTGACTGTATTTAAGTTGGGGTTCACGCTACACTATACCAATAATGCATTATATATAAGTTTTTTTTTTTTTTTTTTTTTTTGTTCTCGGTACTTATGCATTTGTTACCGCAAAAAAGCCGAATTTTCCCGAGCGTTTCCGGGCCGATAACGGAAAGAATAGGAATATTCCGGAACGAAATTTAAGCAACGAGACGATAAAATAAGTTAACCAATTTGTTGACAAAACGCATGAAGACCAATGGATAATGTTACCAACCTTTTCAGGAGAAAAAGAATAATTCAAGTCAATGTATGGTAATTTTCAATATGAAAAAATACTTTATCTTTATCTAAATACCTTTTTTTTTCTTTTGTGGTATTTGTGTATTAATTTTTTTTTTTTTTTTCGTATTTATGCACTTATTGTACCGTGCAAAAGTAATAAGGTGTTAATTTAGAAATCCATTCTTACCATGGGGAGGGAGGGTGTTTTGTAACTATTCTGTACTTTCACCTAACACTTTAATAATAATCCACATCCTGCATTTGGTGTTACGGCATCTCCAGGTATAACTATTCCTTCTTTTTTTTTTTTAGGTGGCAACGATGCTCACATGCCCGGCAACTTTTAATTTTGCCAATAAGGTTTTTTTCTTGGCAGAATTGGATCACCATTTCTGCACATTGTAGATTTTCGTTTAGTTGCGATAAATTAATGTTTACATTTGTTTGTAACTTAGTGAACAAATTGAATTATTTTATCTTAAATTTGATTAGCTAGGCGTTTCGGCATATTCCGATATTTTCCGGAAACGTTCGGGAAAGTTCGGCTTTTTTGCGATAACATAGATGCATCAGCCTTTTTTTGAGGTTATCCTAGCTTGTAATTTTCATAGGTTATTAAGCGTCAAAGCCATTTTTATGGAAAATTGTAATGGTATTGTTTAATAATTGCTTGACGAGGATTAAGGAGTTCAAACCTTCCTGAGGGTAGAAGAGTAAAGTGAACGTAAAAACGCGACTCGAGTTTGAACTCTCGTCTACAATCTTGCAGTCTAGCACGTTAGCCACGATATCAAGGTGACTCTGTCGAACGAGTTTTTACTCGCATTTATAATATTTTTTCTTTCTAAATCGGTTTTCTTGTCTCTTTCCAGGCTTTTTCGATGGACAATATCCCATGTTAGTTTCCTCAGATGTGAATTTTGTAGTCGCTGACAATTCTCTGAAAAGTGTCCAAGACTTTTCTTTTTCTGTATATTTTATGAACAAACGTCGAAATTATATATATATATATATATATATATATATATATTAATCTTAATGTATAGATTTTAAGACTTTATATATAATCTTATGATATCCGTGCGTTATTCACAGCCGAAGACATCTTTTCAAAACAGTAGTGGTACTATCTAATCCAAAAGCTTGCGGGTACAAGATTCCATCCCCCCTTTTGTAGGGGTATTAATTCCAAAATGAACGTAATCGCGTGACCTGATGTCAAATTAATGTCATGTCTTACTTATATATGTAAAACCAAAAAAGACATCGACACGCGGCGAACGAAGACATGGAAAGCTATCGATCATACGGAAATCAGACCTGACCGATAAAATGAAACGCAGTTTCTTCCAAGCAGCGGTCGTGTCAATACTACTATATGGATGCACTACTTGGACGCTAACAAAACGGCTAAAGAAAAGGCTAGACGGCATTTACACAAGAATGCTGTGAGCAATATTGAACAAGTCCTGGAGGCAACACCCAACAAAGCACCAACTATACGGCCACCTACCTCCCATCACGAAAACTATCCAGGTTAGAGGAACCAGACATGCAGGACATTGCTGGAGAAGCAGGGGCGAGCTCATAAGTGATGTACTCCTATGGACCCCCACATATGGCCGAGCAAAAGCAGTAAGACCAGCTCGAACATTCATGCAGCAACTATGTAAGAATACGGGATGTATCCTTGAAGACATGCCAGAGGTGATGAACGATAGGGAGAAATGGCGAGAGAGGGTCAGGGATATCCGTGCTGGCGGCATGACATGATGATGATTGGTACTCTGGTTTTTAAACGAGCTCATTTATTTGCACACAGTCTAAATAGTTTCAATTGTTATCTCAGTGTAATTGACCCTCGACCGCCAACTTCTAGCATCTTTTTAAGGGAAAATAGGGTGAACAATTTAAAGAATATGGTTGGAGTAATCATATAGGTGCTAAGGTTAGACATACGGGTCACCACCCAGAGCGAACTTTTCACAGCACCCCGGAGCCAGTTTTGGACTTCGGTCCGGAGCGTGGCTCTGCCAAAAGAAACAATGGCAGACTTGGAGCCTTTTTAGGCACTTAGTTTCGACTAGGCTACCCTCGGGTGGGCGAGCTGCACTTTTGTCTCCTTTGTCACCCATGTATGCCACTAGACCTCGCGTCTAGTTTAAGCCGTAAACAGGCATACGTGCCTGGACCCACATTTGGGTTCGTGAAACTGCTTGCCTCATCAGGCTCACATTGCACCAAGTGAGCCAATGAGCAGCACAGACCAGCTCGTTCCCGACCTCCTCTCCCCTTTATCCCCACTTTAATCGGCCTTCGGGCTTTTGACCTTGTGTCAAGTCGTGTCTGGTGGGAGGCAGCGACAAATAAATAAGTCTCCTTGGGATGGGTGGTCATGCCAGTCGACAGGGTGGGGTAGGAATACCAGCGCTCTTCCAACGATGTGGTAGTCCAACACGTTAGCTACTACACCACGGGGACTCCTCCACCACAACATTTTGTCCAGTTGGTTAGGGCAGAAAAATACTGATTTACCCCAGTGCATATCCGCACTGGGTTAAGCTCCACCTCCACAGGTTTCCTAAATGTCTTATCTTTTCATAAATATTTCTCGTCGACTTTTTATTGGAGGTGTTGGTCATCGTTTAAAGATTTTTTAAAATTTATTTTTTTATTTTTATTTATTTATTTATTTTATTTTTTAGGACATCTTATATTGGGGATATATAAAAACCTCAGTTTGCCACTGTTAATGTTATTTAAGCCTAAACTAACATATTTACATTTACTTAAGTTATTGGGTTAGAGCTATTTCTCCGTGTTTAAAATCCTCTTATCATATTTACCCGACCCCTCCGCTCGGGCAGGATATAACACGAGGTCAAATTTTATGCGGAGTTTAACAGGTTTGAATTCAGAGTTTTCCTTCTAGACTAGTTGCCTCACCAAGGCAGAAGAACGTAGTCTGCCCTACTATTTACCCATAGCTGGAGGGAGAATATTTGGATCATACCTTTTCACAAGGGTATTAGTGCTATGTAAAATGCAATCAATCTCGTCCAGGATTTGAACTCGTGTCGCCGAGTCTATTTCCTACGACGATAACCATTACACCACGGGCACTATATATATATATATATATATATATATATATATATATATATATATATATATATATATATATATATATATATATATATATATATATATATATATATATATATATATATATATATATATATATATATATATATATATAATCTCAAACCGTCCGGAATTTTATTAAGTGAACTTTCGACTTGATCTTTTTTTTTCTCTCTTTCTTTCAGCATTCTTTTTGAGCTGTAAAATCCAAACTCGAAAGCCGTTCGCTTGCCATGGGATCAACAAAAAGTAAACACAAAAGATGTGACTCTAGTTTCTCACCCAAGAAATTACTGGCCAGTCGTAAAAGCAGCGAAATCTTTGAGAGTTTTCTCGTTGGCATCTGTACAAGTGGTTTCCAAAGGTCTAACAGCAGCATAAATTGGATTATTGACGAAACAAGCCCTCCTTCGCCTCCTCCTCCCTCTTCTGCTCCTCCACATCCTCTTCCTCCACCCTCTCCTCCCAGTCGAGAAGATTCCGGCCAACGGGGTCTCGCTGAAAACGAACAATTAAGTCCACACGTATTCGAGTCATCCCTGGGTTCGAATCCGGACTCTTCTTTTGAAAAAGACAAAAATGAAGTATTTGGCGAATATATTGTTGAAAAGTCCGAGAAAAATAAAGAAAAGACATCTATTAAATACCGGCCGTTGACATGAACTTTAAGATTTTTTTTCTTTGCTTAATGAAACTATAGATTGTCCAAGGAACAGGCGTCGTTCATGGTATACATTTTTTTTTTTTTTTTATCAGGGTGGGTGGAGATTTGTTAACGACTTCTTTATTTGTGTTTTTTTTTTCTTTGTTTTTTAATAAAGATTCAACTCAAACTTTATCGAGGTGTTTTTGTTTTTTTTTTTTTTTTTGGGGAAGGGAGGAATCTACAACATAAATTTTTTCCATTGTTTATGCTTCCTTCCCACAACACACTTTTTTTCTCTTCAATTGTTATTTATTTTTTGATCGGTATTTTCATTTTTTTCTTAAATCTTATAATTTTAAGTATCAATAGATTTGACTTTCTCTCTCTCTTTGTTATATAATTACGGAATGATTTTTTTTTTTTTTTTAATAAATCATTTTTTTGTTAATTATATTTTATCATTAGGTTTGGTAGGGTTTTGAACTATTCAGGTATTAGTGCAGGTGTTCATGCTCGCCCGCAGAGGATATGACAATCACAAATGTCATAATAAAAACGCCAGATAGTAAAAGAGACTGGGGTGTGAATGACGTCATGGCCGGAAGCGATGGGCTGTTGAGATTTGACTCTGGGCCGGGCAGTCCAGCTGAAGCGTTGGCTGTGGGCGATGTAGGAACAGTCAGCATAGTAAAAATTGTCTCTCTCTCTCCTCGTGTCGAAAACGTAAACTCAAGAAGTTAAACGTTTCAAACCCGAACAAAGAGTCGTCAGTGTTTCGGGATTTCTCTGCGTCTGGCTATTTTACATATTCGTATTTTGGCTATATTACATATCTTACTGACCCAGTAAGCTGGGGCTGTCTTTCCCTACGAGTGTCCTAGATATGACACTAAACAATCTGATGATGAGCGTCTAGTAATGCTGGAGCTTTGAGGTATAAGGAATACCATTTAATAGGCATCGCTGCCAGATCCACTCTGGCCCGGTGTGGTTGCACCTGGTAGGATCCTATCTATTGGTCAAATAGAACTAAACCTTGTACTTTGGGTTAGTAGGTAGTGTTCGCCAATGGTCCGGGAGACCTGGGTTCAATCCCAGGTCGTGTCATACCAAAGACTTTTTAAAAAATGGTACTTGATACCTCCTTGCTTAACACTCAGCAATATAGGGCATGTATCGAGGGTAAAGTGGAGTCATCATCATGTCACGCTGGTAGCACGGATATCCTTGACCCTCTCTCGCCACTCCTCCCTATCGTTCATCGGCCTAGGCAGGTCTTCAGGACAACATCCCGTATCCTCACATAGCTGCTGACTGTATGTTCGTGCTGGACGTCCTGCTTTTGCACGGCCATGTGTGGGGGTCCATAAGAGTACATCTCTTATGAGTTCGTCCCTGCTTCTCCAGCAGTGTCCTGCATGTCTGGTTCGTCTAACTTGAATAGTTTTCGTGATAGGAGGCAGGTGGCCGTACAGTTGGTGTCTTGTGGGGTCTTGCCGCCAGGACTTGTTCAAGATTGCACGCAGAATTCTTGTGTAATTGCCGTCTAGCTGCTTCTCCTGCCGTTTTGTTTGCGTCCATGTCGTTCACCCGTATAGCAGTATCGATGTGACCGCTGCCTGGAAGAAACTGCGTTTCATTTTATCGGTTAGGTCTGATTTCCATATAATCAATAGCCTATTGATAGCTGTCCATGCTTTCGTTAACCTCGTGTCGATGTCCTTTTCGGTTGATTCGACGCTGCTTCCTAGGTAAGTGAATTTGTCTACTAGTTTAAGAGGGGTTCCGTCTAGAGTGGAGATGTCCCTTGTTTGATTATAGCACATATATTCCGTTTTGTGTGCATTAACATAGAGGCCTATGCCTGCGGCTGCTCGTTCCAAACTATACAGTAGTGTTTCGGCTTGGTCGGGTGTATTTGCCAGTATCGCTATGTCATCGGCGTAGTCGGCGTCGGTAATTGTTTTTGCGGGGTACCTTCTGCTTCTTTTTTTCGTCAGCTCGAAGCCATTCTCACTGATTTTGTCAATCGATGTTCTAAGTACATAGTCTAGACAAATGATAAAGAGGTACGGAGCCAGAGTGTCCCCTTGTAGCACTCCTGCTACAATGTCGAAGTATTCTGTGTCTCCATCTGGTGATCGTACTTTTAATCAAGGGAAATCCAGCAATCTCGATGTAGTAGCTATTGAAAAGGGAGCTTTCTGGTCGCCCTCGACTACGGCCAACTATATGTATAAAAATTCATTTAGCACTAAACAACCTACAATGGTTGATATGCCATAACTCGCCAAATTCTATAGTTTTGTTTATCAGAATCAGCACTGTATCTGTCATACGCCCCACCAGCGTACGAGTATGGCACAAGGCCGTTTTTAAGGGGGTTAGGTCGCAGGGATGTAGCCCAGACGCGTTCGGCAGTTCGAAAATGCCTCTGGCCCCGTCGGCATTCCCCTTTTTGGGGCGCCAGGCGATAAACTTAACCCCCTCCAAGGATTGCTAAAGCCTGGGGGGACAGCTCCCCCCTAGGCCAGAGACATATCCAGTGATGAGACGCACCCGACCAAACCGTGCAGCACGCAATAAGGCCGGCCAAAGCGCGTACCACCAACTGGAAAAATTTTGCCGCTATGAATGAGCGCGCTTATATCGGAATCAGCACTCACTTGTGTAACTCCAAAAAAATCACTCCCTCTACCGGAAACTTGTAATATAAAGTATGGGGAGTCCTTATTCAAATACCCCCCACCCCAGAATGAAACCTCAATTTATTCTGATGAGGGTATTCACCCAAAGTTGGAATAAAAACAAGATGAAAGGAAAGCCAGTGTATTTTATTTCATCCACTTACTCCAGATGGGATATAATGGTTAGCAAGCTAGACTAGCAGTCCTACACGAGTGAGTTTGAGTCTCATTGGGGGTCCCATACCAATGGCCTTGTGCCACATCTAAACAGAAAGCTTAGTAATTTACTACACGAGTGATTTCGAGTCTCAGTGGGTGCCCTATCCATTCGATGTTGTGCCTCATCGAAGAAAAGAGCTTCGTAAATTACTACACGAGTGAGTTCGAGTCTCAGTGGGTGCCCTATTCATTCGGTGTTGTGCCACATCAAAGGAAAGAGCTTCGTAAATTACTACACGAGTGAGTTCGAGTCTCAGTGGGTGCCCTGTTCATTCGGTCTTGTGCCTCATCGAAGAAAAGAGCTTCGTAAATTACTACTCTAGAAAAATAAACCTGTGCCACGACAAATTCTTCTTTGGATAAAGATGTAGGGACAAGACTCATTTTTGACACAAAAGCATTAATACCCACTAAAATCCCGAGTACATTCCTAGTCTCTTACTAGTTTCTTTGTAAGATTCATTTCCATAATATGGCACATCATAGCGTGACTTTCGTTGAAGCAATATGATAACAATGTCTTAACTTAGGGGTTGGAAATTGGTTTAATCTATTTGCTACGTAAAAGAGAAACGCTTAGCTTTTCTTTGTAGGAAATGAAATCGATAATCCGATCAATTTTTAAGTGAAGTATTCGCCCATGGCTCAGGAGACAGGGGTTCAATCCCAGGTCGGGTCGTACCAGACTTAAAAAATGGCACTTGATACCTCCTTGCTTAACACACAGCATTATAAGGTACATATCAAGGGTAAAGGGGAGCAATCCAGGGGAAGGAGTAGTGCCCTCCCTCACACCTCGGTGTAGTAGCTATTGAAAAGGGAGCCTTCGACTACTACGACTAAAACTAAGACGAGCAAGACATACAGGACGAACTCAAAAGTGACTCTCCAATGGACCCCATCATATGGACGTGCCAGTGTTTGCTGACCAATAAAAACTTACCTAAAACTAGCTCTGTGCGGACACAGGATGTAGCTCGGAAGGCTTGCCGGAAGCGATGGATGATAGGGAGGAAAGGAGAGAGAGAGAGAGAGTCAGGTGATAATAGATGGTTTTAATTCAGTTTACCTACTCTTGTAACATATTGACCCTTGACCGAGCAATCAATCAAGAGATGCACCTGTGTAAATAAGCGTAATAACAGCGGAAGCAGGTGGATGTCAAACAAAAATATAACCAGGACACAGACAGCTTGAGTTCCAGTTGCAGTTGGTGCCAGTTGGGGACAAAATGCTGAATTGAGAGCCAGCGGCAGACAGAGGGCTTTGGGCCCTTAGCAACCCAGCCAAGATGAGAAAGAAGTACTGCTGGGTCAATATAACAGTCTGTCCCCGTCTCCAGTCCATCTCTCGCACACGACCAACATCATCCCTTTCGAGAATAAAGTAGGAGAGATATATTTTTTATAAAGAAGTGTGATCGTTCGTTCATTGAAGTTCGTCATTATTGTTGACTATATTTCTGCTTATATTTGTATTATGTATGTGGCTATACAACACTCTTAGACTGGTTGCCAAACCAAAACTAAAGAATCCAGTCTGTCCAATTTACCAATGTTATATAACATATGACATGGATTTTCGGTTCGTTCCTAGTGACACCGTTTGCTTTGACAAGCTGTCACGTTGTGATTAGTAAACAGGGCGATGGCAGTGGTCGGAGTAGTCAGGTCCAACAGGTGTGTAACCGAAAGGAGACCACGTGATAACTACGCAGTCAGATTTAGACAGAAAGCAGAGAATTGACAGTCGATCCAGGGACACACTGCCGATCAGAGGCGTTAGGTGGTCTCTGATGATACGGCTTGCAAGGGAGTACAAGCGTTGGCACCCCTTGGCTCCTGGAAGAAGATATGGGACAAGAAGAAGTCCCCTCTCTGAGTATATGTTTCTCCATCTATCTCTCAAACTAACAACAAAGAGTGGGCCCCTTTCGAGAATAAAATGAGAGATATATTTTTATAAAGAAGGGTTGTAGAACATTCACCAAAATAGGACCAAGATACGAATATATGAAATATACAGGTATGTAAAACGTTCATATGCATGAGAATCCCGAAACACTAACAACTCTCGGTAGTTCAGGTACGAAACGTTTATTGACATCTTGAGTTTAGTCTTTCGACACGAGGAGAGAGAGACACAATTTTTATTATGCTGATCGTTCCATCTGACCCAACAAACGCCCGGCGCATCCCGTAGACCACAACTCGACTGGCCTCACCCAGGACCGAATCTCAACTCACTTCGTCCAGCGTCAGATCTCAACCCCCAGCTTTTTTCAAAATAACCAAGAATCTTAGCCCCTCGCTTCCGAGCATGACGTAATCCACATCCCATTTCCCATCTGGGTTTTTTTTATTATGACATCTGTGATTATCACATCCTCCGCGCGCTAGCGTGAACACCTGCACTCAATGAGTACACCTTCACGTGCACTAAGTCGAATAGTTCTAAGCTTAACTAAAACGAATGATAAGATATAACCAAAGAAAAATGATGATATAAAAAAATCGTTCCGCAATTATATAACAGAGTTTCGTTTGTTCATTGAAGTTCGTAGATCATGTTTGACTGTTATACAACACCCATAGCAGTGAGAAGAGATGATTCATGCCTTTTATTAAACAAAAAGAACGGGACGCGAAGTGAAAAACGAAAACAGCCTTGACCGGGATATGAACTCTGATCACCGATTCATTTTCTCCACTGTTTTTGGTTTGTTTTTTTTTTGTTTAATGGCATATCAACTTTTGTAGGTTATTTAATGCCAATGCCATTCTCCTAGAAGAACAGTAGTGGCACTATTTAACCCATAGCTTGGAGGATAAGGGTGTTCATACCTTTCCCAAGGGTATTTGCCCGAAAAGGAACGTAATAGCGCGACTGGAGTATGAACTCGCTTACCACGATTCCGTAGTCCATCGCTATAACCATTACACCACGAGGACACCCCCTTCCACTGTTTCATCATGGTTAATGTTACCTAATTAAAAACCTGAACAAAATCATTTAACAAAAAATATCTTTATTTTCAAAATGCATGTTTTCAGAATGAAAACAAATAAAACATGGAATTATACAATCAATATTTTTTAAGAGTTTTTTATGAGATATATTTAATGATACAGTTTTCATCTTGTTGTATGAAGATTTTTAAAAAGAAATAAATCGTGATCTTCAGAATCGGATATCAGATATGAATACTCAGGTATATAAAAACACAAACCTTCGTATAAATATAACAACATGCCTGTAAGATTTTATCAAGGAAGAGGCAAAATATCGATTCACAGTTGGCCATTTTTTCATAACATTGACAAGAACCCTTACCTCGGATTTTACCATCTTGGTACACATTTGTTGTGTTATTTGGGTAGAAATCGGCCGTCGTAACTAATTCTTCTGTTAGATTGTTTGATAAGAAAACGGTTTCGTTGATTTTATGCAATGTTGAATTGTCTGTGATTGACTCCGTGTTTTTTACCGTAAATTTATTATGAAATCTTCCAGACAAAAATGTCGGAGAAATTCGATCTGATCGGTTTTCAAAGGTTGACAGCTGGGGATTTAGAATTTTGGAATATTTTGAAGACACGATCGGCATTTGATCAAACGCCGATTTATTTCTTTGGGTCAAAGTTGATTTGGTTCTGACGTCGATGCTTTTGGTCAAGATGAAAGCAGAATCTACAGTTGACATGTCTGTTTCATTATTTCTTGTTTTTTGTATTTCAATGGTCGTTGTCTCAGAGTTTATGGAAAAATTTCCATCGGAATAGTTCTTAAATTTTTCTTTCATTTCTAATTTGCGACGTAATTCTTCGGAATTGGTTTGATGTTTTGAAGAGAGGGTCTCTGAATCTTTGAAAAATGCCTTTTTTGATCTGGGAGGATTTTTCAAAGACCCTTTGAATTCTTCAGATTGAATTACCATTTTTGTCTTTCGGGAGATCGTAGGTATTGTTTCGACTTTTAGATTTTCTGTGGTCGTAGTAGAAACCACAGTTTGATCAAATTCTTGGTAATATTTTTCTCGGCTAACCATTTTTTGTTTCTGTTCTGGTTCTGATTTAAACAATGAATCTTTATAATTTTTCTCATTATTTTCTTCTACTTTTGTAAAGTTACCTACTTTTTTATGCCTTGTGTAAAATGTTGGTCGATTTCTAGAGTTAAGAGTTTTTGGCAAAAAATTAGAGTTTACTATATGAGAAGCTTTTTCTGCTTCAGCTTGTGTCTTAGACTGAAAGTTACCTGCTGTTTCCAGGATTGGAAGCTTTACCAAATTTTCTTTAAATTTCTCCTGAGACCTTACCTCTTTCGTTGTTGGTCTTTGGAATTTAAAATTTTCCATAGTCACTGAAATTCCATTAGTCGTAAATGTTAGATCGTGTATTTGGTTATAGTCGGTTTGGTTTTTCGATCCAATTTCTGGTTCAGATTCCAAGAATGAATGGTCTTCTGTCTGTGGTTTTTGGTTAATTTCTGCAAATGATTTCATTTTATTACCTGCTTCTTTTTTGTCGTTTGGGTTTTGACCAAGTCCGTCAGTAAACGCCGCCACTGAGTCGGAGTAGAGATTCCGATTTCTGTTCGGTTTTGTGACCAGTTCAAATACAGATAATGGCGCTCTTGTCATTTGACTATCCAGTTGTTCCTCAGTTTTATTTTCTGGTCTCAGCTTCGAGGGGTCGTGTGTCGGTTCTATATTTAATGTTTCAGTTTTGTGAAAAGTAAGTTCGTTTGTTATAGGTTTCTCCCATTGGACAGTTGTCATCTTTGTTGCTGACATCTTAACCAATACAGATTCACCTGAAAGATAAATATTTAACAGTTAAGAAATAGGTACTTGTGGCCTTTAGATAAAAAGAGATATTGCTGATCGAAAGTTTTTTTCTACTGCTAGAGAAGTAGGGACGAGCTTATAAGTGATGAACTCCTGTGGACCCTTTCACATGGCCAAGCAAAGGCAGGACGACCAGCTAGAACCAACATACAACAGCTCTGTGCCGATACGGGATGTAGTCCTGAAGACCTGCCGGAAGCAATGGACGATAGGGAGGGGTGGCGAGAGAAGATCAGGAATATCCGTGCTGATAGCGTGACATGATGATGATGAGGCTTAGGGTATTTGCCCTGGCCTACGGAATTAATTTTTCCAGCAATTGCTTGGAAGTACGAGGTGCATACGATAAATTTCCAGACATTTTTCCTATGGACATCTAAAATTGTCGTAGACTCTTGAAAATTCAGTACGTCATTGCTATACATCTGATGAGACGACTGACTAATTTTTATAATTTCAGACTCAAATGGACAGGTACAGCAACTATTGGAATACACCCTACTAAAGCCTGATTGTCACAGCTGGAGAATTTCAAAAATGCAATCTGACACTTTAGAAGAACGATATGCAATAAAATTCTGTTTTAAACTTGGAAAAATGCCACAGAAACGTATGGAATGCTTCAGACTGCTTTTTGACCATCTTGCATGAATCGAGCATCAGTTTCTGAGTGGCATAGAAGATTCAAGGAAGGCAGGGAGTCTGTGAGGGATGATGAGAGGTGTGGGAGGAGTAAGGAAGTCAATACACCAGAGTTGATAGGCCAAAAGGTTAGGGATAGAGTTACTATTTTGAGGTTTTAAGGGAGTTCAGGAAGAGATTCCGTCGGAAGAGGCCAGCACTCTTCAAAGCGGGTCAGTGGCATTTCCAGCAGGACAATATACCAGTCCACAACTCCATCCTTGTCACAGACTATTTGACTGAGATGGGAATCAAGACAGTTTCTCACCCTCCTTGTAGTCCAGACCTTGCTCCCTGTGACTTTTGGTTATTCCCTAAGATCAGAGGCTGTCGTTTTGAGACAATTGAGGAGATGAAAGAGGCTGTGACGAAGGTCTTTGACACGCTTACACAAGAGGACTTTTATGGTGCCTTCCAGAAGTTGTTGGAACGGTACAACAAGTGTATTGCAGCCGGAGGATATTACTTCGAAGAGGACTAGAGTTTCATGTGTGTACTATCACTAAAAGTGCCAATACGAAAAAAGTCTGGAAACTTATCGTATGTACCTCGTAACAAAGGTGGTTGCAATAGGGACTTCGGAAAAGATGAAAAAATACAGATATTTATATCCTTCTGCGTCTTTACCATAATAATAATTCATTTAAATTTTATTTTGTTCATATTGGTTAAGGACTAAAGCGTTGCTGGTGGTCCCAATAAAGGGAGATGATTAGGCCGACAGAAATAAAAAAGAGATGAGACGGGAAGAGAGGAAAGTAAGTAGATGGAGAGAACGGGGACAAGTAAAATGAAAGACGTTCGCAGGGTTAGTGAGAAAGTGGCAAGTAGAGAAAAAGAGGAAGGTAGAAAGAGAGGTGTGCGGGTAGTGATGAGCAGAGATTGTTCAGGTAGAGAGAAAGTCTATTGAAGGTATGTTGGTAGAGAGAGGAAGCAAGTAAAGAGAAAGGAGACACGAATAAAGAGAGGGGCAAAGAAACATATTCACTGTTACGGGAAGAAATAAACTATAAATCAGAAACAAAACGAGTTCTATAAATTGGTATGGACAGATAATTAGATGGTTTGGTTTGGTTTGTTGGGTTTTATGGCATATCAACCTATATAGGTTATTTAACGCCAAATCCATTTTTATGTAAATAATATGTTCTTTTTAAAACAATTCAGTTTAGCATAAATACACAGTTTAATTGTCAAAAACATTTCTATTTCAAACTATTCAAGCAGTTATATGTATCAATTCAGTTCAGTGTGAATACAGTTTTAACGTCGAAAAACAGTTCTATTTCAAATAATCCAGTTAAGCATAAGCATGTAGTTTTAATATCAGTACGGTTTAATTGTCAAAACATTTCTATTTCAAGCTATTCAGTTTACTCAAACAATTCAGTTTAGCATAAGTATGCTGTTAGTTCTATTTAACCTACCCTATCAGGTGCTACTACTCCGGGCCAGAGTGGACCTGGGAGCGATGCCAATGCAATCAGTGTATTCTACAGCCCCAGCTGACTGGGCAATACGCAGAGTTAAATGTCAAACAGTTTTATTTCAGATAATTCAGTTCAGCATAAGTACACAGTTTAGACGTCAAAAACAGTTCTATTTCGAGCAATTCAGTTTAGCACTAGTACGTAGTTCCAATGACAAAACAGTTCTGTTTTAAACAATTCAATACGCAGTTTAAATGCAAAAATCAGTATAGTGAAAGAAGCACAGTTTAGTTCTATTTAACCCATAGATAGGACCCTGATCAGGTGCTACCACTCCGGGCCAGAGTGGACATGGGAGCGATGGCAATGAAGGGGTACTCCACATTCCCCAAAGCTCCAGCATTGCTGGAACCTCACCATCAGATTGTTTAGTGTCATATATTAGGACACTCGTTGGGGGGATCTTACCCCCCTGCAGAGGTGCAGTCGGTGTATTCTACAGCCCCACCTGACTGGGTAACAGATAATTAAATCGATAGATATGAAACGAATAAGATGGCTATGTGTTGTTGTATCATCATATTTACCAATCCCTCCGCTCGGCAGGGTTAGGTCAATTTTTAAGCGGAGTTTAACAGGTTTGAATTCAGATTTTTTTCTTTTCGTAGACTAATTGCCTCACCAAGGCTGAAGAACCTAGTCTGCCCTACTATTTACCCATACCCAGGGAGAATTATTGGATTCATACCTTTCCCAAGGGTATTAGTGCTATGTGAAATGCTATCAATCTCGTCTAGGATTTGAACTCGCGTCGCTGTGTCCATTTCCTACGGCGATAACCAATTACACCACGCGCACCTCCCTTTTATATATCCATGCCTTTCCAAAGGTTATAAACATGGTGAAATGCTTACCATATTTACCAATCCCTCCGCTCGGGCAGGATATGACACAAGGTCAGTTTTCAAGCGGAGTTCAACAGGTTTGAATTCAGAGTTTTTCCTTCTAGACTAGTTGCGTCAGCAAGGCTGAAGAACCTAATTTTCCCTACTATTTACCCATAGCTGGAGGGAGAATAATTGGATTCATACCTTTCCCCAGGGTATTAGTGCTATGTGAAATGCTATCAGTCTCGTCTAGGATTTGAACTCGTGTCGCCGTGTCCATTTCCTACGGCGATAACCATTACACCACGGGCACCTCCAATATGTGTTGTAGTATCATCCCTATTTTCGACACACAATAGATTCTTTCATTAAAAATATAACATTTGACTGAAATCCAATTGGGGGAGTTAGTTGCAAAGATGTTACGGTTTTGCCTAATTGTACCAACCCAGTCGGCTGGGGCATTCTACCGCCCCAGCCGACTGGGTCAGAAATAGAGAGAAAATTAAATTTTAGATACTTAAAATTATTAGATGAAAAAAAAAAAAAGTGGTAAAAACGGCACGGATCTGGTAAGGCGTGTCACGTCTCTAGATTCAGTAGTAAGTCGAAGCTCCCTGGTGCGGGTGCCAGGGGGGCCTAGCATTCGCGTCACGCGGCCAAAACATACATCGAGCTTCAGGGAGCCGTTCCCCTAGGCTCTAATCCTCACCAGAGGGGCGAGGTTTATCGCCTGGTGCCCGAGGAATGCTGATGGGGACTGATCAATTTTTGGAAATGATGGGTGCGTCTGGGCTACGGTCCTGAATCGGACCCACCTTAAAAAGGCTTTGTGTCGTACTCACCCGTTTGGTGGGGCGTTCAACAAATACCGTTGGTAGCAAAGATACACTGACGACATTGTATTACTTGTTTTACTTTAATAACCTTTATTCTTCTCTCTAAACTCGTTAGCACAACAGAAAATGCAAACAGTTTCGTTCAGAATTTGAACTTTATTCGTTGAGTTCATTTTCGGCAATAACCGTTACATCACCAGTGCCTCAACGAGATAGAGATGAATCCCTACTGCATAGTCTGAAGAAAACAGCAGGTGGCATTGGCTTCCACGTAAATACAGACAAAACAGAATTCAAATTGACGTACCTCGGTAGCTGCGTCTCATCAACTGAAAGTGACATCAATATGTGAAGAGTTAAAACATGAACTGCTTTAGATAGGTTATCGATAATCTGGAAGTCTAAACTCTCCGATAAAATAAGACAGCAGCAGTGTCAAGTCTACTGTATGGTTGCACCACATGGACGCTGAAGAAGCGTATAGAGAAAAACCTAGACGGGAGCTGCACAAGAATTTTGTGAGTTGTATTGAGCAAATCCTGGAAGCAACGTCCCACGAAACAACAGTTGTACGGCCACCTACCTCCAATCTCTAAAATCATCAAAGTAAGACGACCAAGGCATGCGGGACACTGCTGGAAAAGCAAGAACGAAATCTCCTGTGATTTTCTCCCATGGACCCTTTCACATGGACGTGTAAATGTTGGACGACCAAGAAGATCATACCTACAATACTTAAACTGAATTGTTTGATTAAACTGAATAGCTTGAAAAAGAAATGTTTTTGACAATTAAACCGTACTTACATTTAAACTGCGTGCTTATGTTAAACTGAATTATACCAAATAGAACTGTTTTTTGACATTGAAACTGTATTTACACTAAACTGAATTGTTTAACATAGAACTGTTTTGACATGTAACTGTGTGTAAACAAAATCTGTACTTATATTCAACTGAATTAGCTGAATTAAAACTGCTTGACTAAACTGAATTGGTCGAAATTGAAATGTTTTTACAATTAAACTTTACTTATATTTAAACTGTGTGCTTATGCTAAACTGAATTATTTGATATTGGACTGTTTTTGACAATGAAACTGTACTTACACTAAACTGAAT
Organism: Sepioteuthis lessoniana; assembly: GCA_963585895.1. Classification (NCBI taxonomy): domain Eukaryota; kingdom Metazoa; phylum Mollusca; class Cephalopoda; order Myopsida; family Loliginidae; genus Sepioteuthis; species Sepioteuthis lessoniana. The sequence continues at coordinate 10,972,977 of OY757944.1, forward strand.
TGTTATATATAACTGCTTTAATAAACTGAATAGTTTGAAATAGAAATCTTTTGGACAAACTGTATACTCATGCTAAACTGAATTGTTTGAAATAGAACTGATTATTAACATAAGAACGGATATAGCTTTAAGTAGCCTACAAAGGTTGATATGCCATAAAACCAAATTAAACCCAACTTCTCCAGCAGTGTCTCGCATGTCTGGTTCGTCTTACTTGAATACTTTTTTTTTAATGATAGACAAAGATATGAAAAGAATGTTCTACTTGCCATATAGGTGTTGCAGTGCTTTTAAGTCTGACAAGCTTAACACGGAAACCGGATAGTCAAATCTGAAGACCATGACTGAGCGCGGATCAGTGGAGTGACCAAGGCCGAGGGAATGACCAATGGCGTGTGAAGCTGCAAAAACAAGACTCGCCTTTCGGGTATCATCAGTCTGCCAACTTTCTGCCTCATCGAAAAAAATGTCGACATCTTTAAGATCAGGTATATTTTTCGCAGCTACGTGAACGTATACCTGACTGGAACCTGTTAAAAAATAAATAAGTAAATAATAAAAACAAGAGAAGGGGAGATAATTCATTGATAAATTTTTATTGGTTGGTTGGGTTTTATGGCATATCAACCATTGTTGGTTATTTAATGCCAAATCCTATTCATACGTATATATTAAATTTGTTGGATTTGGTTTATATGGGTTTCATGACATATCAACCATTGTAGGTTACCTAATAATAAACCCTCTTTATACATATATATATTAAATATATAGGATTTGGTTTGGTCGGGTTTTATGGCATATCAACCATTGTAGGTTATTTAATGCCAAATCCTCTTTATATTTATATATCAAATATATAGGATTTGTTTTGGTTGGGTTTTATGGCATATCAACCATTGTAGGTTATTTAATGCCAAATCCTCTTTATACATATATAGTAAATATATAGGATTTGGTTTAGTCGGGTTTTATGGCATATCAACCATTGTTTTGGTCGGGTTTTATGGCATATCAACCATTGTTTTGGTTGGGTTTATTGGCATATCAACCATTGTAGGCTATTTTATGCCAAATCCTCTTCATACATACATATTGAATATATCAGATTTGGTTAGGTTGGGTTTTATCGCATATCAATCATTGTAGGTTATTCAATGCAAAATCCTCTTCTCAAATGAATATCAAGTATATAGGATTTGGTTTGGTTGAGGTTTTTTGGCATATCAACCAGTGTAGGTTATTTAATGCCATATCCTCTCTCTCTCTCTCTCTATATATATATATATATATATATATATATGGAATTTTTTTTGGTTGCGTTTATTAGCATATCAACCATTGTAGGTTATTTAATGCCACTTTCTGTTTATACATATAAATTAAATATATATGATTTTTAAACATTTTTTGATAACACAATTCATTCATTTGCACAAAATTAAATGGTTTCAAGCATTGCTATGTAATATCAATTATTCAATCTAGGCACATTATTAGAGTTTCAAGTATTGCTATTGAATTCTAGTAATTTTAATCAACATTACTTATTCATTTGTTTGCCCAGTCAGCTGAGACGGTAGAAGACCGACTGCTTCTCTGGAGAGGGCAAGACTCCCTACTACAAATGTCCTGGATATGACACTAAACAATCAGATGTTGAGGTTCCAGTAATGCTGAAACTTTGGGGAATGCAGAGTACCCCATCATTGCCATCACTCCCAGGTTTATTCTGGCCCGGAGTGGTAGCACCTGATAAGGGACCTATCAATGGATTAAATAGAACTAAACAGTGGTTTCTTGAGTTTACTGCTTTTGCATTTAAACTGCGTATTTATGCTAAATTGAATTATTTAAAATAGAGCTGTTTTGAAATCTAAACTGTGTACTTTTGTTAAACTGAATCATCTGAAATAAAACTGTTTTGAGATTTAACTCTGTATTGCCCAGCCGGCTGGAGCTGTAGAATACACCGACTGCACCTTTATAGAGGGTTAAGACCACCCCAATGAGTGTCCTGGTATGACACTAAACAATCAGATGGCAAGGTTCCAGTAATGCTGAAACTTTGGGGAATGCGGATTACCCCTTCATTGCCATTGCTCCCAGGTCCACACTGGCCCGGAATGGTAGGACTTGATTGGGCTCTATCTATGGGTTAAATAAAACTAAGCTATATACTTACGCTAAGCTGAATTGTTTGAATTAGAACTGTTTGACTAATCTAAATTTCTTGAAATAGAAATATTTTCGACAATTAAACAGTGTACTTACATTTAAACTGTGTAATTATACTAAACTGATTTGGTTGAAATAGAACTGTTTTGACACTGAAATTTTACTTACGCTTAACCTAATTGTTTAATATAGAACTGTTTCGACACTTAACTGTGTGTAAAAAAAATCTATCCTTATACCAAACTGAATTAGCTGAATTAGAACTGTTTGACTAAACTGAATAGTTTGAAATAGGACTGATTTGTTTGAAATAGAACTGATTATTTGTTTTAAAATGGATTTGGCATTAAATGACCTACAAACGTTGATATGCCATAAAACCCAAACAACCCAACAACCAACCATCCTTTATTTGTAGTTAAATGATTCCATGTATTGCTATGTATCGCTAACAATTCAACTAAATATCAGTCATTTGTTTGCACACAGTTAATGATCAAACAGTTCTATTTCAAACAATTCAATTTATCAAAAATCTATTGGTTTTACTGTTTAGATGTCAGATATACCATTTGAATCATAGATAGGACCCTGTCACGGGCTACCAATCAGAGCTACGGTGGATCTGGAAGCTATGGCATTCCCCAAAGCACCAACATTACTGAAACTTCACCATCAGATTGTTTAGAGTCATAACCAGGACACTCATTGTAGAGGTTCTAACCCTTCTGCAGAGATGCAGTTGGTGTATTCTACAACCCCAGCCGACTAAGTTCTCCCTTAAATGGTTTCATATATTGCTATCTAACATCAATAGTTTTATTTTCACACAGTTAAATGATTTCAAGCATCGCTTTATAACACAATCATTTCAATTCCGGCACATAGAGTTTCAAGTATTCCTTATCAACACTAATAATTCTATTCAACATTACTCTTTTGTTTGTACACAGTTAAATTGCTCCAAGTATCGCTGTCACTTGCTTGTACACCGTTTAAATGTCAAACTGTCCTATTTAAACCATAGATAGGACCCCATCAGGTGCTACCACTCCGGGTCAGAGTGGATCTGAGAGCAATGGCAATGAAGTTCCGCCATTACTGGAGCCTAACCTTCAGATTGCTTAATGTTATATCTTGGATACTTTTTTATGGGGGAGGGGTCTTACCCCTCAGCAGAGATGCAGTTAGTGAATTCTACAGCTCCAGTCTACTGCGCTGTTACATAATGAACTGCAACATCTTAGTCGTATTGATCTTTCTTACCAACTTAACCCTGTGTGTACACAAATTAGGTCGAGAGAAATAATTCCTGGAAATCATATTAATACTATACAGTATACAGGAATACTTGCTTTGGTTTTGTTTATTTGTTTAACGGCATGTCAACCTACGTGGGTTATTTAATGTTAAGTCATCCTTATAAAAGAGCAGTTATGGTACTAATTAACCCATACTCGAAGATAAGGGAGTACAAGCCTTTCTCTATTAGTATTAGTCCGAAAGTGAACGGAATAGCGTGACTGGAGATTGAACTTACATCAACGCAGCTGTTCAGCAATTTAGCCTCTACGCCACAGAGATTGCTCCCTAGTAATACTTGGAACCATATAACTGTGTGCAAATTATTTTTATTAGATAGGAATACTTGAAACCATACAACAGTGTGCAAATTATTTGTATTAGATAGGAATACTTGAAAGTACTGAATTGCGCGCAAAATATTTGTATGAGATAGGAATACTTGAAACCATACAACTGTGTACAAATTATTTGTATTTGATAGGAATACTTGAAACCATACAACTGTGTGCAAATTATTTGTATTAGATAGGAATACTTGAAACCATATTACTGTGTGCAAATTATTTGTATTAGATAGGAATACTTGAAACAATACAACTGTGTGCAAATTATTTGTATTAGATAAGAATACTTGAAACCATATAATTGTGTGCAAATTATTTGTATTAGATAGGAATACTTGAAACCATACAACTGTGTACAAATTGTTTGTATTAGATAGGAATACTTGAAACAATACAACAGTGTGGAAATTATTTGTATTAGATAGGAATACTTGAAACTATTGAATTGCATGCAAAATATTTGTATGAGATAGGAATACTTGAAACCATACAACAATGTGCAAATTATTTGTACGCGATTCCTTTATAGCTAGGCATAAAATAGATCATTAATACACTTTTATATCATTATTTTTTGGTTTTTACATAGCCACTTTTTTTAAAACTGAGGACTATTCTAAATAAGAACCCAGATCCATGGAGTTCAGGGTTCAATACCCGGTCCAGTCATACTAATGACTCAAAAATGTTACTTGATGCTTCCTTGCTTAGCACCCAGCATTATAATGTTTGGATGAGGAGTAAGTGGAGCAATCTATGGAAGGGAGCTGCCGCCTCCCCTATACCTCAGTGTAGTAGCTATTGAAAAGTGAGCCTTCAGGTTGCCCTCGACTACGGTCGCCAACTTTAGATTTTGTTTATAGTTGAGCCTACCTTGGCCATCGAAACTGTGTCCGTTAGGCGGATATCTCCAGGTGAATGAAAAACGGATATCAGCATTGTCGCAAGAAACTTCAGTGAATTTAAAGTTGGTATCTTGAGACCAAATTCGGAATGCCAACTTTATCATTTTTCTGGAATGAAAAGAAGAATAAAAAAAAAATGGTGAATAACCAAATTATTTTCTATTTTAATCAAACAGTGTAACAATTCTTTAAAGTATAATTCATCTTACTTCTTCCAACACGAAACTGATTCTCTATCCTTGTTATTGATACTCTCTCTCTATCTCTATCTCTCTATCGCTCTCTCTATCTCTCTCTTTCTCTCTCTCTCTCTCACTCTATCTATTTCAACCTGTTACTCTCCTTTATGTCCCTCTCCTCTCTCTCTCTATCTATCTATCTATTTCAACCTGTTACTCTCTTTATGTCCCTCTCCTCTCTCTCTCTCTATCTATCTATCTATCTATTTCAACCTGTTACTCTCCTTTATGTCCCTCTCCCCCCTCTCTCTCTCTCTCTCTATCTATCTATTTCAACCTGTTACTCTCCTTTAAGTCCCTCTCCTCTCTCTCTCTCTCTATCTATCTATTTCAACCTGTTACTCTCCTTTATGTCCCTCTCCCCCTCTCTCTCTCTCTATCTATCTATTTCAACCTGTTACTCTCCTTTAAGTCCCTCTCCTCTCTCTCTCTCTCTCTCTCTCTCTCTCTCTCACTCTGCTTCTCTATTTACTTTCACCCTCTCTTTATCTGCTCCTCTCTTTCATTGTACCTGTTCCTCTCCATCATGTTACCCCCTATCTATCTATCTATCTATCTCAACCTGTTCCTCTCCTTCATGTCCCTCTTCCCACTTCTCTCTCTCTCTGCTTCTCTATTTACTTTCACCCTCTCTTTATCTGCTCCTCTCTTTCATTGTACTTATTCCTTTCCTTCATGTTAGCCCCTATCTATCTATCTATCTATTTCAACCTGTTCCTCTCCTTCATGTCCCTCTCCTCTCTCTCTCTCTCTCTCTCTCTCTGTCTCTCTCTGCTTCTCTATTTACTTTCTCCCTCTCTTTATCTCTTCCTCTCTTTCACTGTACATGCTCTTTTACTAACTTGTCACCCTTTCTCTCTAGTTTTCTTCTTCCTGTCTCTCTCTCACGAATCACGTCACTATTTCCCTGCTTCTCTCTTTAATTGCTTCTCTCTCTCTCTCTATCTCTCTCTTTCTCTCTCTGCTTTTCTTTTTAGTTGTCTATCTCTTTCTACCAGACTTCATCTTTACTTCCCCTCAGTCTGTCTGTCGGTCTCTCTCTCTCTCTCTCTGTTTTTATCTTTACTTCACCCTTTTCGCTATCTACCTCTTTTTCTCTACTTGTCTTCTCGCTACCTCAGCGAGTCTCTGTCTCTTTGTTCCATACGCTCTCTATTCGATCACACCCTTTCGACCAGGTCTTTTTTTCTTTAACTCTCCTTCTTTCTCTGCTTCTATCCAACTCTCTTTCTCTACACCTTAGTCTCCCTCTCTCTCATTTACTCAACCAACATCCCTCACTCTGTTTTTTTTTGTTTTTTTTTGGTCGATCGACCAAAGCGCTTCCCATCATTGGGATGAAGAAAGCTTTATTTTTGAAACCTTGTGAGTAAAGAAAATAGAAAGGAATTACCGTTATGAGGAAAAAGACAGACACATATATAAACAGACTGGACAGAGACAGATAGGTTTGGTTTTATGGCATGTCAGCCATTCTTGGTTATTTAATGCCAAATCCTTTTTTTAAAACATTTTGTAGATACTCACAGTTAAATGAGCAATTCTATTTCAAACAATTCAATTTAACAAAAGAGATTTGTGGCCCAGTAGAATACAGAATAATCTGATGGTGAGGTTCCAGTGATGCCGGGAATATATATATATATATATATATATATATATATATATATATATATATATATATTCCCAGCATCACTGGATATATATATCTTCTTTTTTTTTTTTTTTCATCATACAACGTGCGATACCCTAGCCTCATCAGCCACCAACGAGGGTGATAACACAGTTTCGGTAGCTCAAGGCGGTACTGCCACTCCTGGCGCTACCAAGCAGCTTTTGCCACCGGATAGGGTATTCTGATGGTGAGGTTCCAGTGATGCCGGGAATATATATATATATATATTCCCAGCATCACTGGATATATATATATATATATATATATATATAAAGAATAAGTGGCCGTGGTGTAATGGTTACCACCGTTGTAAACAAACACGGTGATAAGAGTTCAAATCTTATCCGAGGCTGATTCCATCTCACATAGTCCTCATACCCTTGTAAAAGGTATAAAACCAATTATTCTCCCCCCCCCCCCAGCTATTGATAAATAAAAGGGCAGACAGGTTTTTTTTAGCCTTGGTTAGTCAGCCAATCTGGGAGAAGGAAAACTCTGAATTCAAAAATTTTAAACTGCGCTCGAGAAAATTGACCTTGTTTCACATGCCGCCTGTGACATGAATAGATAGAAATTATTCTTGTTCGATTTCGTTAACAAATTTGAATATATATATATATATATATATAAGCAGGCCAAGAGAGGCGAAGAAACATATGTACAGACGGATAAGTGGCCCAGTCAGCTGGGACTGCAGAATACACCGACTACATCTCAGTAGATGTGTAAGACTCCCCCAACGAATGTCCTGTTTATGACACTAAACAATCTGATAGTGAGGCTCCGCTAATGCTGAAGCTTTGGAGAATGCTGACTGCCCCTATATTGCCATTGCCCCTAGGTCAACCCTGGCTGGGAGTGGTAGCACCTGATAGCGTCCTATCTATGGGTCAAATAGAACTAAACTGTGTAGTTATGCTAAATTGAATTGTTTGAAATAGAACTGTTTTGACATTTAATTGTATGTAAGCAAAAACTATACTTATACTAAACTGAATTGTTTACAAAAGAATTGTTTATATATATGAAATAGATTTGGCATAAAATAACCCTCAATGGATGATATGCCATAAAACCAAGTCATCAACAACAACAGACCGATATGAATGATCCGATATATAATGAACAGGCAGAAATATATTTCCTCTCCGCCTGGTGTTGAGCACTCTGGCGAAGGAATTAACGGCTGCCAGCTGCGTAATGCAGAATTCTTCTAAGGAATTGAGCACTCCGTGATCCGATAGCGTAAAATGTAAAAAAATGAAAGTTGATACAAAATGCGTTAAATTCCCGATCTGACGTAGGTCGTTGAAATGGCTGAGCGATAAGTTATCGGTCTAACGAAAAGTTAGAAGGATTTCGATCCCAGCTTTAAGCATTCAATGTGTCTAGACACACTGAAGAGTTATGATACTAAGAAACAGTCTGTCTTTGGTTTGGTTTCTTTGTTTTAATGGCATATCAACCTTTATAGGGTATTTAATTCTTAAGCCATCCACCTAGAAGAACAGTCGTAGTACTATTTCACCTATATCTGGGAGAACAAGGGGGTTCTATACCTTTCCCCTAATATTTGCCAATGACTTGGAAGACCAGGTTTCAGTCCCAGGTCGCGTCATACCAAAGACTTAAAAATGGTACTTGATACTTCCTTGCTTAACACTCGGTATTATAAGGTACGCATCAATGGTAAAGTGTAGCAATCCACGGAAAGGAGTAGCGCCCTCGGATATACCTCAGTGTAGTAGCTATTGAAAAGGGAGCCCTCAGGTCACCCTCGACTAAAGGGAGACAACTTTACTGTACTTTATACCTTTCCCAATGGTATTTGTCCGAAAGTGAACGTAATAGCCCGACTGGAGTTCGAAATCGCTCACTACGGTTCCGCAGTCCAGTGTTTTAACCATTACACCACGAGAGGACTATATATCTTTTTCTCCATGAAGAAATTTTTTTTAAAAGCACTACAGAAAACGACCAATATTTTACTGCATTCGAAATTTTGGGGGGCCCACCACCAGCAAGTAAGTCAACTATTTTTCTGAATATCTTGGATGATTGATATTGCTTACCTTTGTACACAGAGAGAAAGTTTTTTTGACGGAATCTTCAAACACCAGTTCAAATGAAACTTTTTCCATTTACCTGGGAATAAAAATCAATAAAAAAATATTTAGCAGAATCGGCCAAATAACATCGATTTTAAAAAACAAAAAACAAAACAAAACAAAACAAAAAACTTCCTGACCACCAGCTAATGTTATATAATTAAGGAATGATTTTTTATATTAATCATTGTTCATTAATTATATTTTATCATTCAGTTTGGTTGGGCTTTGAACTATTCGGCTCTTAGTTCAGGAGCACAATCGTTGAGTACAGTTTTGAGCTGGCGCACAAAGGATATGACAATCACGATTGTCATAATAAATCCCAGATAGGAAATGTGGCTGGAGTGTGAATGACGTCATGCCCGGAAGCGTTGGTCCTGAGAATTTGAGGATTTTGAAAAAGAGTCAGTTGTGAGTTGACTTTTGAACCATGTAGGCAGACAGTTGCGTTCTCTGCTATTTAAGCGGACAGTTGAATTTGGGGTCCGACCATGGTGTGGAGAAGTTGGGGTCCGACCATGGTGTTGAGAAGTTGGGGTCCGACCGAGATGTGGAGAAGTTGGCGTCCGACCACGGTGTTGAGAATTTTGGGTCCGACCATGGTGTTGAGAATTTGGGGTCCGACCAGGCAGTTGGGAGTTTTGTTAGCATAGTATGATACGAAAGACTTTTAAGAATTGTCTCTCTCTCCTCGTGTCGAAAAAAGTCCAGAAGTTAAGAAACGTTCGGACCTGAACAACGGAGTCGCCCGAGTATTTTTATCCGCATTCATTTGTTAATGTGTTGTATTAGAGTTGTGTTTGAGATATTTATGAATATATAACAAATACAGTCAAAAAGATGTTTACGTTAGAATTGCGTATAACTCATGTGTGTGTGTGTGTGGATAATATTTGTGTATAGCTGTGTGTGCTCGTATATGTGATTATTAGTATGTATGTGTGTATAATGGCTCATGTGCTGTGTGGCAGATTTGAGGTTGTCTCCTTGATATATGTATAAGCGATGAGTTGCGGAGTTGGCGGAAGTCAAGAGACGGTTGGAGATTTGGCCGAATAAGATTTTTTTTATTGTGTGTAGTGATGATTCTATCAAAAGGACTCATTTATCATCATCATTGCATTATGAAAATAATGAATTTTTGGTTTAACAAGTAAGAATAATAGGTGAAATCAATGTTGGATTTAAAACGCATGTTGTTATATAAGGTGGTGCATTTTGCAATACTAGTATACATATGTTGGAATATGTTTTAAGTTCAATTACAATATGTACGTTATAATAATTTGTATGAGTTGTCTATGTCCTGTTGATGTTATATTACGTTAACGTTATTGTAATCTATGTTCGCAAGGAATTACCAAGTGGTAATTCTATTACATAGCCAGATATACGGATGTCTGGAAACTTATTGAATGGGGGGGGATTTACTAAGCTTTTTGCTTAGATGTGGCACAAGGCCATATAAAAGGGGCACCCAATGAGACTCGAACTCACTCGTGTAGGTTTGCTAGTCGAGCTTGCTAACCATTACACCACCAGAGGCGCCCTCTGGAAACTTATTGAATGTCCCACGTATCTAACGAAACCCAAATATAAATAAGTTTTGCATTTTTCAATGTATCGGAGGAACTCCGTTGTTTCTTTAGATGCGAAAGTTCATTACAATCGGGAACTTTCAGATTGTCGTCAACAAACCCGAGAGAAATAGAGAGAAAGGTATTAGTTGTTAGTTAGAGACGTCAAAAGTCTCATTCGTGGGATACGAACGATCAAAATACCGACTTCTATTTTTCAACCTCGACCTGGCCCATCATCTTGCAACGGGGCTGGCTTACCGATATTTGTCGCTGCCTCCCACCAGACACGACTTGACACAAGGTCAAAAGCCCGAAGGCCAATTAAAGTGGGGATAAAGGGGAGGGGAAGGTCGGGAAGGAGCCGAGACTCGAACCCTGCTTGTCTGTGCTGCTCATCGGCTCACTTGGTGCAATGTGAGCCTGATGAGGCAAGCAGTTTCACGAACCCAAATGTGGGTCCGGGCACGTATGCCAGTTTGCGGCTTAAACTAGACGCATGGTCTAGTGCCGTACAAGGGGGACAAAGGAGACAAAAATGCAGCTCGCCCACCCGAAGGTAGCCTAGTCGAAACTAGGTGCCTAATTAAAGGCCCCAAGTCTGCCATTGTTCCTTTTCCAGGGCCACGCTCCGGACCGAAGTCCAGAACAGGCCCCGGGGCATTCGCCGGAGGCTTGCCCAACGGGGCTGGCTTACCGTCTCTCGACACGAATCTCTTCGATATAACTTCCCCGACGAACCCATGCGTTCTACACCTACAAGTAATCATAACATTTTTTATAATGATCAATTGAAAATAAAATTAGTAATTACCTTTTGAGTTTGGAGTCAGTCGGTGTAAACCACATCGAGAGGTTTTCATTGTACGTAGAATTTCGGCTGAACGGTTCCCCTCAGGAAGCAGAAAATGAGACTTTTGAAATTTTAGAATTGCTGACTGAAGATCTTCAGGCGTTAGTTCCTCGTCGTTAGAATTATTTTCTTGCCACTGGATTGGCTATTAAGGCAAAAAAAAAAAGTTTAAATAAATGGCATTAAGAGAAAAATTTGACTTTTAAAATTAAAATTAAAACCCACATTTTAAATTTTCTGAGTAATAAGGAAATTATTTTAAGGAAACAAAAACTGGACAGTAAACATCTAATTCAACTTTGTTGTTGTTTGTATAATTATACATTTTATTAATGCAACTGATACAATCATCATCATCATCATCATCATCATGTCGCGCTATCAGCACGGATATACCTGACGTTCTCTCACCACCCCGCCCTATCATCCATTGCTTCCGGAAGGTCTTCAGGACTACAACCCGTATCGGCACAGAGCTGCTGTATGTAGGTTCGAGCTGGATGTCCTCTCTTTGCTCGTCCATGTGAAAGGCTCCATTAAATAAGTAACTAATTAAAATAACTTGAAAAATATTTTTCCCGGTGAACTGAAATGGAAACCCAACTTACTTACTTACACTGAGGTGTGTGGGAGGTCGGTACTCCTTTCCCTGAATTACTCCATTAACCCTTGATCCATACCTTATAATGCTGAGTGTTAATCAAGGGGGCATTTGGTGACACTCGTTGGAGAAGTGTTATCCCTCAGCAGAGATGCAGTCAGTATGTTCTAGAGCCCCAGCCGACTAGGCCATTAAGAAGGAGCTATATAATATATTTTATATTGTTTCGTATATATATATATATATGTTTCGTATTGATATATATATATATATATATATATATATATATATATATATATATATCAATACGAAACAATATAAAATTTATCTAATTTCATAATGTTTCGTATATATATATATATATATATTTCGTATTTAATAGCTCCTTCTTAATGGCAGTTAAGTAGATGGAATTCCATCTTCTTAGCTGCCTGATGATTATTGTTTTGCAAAAAACTCCATGAAACCCAGGGTGACACAATATTTTTGATGGATTATATATATATATATATATATCTAATATATATTTGTTTATTATCATTATATAATAGCTCTATCCTAGATATTGAGCACTCTCCATATTATATTGCACTTGGTTCGACACACACCCACAAAGGAATTGAAACCGCTATCTTCCGACAATGCTTCAAGGCCCGTGGCGCAGCGGATAGAAGCGTTGGGTCTCTACGGTTCCATTGTCAGAAGATAGCGGTTTCAAATCCTACCCAAGCCGGCCAGAGGTTTACTTGGTCAAAAACGTGGTGCGATAGACAACAACTATGGAAGGCAGTAATTACTGGGGATACGGTTACAAGACTCAGCATTCCTATCCGAGGTCGCAGTAAAATCACCTAAAGAAGGCCAGAGGTGAAATTTAGTCGAAACGTAGTGAAAGAAGAAACAACACCAAAACTACCAAGGTGAGGACAAAAAGTCCACAATAGATTAAAAATTAATTCTCAGATTAAGAAGCCTCATCTCAAAATGAATACAATTAAAAACAAGAATTCCTTAAAGTAAACGTCAGTGCTCAATATGCTAATCAAAGCCAAATATGAATGCTTACTGAGTCAGAAAAAAAATCTGGCAAGTTTTCACTCAACCAGATCATCAGAAATATCCTGATGATCCGTTTATGTGAAACCTAGGTAAATTTTTTTTCTGATTATGCAGGCATATATCATCATCATCATCATCATGTCATGCCACTAGAACGGATATCTCTAACCCTCTCTCGCCAATTCACCCTATCATTCATCGCTTTTGGCATGTCTTCAGGGCTACATCCCGTATCCTCACATATCTGCTGGTCGTCCTGCTTTTGCTTGGCCATATGCGGGGTTCCATAGGAGTACATCACTGATGTGTTCGTCCTTGTTTCTCCAGCTGTGTCCTGCGAGTCTGGTTCGTCTAACTTGTATAGTTTTCGTGATGGGAGGCAGGTGGCCGTATAGTTGTTGTCTTATGGGGTGTTACCGCCAGGACTTGTTCAATATTGCTCTCAACATTTTTGTGTAATTGCCGTCAAGCTTCTTCCCCAGCCGTTTAGTTAGCGTCCAAGTAGTGCATCCATATAGCAGTATCGATACGACCGCTGCCTGGAAGAAACTGCGTTTCATTTTATCGGTCAGGTCTGATCTGATATATATTAGCAGAGAGTAAAATAGATATGAATCGACTTAGATGAATAAATTGATTTCGGTTTCTTTGCTTTTAATGACATAACAACTTTTGTGTGTTATTTAATGCCAAAGATATCAATGTAGAATCACAACAATAATGTTATATAACCCATATCTTGGGGGTGGGAGAAGCGGGTGCCCATGGTGTAATAGTTATTGTTGTAGGAAATGAACACGGCGACACGAGTTCCAATCCTGGACGAGACTGATTGCATTTCACATAGCACTAATACCCTTGGGAAAGCTATGAATCCAATTATTCTCCCTCCAGCTATGGGTAAATAGTAGGGCACACTGGTTTCTTCAGCCTTGGTGAGGCAACTAGTCTAGGAGAAGGAAAACTCTGTATTCAAACCTGTTAAACTCCACTTAAAAAAGTGACCTTGTATCATATTCTGCCCGAGCGGAGGGGTTGGGTAAATATAGGGTGTTAGCAGGGGGTTCATAACTTCATCAAGGGGCATTAGTCCGAAAGTGAACGTAATAGACCAACTTGAATTTGAACTTGCTTTCTTCATAGCCACAGTTAAGTACTTTAACATTTAAACTATCGGAAAAAAATATTTTCAAATTTAAAGATAAACCTCTGACGAGACTCGAACCAGTAATCTGCAGCATAGGAGGCCGAGGTATCGTCCATCAGGCCAGAGAGAGCGCAGGCATAGATAGATACATACATACATACATACATACTAAATTAGATAGATAGATAGATATGAACCGACTGAGATAGATAGATAGATAGATAGATAGATAGATAGGAATAGACTGACATTGAGATAGATACATAGATAGATAGATAGATAGATAGATAGATAGATAGGAATAGACTGACATAGATAGATAGATAGATATGAACCGACTAAGCTAGTTAGCTAAATAGATAGATGGATAGATATGAACCGGCTGAGATAGATAGATAGATAAATAATTCAATGTTTTGAACACGAAACTTTTTTCAGGCACAAAAATCGTCAATATATCAAACAGATCTTTTTTAAATAAATAGATAAAATAAATTAAACGATATAACAAGAATGCCTCACTTGATTGAAGAAAAAAAAATGAAATAAATAGAATACAATAATAATTTGTACCTTTTTCTGTAAATCCTCCTCTGGTTTTGTCCAGGTGTTTAAGCCAAGAATTAAATTCATCCCCAATAAAATGCTATAAAACATTCTGTTAAATTTTTCACCACCGTCCACTGGAGAAAGTAAAATAGATGAATAGAACAATGACTATATATATATATATATATATATATATATATATATATATATATATATATATAGCGGAGAGAGAGAGAGAGGGGGAGAGAAACGTTTAGTGAGCGCATGTGTAAAAGAAATGTGTGCCAATGTATAAAGGGGATAATCTCCCTATGTGTGCATGTGTATGTGTATGTGTGTCGTAGAATGTCTGTGTCTATAAGTGTATGTGGGACATTTCCTAATATGTATCTAGGAGGGAAAAATGACTCCAGGATTATCATGTATAATCTCAAATATAATTAGGAATACTTTATTTAAGTCAAGAGAAACCTTCTAAAGTCCTCCCTCACCCTTAAAAGCAAAAAAAAAAAAAAAAGAAAAGAAAAGAAAAAATCCATTAAAGCTGTCATCGGAAGTCATTTATACGTTTAGAGAAAACATCAAAGTATTGACCCCGGATATGACCTTTCAAAGTACTCTTTTTCTACTCACCTATTGGAAATTAGAAAGCGCTAATTAAATGTAGCTTTTCTTAAAATAGAAATAATGAAATATTTAAAATTCTATGTTTTATTATCATTTTGTGTACGACTTGACGAATTATACCTTAGACTTTATAAATTACTGTACACAACAGAAATACCATCCACATTTTAAACTGTTAGCCGTGTGGCGCTAATTATCATTTGGTCAGATTAGAACTGTATCGTTACCAAATCCCTTATTTAAAATAAATCTATTTCATCGCTTATATTTACAAAGATAGTCGAATTAAAAAGAGATAGAAGAAATCTAATAATGATAAAGACGGTTATATATATATATATATATATATATATATATATATATATATATATATAAAGCAAATAATTGGTAAATATTAATGAAATGAAATGAAAATTAACATTCACAGTTAGATGGATGTGATATGAATTTTTAAAATACAGATATAAATTCTGCAAAGTTAATTACATGACACAAATTTGAGAGAGAATGTTAACAACGGGGAGAGCGTTTTAAAGTTTTCATTTTTTTTCCCTTTCGTTTAATAACTGACACGCCTTGATGAAGGTCTAAAAACCGAAACGTAGGCAAGTATTTCTACGAATAAAAACATACTCAGAAGACATTGTGTTTTTTCATTTCGGTACGTTTCCATTCGGTCGGATTCATTTCCAATTTTTACAAGATATATATATATATATATATATATATATATATACATAGAAAAATAAATTGCCATATCTATAAGTACCTATATAAATTATATATATATATATATATATAATGTATTTATATCATACATTTATATTATATGTATATATATATATATAGACATATTATGTATATGTATATATGGCATGTGTATATACATATATATATATATATATATACTTTGCATTTATATATATATATATATATATGTAAAAGCTCTACATACATATAAGGAAATGTTGCAGCACACACTTATAGACGCATATATTCTACTAAATAGACAGACAGACACACACACACACACACACACACACATACACACAGACTCACATATATTTATATATATATAGTTTGCAATATTGATTAACAAAGAATGCTCAATATCAGTGATAGGTCATGTAAAGCTAATTTCGGATAGTGAAGACATAGACTTGGTCTGATGATAGCAATAGCGTGAAACTGACAGTCTCCTAGAGCCGTTGACTCTCTATCTATGACATTATGACTTATATGGGCACAAGGTTGAGTCAAAATTCGTTAATTTTTTTGAATCTGCGCCAATAATTTTTGTGTATTTGTTTCTTCATATTTTATAATTGCGGTGCTGTATATTCGTTAAAGTTAAGAATTAGACGCCAAACGAGAAGGATCGACTTTTGGAGCTCGCAGGCGCGAGGTAAACTTGCGCCCTATGGGGGCCGCTCGAGACGGGGGCCAAATGAATAAGCGAGCATAGAAAATTGTGTCTCTCCTCCTTATGTCGAAGCCTTTAACTCAAAGTTAATAAAAAGGTTTCGTGCCTGAACATGAAGTCGTTACGTGTTTTCAAATTCCGAGATTCCTATGTTCTTTATATGTTCTATCGTTAATGAACATTATATGTCCATTTTGCACATAGTGTTAACTGTGAATATGTAATAAAACTCAATGTGAAAGTTCCAAGAACTTTCTATGAACTAGTAATACAAAATAGATTCAGACATTTCAAGAAATATGGTACCAGTCCCAAAGACAAACCCAGGCTAAAAATGCTTTCTGTTGTGGAACGTGCGACTTTCGTGAAATATATATACACATATATATATATATATATGAATATATATAGAGAGAAAGTTATATTTATTTAAATTAGTATTAAATCTGGAGTTGTAAGTCGAAATGTATTTAGATTTTTTTTTAAATTTAAAAAATTAATTTACTATAATTCCAACCGGCAATAAAATAGAAAACCGGAAGAGGGCTAAATGAGGAGAAAACTCTTCACCCCTCTTCTATGCCCTCCCACCCTTCTTTCTTGTGTCTATTCTGAATTATTTTATCCATAAGATCTGAAGAAGTACTGTTAATTTGGGGGATGTTTTTGATTTATATTAAAATCCCATAACAGGATGGAAATAAATTTATTATACTAATGTGACTGGTTTTTGTTTTCTCTTAAAGAAATTATTTCTCTATAATGTCAGTTACATTGAGCTCTTTACCAGGAAAATTTAAATGTTCACTGTTGAATGTTTTTCTTTTTTTTTTCTCCTGATGGAATTACTCCCAACTCCGGTTTAACTGGACCGAATAATACTTATATATATGTATATATATATATAGGAAGAGTGCGTAATTTTACAAGATATGTGTACATGCAATGCAAGGCTCTTCAAATGAATTGAGCTCTCGGTAGCCGTTATGCGGATATATGTAAACAAAAGCAAATTTGATACATAAGCATTTAAACTTCCTTCGCTTGCGCTGGTTTCCCCGTGGCTGAGTGGTAGAATCTTGAATTGGCGTTTCAGTCTGCCAGTTTTCGATCCCAGCTTCGGGAATCTATCCTATCTAGCCACACTGAAGAGTTCTGATAGAACGAAACAGGTCTGTCTGTGGATGACTATATATATATATATATATATATATACCCGTGGTGTAATGGTTACCGTCGTAGGAAATGGACACGGCGAGACATGTTCAAATCCTGGGCGAGACTGATGGCATTTCACATAGCATCCTTGGGAAGGTATGAATCCAATTATTTTTCCATCCAGGTATGGGTAAATAGTAGGGCAAATTGGGTTTTTTAGCCTTGGTTAGGTGACTAGTCTAGGAGAAGGAAAACTCTGATTTCAAACCTGTTAAACCTTGTGTCATATCCGGCCCGAGTGGATGGGTTGGTAAATATATGTATATTAATACGTGTATATAGAAATATGTATAGGTATATCCATATGCAATAATAGAAACTTGTATATATATATATATATATATATATGAGGTATTTATATCATATATTTATATTATATGTATATATACAGACATACAATTAGGATATGTCCAAGCACACACTTATAGACGCATACATTCTACTACATAGACAGACACACACACACACACACACATACATACAGAAATTCATATATATGTATATAATTTGCAATATTGATAAACAACCGTCGTAGGAAATACACAGGGTGACCCGAGTTCAAATTCTGGACGATGCTGTTTGCATTTTTTATTTAATTAATACTTATAGGAAATTTTTGAGTCCAACTATTCTCTTTACAGTTATTGATAAATAGTAGGGCAGCCTAGTTCTTTAACCTTGGTATGGTAACAAGTCCCAAAGGAAAACTCTGAATTCAGACCTGTTAAACTCCTCATAAAAAATTGACCATGAGTCTCATCCTACTTTTACGGAGTGATATATATATATATATATATATATATATATATATATATATATATATATATATATTTACGTGTGTATATTTAGGCAGCAAGTTATCATAAAAGCAGGTTTTATAAATGACGATGGAACAATGTGGGTTTATTATTTTTGTTTGTAATTTTTCAAGTCTTCTAGCTATTTTTCTTCTGTTGAGATCAAGGTGGTAAGAAATTTGACCGACATCTTCTGCCCAAGCGTTTTCGACCATGTTTTTTTTTTAATATTTTAATATAAATAATTTCTGTTGTGGAACATGAGACTTTCGTGAAATATATGTATATATATATATATATATATATATATATATATATATATGTGTGTGTGTGTGTGTGTGTGTAACTTTTATTTTATTAAATTCGTAATTTATGTTGAAATTCAGTTACATTGGTTTCAAATATATTTTCAATCCATAACATCATTCAAATGTAATGTGAAATGAGCTCAAAAAGTTCTTTATATACCCAAACCCCTCCGCATGAGCTGAGTACTATACAAGGTCAATCTTAAGCAGGTTTGAATTCAAAGTTTTCCTTCTCCTTGACCGGTTGCCATACCAAGGCTAAAGAACCCAGTCTGCCCGACTATTTACTCATAGCTACAGAGAGAATGATTGCATTCATACCTTTCAAACAGCCTCCCCAAGGATTTGAACCCGAGTCACCGTGTGCGTTTCGCACGACGATAACCATTACACCACTACCTCCTCCCAAAACTCTCTGTATGTAGGTATCTTAATTTTGTGGAAAAATCTGATAACTTTTCTGGTGAGTGATTTGATGAACGAAAAGGCTAACGTTTCCGGTTTGCGAAAAAGGTCAAAGTTGATAACAGTGCGTGTAATAATAAAGCTCTCAATAAAATAAGATAGATAGATTGATAGATTTTATATAAAATAAAAACACAAACAAATGCTCTTTGTGTAGCAATTACTGAAAAAACAGTTTTAAAAAAACATTGCAATAGCAAATACCCCGTACGCACCGTTCCAAGCCGTGATCATAACCGATAGTATCTAGGGAAAAATGATACAATAATAGCTTAATGGAGCTACCGGTATAACTTTTCTACGTTTACTTTCACTACAAAAGTAAGGAGGCACTCGTGATATGATAAATATCGTCGTATAAGTGCATACTGTGACCCGAGTTCGAGCCTGGATCAGTCTGTTTGCATTTCACGAAGTGCTAATAGTCTTGATATAAAAGGCCTGCATTCAAACAATCCTCCCTTCCTGATTGGTTGGTTCGTTCGTTCGTTGGGTTTTATGGCATATCAACCTTTGTAGGTTATTTAACGCCAAATCCATTTTTATGCAAATAATCAGTTCTATTTCAAACAATTCCGTTTAGCATAGTTTAATTGTCAAAAACATTTCTATTTCAAGCTGTTCAGTTCATTCAAGCGCCCCTTCATTGCCATTGCTCCCAGGTCCGTTCTGACCCGGCATGGTAGCACCTGATATGGCCCTATCTATAGGTTAAATAGATCTAACGGCATACTTATGCTAAACTGAATTGCTTGAAATAGAAATGTTTTTGACAATTAAAAAGTACTTACATTTAAACTGCGTACTTATGTTAAACTGATTTATTTGAAATGTAACTGTTTTTGACATTGAAAATGTATTTACACTAAATTGAATTGTTTGACATAGAACTGTTTTGACATTTAACCGTGGGTAAACAAAATTTGTACTTATACTCAACTGAATTAGCTGAATTAGAACTGCTTGACTAAACTGAATTGTTTGATTAAACTGAATTGCTTGAAAAAGAAATGTTTTTCACAATTAAACTGTACTTACATTTAAACTGCGTACTTATGCTAAACTGAATTGTTTGAAATAGAACTATTTTCATAAAAATAGATTTGGTGTTAAATAACCTACAAAGGTTGATATACCATAAAACCCAAACAAACGAACAGCGTAGCTATTATCGTAAACCAATGATTTTTATTAGTTAGTTAAATCCATAAAGTTGCCTGCAAAAGAAGACTGACTTCGTATTGCGTTCTGCCAAAATTACTCGGACTCTCCGGTTACATTTGGACTCGGATATCTTTGGTTATGATCCAAAATTATATCCGGTGATAATGATCCAGTTGAGAAGCTCTGGAGATTCTGAAGTCTTCTATTCATTGCCATTACTCCCAGGTCTACTTTAACGTCTAATTTTTATGATCCCGTCCCTGAGTCAAATAGATCAGCTTGAAAATTATTACTGTTGAATAGCAATACTTGAAACTATACAACTGTGTGCAAATTATTATATGAGTTAAATAGATCCGTTTGAAGATGATTAGTGTTGGACAGAAATAGTTGAAACTATATAACTGTGTACAAATTATTATATGGGCCCAATAAATCTGTTTAAAAATTATTAGTATTGGATATGACTACTTGAATCCCCATTAACTTTGATTTGAATGAAAAATACTTACTTAAAGCTATTATTGCAAACAAACGATTATTATTTTGTTTTACTCATTTGAGAGTTCTTCCCACCAGAGTAAACTGATGGTTTTCTACTGGAGTTTGAGCGACAGCAAATCTCTTCAAGTCTTCAGGATTTTAATCTTAATAATGCTGTTGTTTGATAGTCTCCACTCTATTGTGTGATAGTCTCCACTCTTAGTGACAACAAGCCTCCTTTGGTCTACAGGACTCTTCTCAGTATTCAAGCGGATTTTAACAATGCTGTGGTCTTGAGGGTTTCGAATCTTCTGATCTCCAGTTTCTCTTTTCAAAGCTTTTGAGGACCGTTCCGAGTAAACAACAGCAATTCGAATCACCGTCAACCCCATCTCCAACAGTTTGACCTGGATTTGATCATTCGTTTATTATTTTACACTTTTGAGAGTTTTTCACACCAGCGTTAGTTGATGGACTTCTTCTGGGGTTGAAGTGACAGCAAGCACCCTCAAATCCCTTGGATTCTTCTCGGTATTCAGGCCGATCTTAACAATTCAGTAGCTTGGGCAGTCTCATCATTATCATCATCATGTCACGCCGCCAGCGCGGAACTCATTGACCTCTCCCGTCACCCTTCTTTATCGTCCATGGTCCCCGGCAGGTCCTCAAGGCTACATCCCGTATCAGCACTGTTGTATGTAGGTTCTAGCTGGTCGTCCTGCCTTTGCTCGTCCAGGTGAAGGGGTCCACGGAAGTACATCGCTTGTGACTTCGTCCTTACTTCTCCAGCAGTGCCCCGCATGTCTGGTTCGTCTAACTTGAATTAGTTTTCGTGATGGGTGGTAAGTTACCGTACAACTGCTGCTTTGTAGAGCGCTGCCTTCAGGATTATTATAATTATTGTTACATAAAAATATATTTTGTTCATTTTTAAAATATTTGCCATTCGATTATATGGAAATCTGATGTATCCGATTAAATAAAACGACATTCTCCCAAGCTGTGGCTGCGTCAGTAACACATGGACGCAAGCAAAACGCATATAGAAAAAGCGACATGTAAACTACACAAAAATTCTACGAGTTATTTTGAACAAATCCTAAAAGCAACACCTCACAGAACAACAGCTGTATGGCCACTTACTTCCCATCTCAAAAACCATGCAACTAAGACAAGCCAGACATTCAGTACCCGATTGGAGAATCAGAGACGAATTCATAAGCGACGTTCTTCAATGAACCGCTAAACATAGACGTGTCAGTGTTGGTCGACCAGCAAGAATTTAACCACGTGAGCTCTGAAAGGACACTTGGTGCAGTTTGGAAAACCTGCCAGGTGCGATGGATGATAGGGACGGATGAGTTCGGGAGATCAGTACAGTCAAAGCGACTTGATGAAGATTAATTTAACGAAATTTAAAATTGAAATAGAAATCTACATTACCCTGTCGGCTGTGACTGTAGAACACACCAACTGCTTCTCTGCAGAGGGCTAAGACCCCCACCACAACGAGTATCCTGATTATGACACTAAACAATCTGATGGTGAGATTCCAGTTATGCTGGAGATTTGGGGAGGGCTGGGTTCACCTTCATTCCCATCGATCCCAGATCCACTCTGATGGGGTCCTATCTATGGGTCAAATAGAACTAAATTGGGTATTTATACTAAAGGGAATTGCTTGAAATAGGACTGTTTCTACTTTTAAACTGCTTACTAATGGTAAACTGAATTGTTAGAAATAGAACCGTTCTTGATATCTAAACTGTACTTACGCTAAACTGAATTGTTTACGATACAACTGTTTGACTAGACTGAATAGCTTGAAATAGAAATTGTTTTGACAACTAAACGGTGTACTTATGCTAAACTGAGTTGTTAGAAATAGAACTGTTCTTGATATTTAATGTTTACTTACGCTAAACTGAATTGTTTGAAATACAACTTTTTGATTTAACTGAATAGCTTGAAATATAAATTGCTTTGACAATTAAACTGAGTACTTATGCTAAACTGAACCTTTTTTTAAAAATAGAACTGCTTATTTTTATAAAAATAGATTTGGCATTAAATAACCTACAAAGGTTGATATACCATAAATCTCAACCAAACCAAATTCTATATATTTAATATATACAAGTATAACCACTTAAAAATGGTACTTGATACCTCCTTGCTTAACACTCAGCAATATGAGGTACGTATCAATGGCAAAGGAAAGGAGTAGCATCCTCTCCTACACCTCGGTGTAGTAGCTATTGAAAAAGGGAGCCTTCGGATCACCCTCGACTTCGATCGCCAACTTTACTTACTTTTTACTTATAGAGAGGATTTGGGATTAGATAACCTATAACGGTTCATATGCCATAAACCCAACACAACCAAATCCTATATATATATATATATATATATATATATATATATATATATATATATATATATATATATATATATTTAAAGAGGATTTGGCATTAAATAACAATGGTTGATATACCATAAAACCCAACCTAACCAAATTATATATATATATATGTATATATACTTTAAGAAAAACAAAGAAACCGGTCACATAGGATTATAAATTTATTTCAATCCTGTTACGCATTTTTGAAATTTCCAAAAACACGAAAAATAACTGGACCAAGAATACTATATATATATATATTGCCATCCACAGACAGACTTTTTCGTTCTATCAGAACTCATCAGTGTGGCTAGATTTCTTGTATGCTTGTTTGTTTGTTTGTTTGTTTGTATATATATATACATATATATATATATTTATATATATATATACATATATATATATATATATATATATATATATATATATATATATATAAACAAACAAATATATACATTATATGAATATATACATACATATATATATATATATATATATATATATATATATATATATACATATATATATATATATATATAAACAAACAAACAAACATACAAGAAATCTACAACGATTTATTTAAGTCTACTATTTGCAGTTTAAGTTAGACCAATAATCATTTTGTAGTCACTTAGCAGAATTTTCAGAGATACTATTGTTAATATCAAAAGAAGATTTATGAATCTGCATTGGATATGAGCTTGCTGAATAACTCTATTGTCTTGAGTACAAACCGAATTTTATTAGCTTCATTATTCATCGGAAGTACTTCAACACAAAATTGTCATTAATAAATAATTACATTTCTGATAACGTGAGGAGGTCATCTCCTTAGAACTCAATGTCATTAATATCCCAATAAAGGCTGAGTGACAATCACTCACATTATCTTTTTGCTCACTGGTAACGTTAGCCTTATTGTAGATCAAACCAACCACCCCCTCAAAAATTAGCATTATATTTCTTACTTACTTGTACTTGCATCGGCTATCACTCTGGTCGGGTTGAACTGGCTTTCACCCTGGTCGAGTTGAACTGGCTTTCACCCTGGTCGGGTTGAACTGGCTTTCACCCTGATCGGGTTGAACCGGCTATCACCCTGGTCGGGTTGAACCGGCTTCCTCTCGAGAAAATTCAGCATCTCAAACCATCGAGAGCAATGTTGCTGATAAAAGAAGATACTTTGGAATTTGGTTTGGTTTCTTTGTTTAATAGCATATCAACTTTTGTAGGTTATTTAACGCCAAAGCTATTCTCCTAGAAGAACAGTGGTGGCAATATTTAACCCATAGCTGGGAGGATAGGGGGGTTCATACCTTTCCCAAGGGTATTTGCCCGAGAGTGAGCGCAATAGCGTGGTAATTTACTAAGCTTTTTGCTTAGATGTGGCACAAGGCCATATGAAAGGGGCACCCAATGAGACTCGAACTCACTCGTGTATGTTTGCTAGTCAAGCTTGCTAACCATTACACCACCAGAGGCGCCTAAGTGAACGTAATAGCGTGACTGGAGTACGAACTGGCGTACTACGATTCGGCAGTCCATCGCTTTAACCATTACACCACGAGGACACCCCCCTTTGGAATTTGTTTGCGGGAAGGGTCCGAAGTTCTTCCCGGAAAAACGCCCTGTTTGCCGCGGATTTTCTACATAGGCATTGACAGAGCGACCCGAGGCCGCCGAATGCCAGAACAGACACCTCCTGGATTTTCACCAGAGCTCCTTTAGCCGGGTTGTGGCCCTAATACCGCTGGGTGCCAGACCGATCCGCCTTGGGTGGCCCTACCAGGAACCGAAGTTCCCGACGGCATAGCTCTGGCACTACCCGTTGCCACCGCCCTACCACGTTGAGAAGGGGTTGGACTTTAGGGTAGCATTACATTTCAAAAAGTAAGATTAATATAACCTACACAGGAAATTCTTTTTTTCATTGATTTGTTTGTTTGTTTTTACATTTATTTCGATTTTCTTTATTTCCTCCTACAATTAATATAATGTTTGGTTGAAAAGGGACTTCCCATTTAAAAATTCTGATGCAGGAACGAACTCATAAGAGATGTACTCTTATGGACCCCCACACATGGCCGTGCAAAAGCAGGACAACCAGCACGAACATACATTCAGCAGCTATGTGAGGATACGGGATGTTGTCCTGAAGACCTACCTAGGGCGATGAACGATAGGGAGGAGTGGCGAGAGAGGGTCAAGGATATCCGTGCTACCAGCGCAATATGATGATGATGATGATGATTTCATAAATTTTTTTTTACCAGAATTAAATTATGAATATTTTTTTAAAATTTCTAATTTCCAATTAAACAGTGTATTGTTATATTCATTTTCGCATAGCCCAGTCAGCTGGAGAGGCAGAAGAATACAGCGATTGCATCTCTGCAGAGGGGGAAGACCCTCCCCCACACCAATGAGTGTCCAGGATATGACACTAAGTAATCTGATGGTGAGGCTCCAGTAATGCTGGAGCTTTGGGTAATACGGCATACCTCTTCATTGTTCTCGCAACCAGATCCACTTGGATCCTAAGTGATAGCACCTGATTGGATCCTATCAATAGGACAAATGGAACTTACTGACATTTAAACTGTGTGCAAACAAAGGACATGCTAAATTGAATCGTCAGAAATAGAACTGTTTGTTGAATTGACTGAGCCTAAACTAATGGCTGAAGCTTTATTGAATTCTTAGTGATACATAGCAAAATTGGAACCATTTAATTATGTTAAAATATAAAACTAAATTGTTAGAAATAGAACTGTTTGATCATTTAAATGTATGTATCTACAAAATGTCTTTACAAATCATATATATTTGATATATATGAAGAGGATTTGGCATTAAATAACCGACAATGGGTGATGTGCCATAAACCCGACCAAACCTAATCCTATAAATTTGATATATATGTACAAAGTGGATTTGGCATTAAATAACCTACAATGGTTGATATGCCATAAAACCCAACCAAACCAAATCCTGTATTTTTACTATATATGTAAGAAGAGGATTTGGCATTTAGTAACTAATAATATGACGTAAAACCAAACTAAATTAAATCCTATATATTTAATATATATGTATAAAGAGGATTTGGCATTGAATAACCTACAATGGTTGATACGCCTTAAAAGCAAACCAAACCAAATCCTATATATTTAATATATATGTATAAAGAGGAATTGGTATTAAATAACCTACAATGGTTGATATGCCTTAAAAGCAAACCAAACCAAATCCTATATATTTAATATATATGTATAAAGAGGATTTGGTCTTAAATAACTTACAATATGACATAAAACCAAACCAGTTCTATTTAACCCATAGATAGGGTCCTATCAGGTGCTACCACTCCAAGCCAGAGTGGACCTGGGAGCGATGACAATGAAGGGGTACTCCACATTCTCCAAAGCTCCAGTACTGCTGGAACCTCACCATCAAATTGTTTAGTGTCATATCCAGGACACTCGTTAGGGGGGGGGTCTTACCCCTTTGCAGAGGTTCAGTCAGTGTATTCTACAGCCCCAGCCGACTGGGCAATACACAGTGTTAAACGTCAAACAACTTTATTTCAGAAAATTCAGTTCAGCATAAGTACACAGTTTAGACGTCAAAACAGTTCTATTTCGAGCAATTCAGTTCAGCACAAGTACGCAGTTTAAATGTCAAAACAGTTCTATTTTAAACAATTAAGTTTAGCATAAATACGCAGTTTGAATGTAAAAATCAGTATAGAGAAAGAAACACGGTTTAGTTCTATTTAACCCATAGATAGGACCCTTATCAGGTGCTACCACTCCGGGCCAGAATTGACCTGGGAGTGATGGCAATGAAGGGGTACTCCGCATTCCCCAAAGCTCCAGCATTGCTGGAACCTCACCATCAGATTGTTTAGTGTCATATCTAGGACACTCGTTGGTGGGGTGGGGGGTCTTACCCCTCTACAGCGAAGCAGTCGGTGTATTTTACAGCCCCAGCCGACTGGGTAGGTGAAATTTCTAGAGGTGCAACTTGTATTATCGAAAAAAAAATTAATTAATCTACAGATCAGTGAGCTTGGAGAATAATCACGTTGTTTGGATTTTATTAGCTTCATAATTCCTTTTAAATAACGGCAGTAGTTAGATACTGTATATTCATAAATTAGTGAAGAGATCCTCGCCTTTGTGTGTAGTTGACCTTCATTTGAACTTGCTATCATTAATATCTTAACAAAAGCCTTTGTTAAGTAACCTCACCAACCTCACGTTAAATTAATTAACAAACATAATGCCAAGTGATAGAGAAGTTTGAGTCATCGTTTAGCGTCAAACATTTGGGTTTAGTTTTCTTAATTTGTTTAACGGCAGACCAACATCTTTATGGGGTTTTTAACGCCGAAATTGGATTGATTTGTAAATGTTCGAGAAATAGAGCCATTTTTAGGAGACATTGTATTTTTTTTATTTCATTTTATTTGTTTCGTAATTTGTTTTGGTTAATGGCAGAACAACCTTCGTGGATTATTTAATGCATATGTCACCCTTGTAGAAAGACAGTGAAGATAATATCTAACCCAAAGCTCGTGTAGGTTAAGTGGTGGTTGGTTGGTTGGGTTTTATGGCATATCAACCTTTGTAGTTTACTTAACACCAAATCCATTTTTATTTCCAGCTATTCAAGCTATTTAATCAAACAATTCAGTTTAGCATAAGTATACCGTTAGTTTTATTTAACCCATAGATAGGGCCCTATCAGGTGCTACCACGCCGGGCCAGAATGGACGTGGGAACAATAGCAATGAAGGGATACTCCGTATTCCCCAAAGCCCCAGCATTACTGGGACCTCACCATCAGACTGTTTAGTGTCATATCCAAGACACCCATCGCAAGGAGGGGGGGGGTCTTACCCCTATGTAGAGATATAGTCAGTGTATTCTACAGCCAAGCCGACTGGCCAAGTTAAGTGGTGGGTTTTAATTATATATATATATATATATATATATATATATATATATATATATATATATATATATATGGAAGAAAATAATGGATAATAATCCGACAATTTTTGAAGAAAAATTGATAACAAATAATCCAAATAGAAAGTGGGGATTTATCGAGAAACAAAGTCAGTCGACAGTATAGCGTTTAGGTTCTGCTGAACCATCATCAGGACTGTGGGGGGTTTTATTAGTGATGTTAAGTGTAGATGGATGTATAAAAAGTGTAAAAATATATAAAAATTTGACAAACGGCCAATTTTTCTTGTCATAAACAGCCAACTTTTCTCGTTGTACAACTTTTCTAAATTTTTATATATTTTTACACTTTTTATACATCCATCTACACTTAACATCACAAATAAAACCCCTCACAGTCCTGATGATGGTTCAGCAGAACCGAAACGCTATAGTGTCGACTGACTTTGTTTCTCTATAAATCCCCACTTTCTATTCATATATATATATATATATATATATATATATATATATATATATATATATATATATATATATATTTGCGAATATTTAGTACCTTACATTATTTTTCAATCAAGCCTGGGCAAATTTGTTTGCACACAGTTAATTAATAATAATTCTAAATGCTTTCAAGTATTAATATCAAATACTAATAATTCTATATTGTAATAATTATTTATTTGCACACAGTGAAATGGTTTTAAGTATTGTTATCTAACACTAATAATTTTATGTAATATAGTTCATTTGTTTGCACACAGTTGAATGGTTTCAAGTATTGTTATCTAATATCAATAATACCATGTAATGTTAATCATTTGTTTGTACACAGTTAAATGGATTCAAGTTGAGTGAATATTTGAATAATTCTTGTAATTCTATTGATGACAGAATAACAGCTAGATCAGAGTGGAACTAAGAATGATCGTAATGATTAGGTATTCCAAACTCCTCAAAGATACAGAACTGAAGCCTTGATTCAGATGCTGTTTAGTATCACAACCCATGGATATGACGCAAAACTGTCCAGCCCTGTCAGCTGGGGCTTTAAAATACACCAACTGCTTCTGTACAGGGTGTTAGCCCCCCCCCCTCCCAAGAGTGTCCTGGGTTATGACATTAAACAATCTGATGGAGAGGCTCAGCTATGCTGGAGCTTTCAGAAATGCGGAGTATTCATTCATTGTCGTTTTTCTTAGGTCTACTCTCTCCCGGAGTAGGAGCATCTTATAGGGTCCTATGTATAGGGTCAAATAAAATTTTTCACATTTAAACTGAATGCAAACAAATGACTTTATGCTAAAATGGATTATTTGAAATTGAATTGTTAGTGAATCATAGCGATACTTGAAACTCTTTAACTTTGTTGACTTATGTTTACGAATCATATATATCTTACACATATGAATAAACCGGATTTGGTATTAAATAACCTACAATGGTTGATATGCCATTAAACCAAATTAAACTTTGCCCAGTCGGCTGGGGCTGTAGAATATACCGACTGCTTCTCTGCAGAGGGGTAACCCCACCCCAACGAGTGTCCTGTATATGACACTAAGCAATCTGATGGCGAGGTTCCAGCAATGCTGGAGCTTTGGAGAATTCGGAGTACCCTTTCATTGCCATCGCTCCCAGGTCCACTCTGGCTCGGAGTGGTAGCACCTGATAAGGGTTCAATCTATGGGTTAAATAGAACTAAACCGTGCTTCTTTCACTATACTATTTTGAATTTAAACTGCGTATTTATGCTACACGGAATTGTTTAAAATAGAACAGTTTTGACATTTAAACTGCGTACTAGTGCTGAACTGAATTGATCAAAATAGAATTGTTTTTGACCTCTAAAATGTGTACTTATGCTGAACTGAATCATCTGAAATAAAACTGATTGACATTTAACTCTGTGTATTGGGGCTGTAGAATACACTGACTGCACCTCTGCAGAGGGGTAAGACTCCACCTAACGAGTGTCCTGGATATGACACTAAACAATCTTATGGTGAGGTTCTAGCAATGCCGGAGCTTTGGGGAATGCGGAGTACTCATTTATTGCCATCGCTCCCAGTTCCACTCTGGCCCGGAGTGGTATCACCTGATAGGGCCCTATCTATGGGTTAAATAGAACTAACAGTATACTTATGCTGAAATGAACTGTTTGAGCAAACTGAATAGCTTGAAATAGAAATGTTTTTGACACTTAAACTGTACTTACATTAAAACTTCGTGCTTATGCTAAACTGAATTGTTTTGAATTGAACTATTTTTGACATTGAAACTGTACTTATACTAAACTGAATTGTTATATATAACTGCTTGAATAGTTTGAAAAAGAAATGTTTTTGACCATTAAACTGTGTACTTATGCTAAACTGAATTGTTTTAAATAGAACAGATTATTTACATAAAAATGGATTTGACGTTAAATAACCTAGAAAGGTTGATATGCCATAAAATCCAACAAACCAACCAACCAACCAAATTAAACCAATCCTATCTCAATGCAGCTAATAGATATAAAGAATATAAAGGCAGACTCTCAAAACAATAACATTTACAACGGTATTGTGAATACCTACCTATGGATGCACCTCAAAGGCGCTGACAAAAGGTACAGAGAAAAAATAGACAGGAACTTCACAAGAATGTTACGAGCTATAGTGAACAAATCCTGGAAGCAACACCCAATGAAGCAGCCCTTAGTCGAGGGTGGCCCGAAGGCTCCTTTTTCAATAGCTACTACACCAAGGTGTAGGAGAGGGCGCTACTCCCTTCCTTCGATTGCTTCACTTTACTCTTGATCCTTACCCTATCATATTTACCAACCTCTCCGCTCGGGCAGGATATGACACAAGGTCAATTTTTAAGCGGAGTTTAACAGGTTTGAATTCAGAGTATTCTTTCTCCTCACCAAGGCTGAAGAACCCAGTCTGTCCTACAATTTACCCCTAGCTGGAGGGAGAATAATTGGATTCATACCTTTCCCAAGGGTATTTGTGCTATGTGAAATGCAATCAGTCTCGTTCATGATTTGAACTCGTGTCGCCGTGCCCAGTTCCTACGACGATAACTATTACACCGCGGGCACCTCCTGATCCTTACCTTATAATGTTAAGTGCTTAGCAATGCGGTAGGCATCAAGTACCAATTTTTAGTCTTTGGCATGACTCGACCTGGAAATGAACCCCGGTCTCCCGGATGTTTACTCATTAGAACATTGACCGAGTACTCCTACTACTAAAACCATCCAAATAATACGAACAAGACATGTGGAACACAGCTGGAGAAGCAATGGCATACTTATAAGTGACTTTCTCCTATTGGCACCTTCACAGGGACGACCAACAAAGAAGTAACAAGTCTATAGAGATAGAAAGAAGCGGTGGATAATCGGGACAAATGGCTAGAGATAGTCAGGGAAATCCGTGCTAGCAATGCGACATGGTGATAATGAGGGTGATGATAATCAAAAACATTATAAAAATATAATTTTTTTTTAAAGATTTGTTTAATGTTGGGGAAGTGTCTCCATAGGGTAGTTGCTAACGAGTTGGACTGCGACATTGTACTAAGCCCATTCGAAATCCAGTTCCATCCTATCCGATTGGGCTGTGGAATACGCTGGCTACACCTTTTCAGAGGGGTAAGACACCTCTCTAAACATACTGCCCGGGTGCTATAGGTTGCGACCCGTAATGTTTGGGGACAGGATCTTCCTGGATGACCCTATCCCACTCCGCTGGGACTGTAGAATACACTGACTGCTTCTCAGTAGAAGGGTAAGTTCCCGCACTATAACGAGTGTCCTAGATATGACACTAAACAATCTGATTGTGAGGTTCCAGTAATGCTGAAGCTTTGGGGAATCCAGAGTATCCCTTCATTCCCATCGCTCACAGGTCAACTCAGTTCTGAAGTCGTAGCACCTGATAGAGTCCTATTGATGGGTCAAATAGAACTAAACTGTGTACTGATGCTAAACTGAACTGTTTGAAATAGAACCGTTTTTTAAATAGAACTAAACTGTGTACTTATCCTAAACTCAATTGTTTGATGTAGAACTTTTCGACATTGAAACTGTGTACTTATGCTTAACTGAACTGTCTGAAATAGAACCGTTTTTAAATAGAACTAAACTGTGTACTTATCCTAAACTCAATTGTTTGATGTAGAACTTTTCGACATTGAAACTGTGTACTTATGCTTAACTGAACTGTCTGAAATAGAACCGTTTTTGAATAGAACTAAACTGTGTACTTATCCTAAACTCAATTGTTTGAAATGTACTTATACTAAACTGAACTGTTTGGCAAAGAACTGTTTTAAATAGAACTAAACTGTGTACTTATGCTAAACTGAATATTTTGATATAGAACTATTTTGAAATCTAACTGAACTGTTTTGACATTTTCTATTTAAAAAAAAAACTATATCCATATTAAACTGAATTGTTTGAACCTTAAACTAAAGTAAGTAAAGTTGGTGACCGTAGTCGAAGGTGACCCGAAGGCTCCCTTTTCAATAGCTACTACTCCGTTGTATAGGGGAGGGCGCTACTCCATTCCCTGGAGGACCCAAATTAACCCTTGACCCTCACCTTATAATGCAGAGTGTTAAGCAATGCGGCATCAAGTATCATTTTTTGAGTCTTTGGTATGACTCGACCTGTGTTTGAACCCCGGTCTCCCGGACCATTGGCGAACACTCAACTTATTAGGCAAATGGTCCGGTTTGAAATGTACTTATGCTAAATTGAACTGTTTGAAATAGAACTAAACTATGTACATATACTAAGCTGAATTGTTTGAAATAGAACTCTTTTGGCATTTAACTGTTTGTAAACAAAAACTATACTAATACTACACTGAATTGTTTGAAATTTAATTTGGCGTTAAATGACTCGAAAAGGGTTGATACACCGTAAAACAAAATAAAAAAAAACAAAAAAAAACAACCAACCTGTATGAGCTGTCTGTGACTTGCTTGCCAATGTGGTTATGTGACTTACAACGCAACTCTTCAAACCAAACTATGGGAGACGGGGGGAAGCAGAGGCCTGATTTGACCAGTCGTCTGCTCATGTCAAGCCCTAGCACCTATATCATGGTCCCGATTGTACAGGGGGGCCAAAAAACCATAACCCATAAACTACAAAAATAAACCAAAATAATTCTAATGTCTTTTCCTTGGTAGACCAAGACATTTTGGTAAATACTATGGCCCCAATTTTTCATACCACAGAATCTACTTCATATCCTAAAAAAATAAAAAGGCTAGAATTAAA
Source organism: Sepioteuthis lessoniana (assembly GCA_963585895.1). Classification (NCBI taxonomy): domain Eukaryota; kingdom Metazoa; phylum Mollusca; class Cephalopoda; order Myopsida; family Loliginidae; genus Sepioteuthis; species Sepioteuthis lessoniana. The sequence continues at coordinate 11,006,669 of OY757944.1, forward strand.
TATATGAATTTCAGTCAAAAATATATGGGTACTGGGGGGGGGTTGTGGGGGGGGGTCACCCTGTATTCTTATGGCAAACACCTAACAGTTTTTTTTTTATCTTAAAGGTGAGAGCAGGTGAAAGCTGAGGATGAGTTATGCTGGTACAAGGAGCATACGATAAGTTTCCACACTTTTTTCGTATGGGCATTTAAAATTGTCGTAACTCTTGAACATTCACTATGTTATTGCTATACATCTTATGAGATGACTGACCAATTTTTAGGATTTCAGGTTCAAATGAACAGCTACAGCAGCAATTGGAATACACTCTACTAAAGCCTGATTGTCACAGCTGGTGAATTTCAAAAATGCAATCTGACACTTTAGAAGAACGATATGCAATAAAATTCTGTTTTAAACTTGGAAAAAATGCCGCATAAACGTATGGAATGCTTCAGACTGCTTTTGGAGCATCTTGCATGAATCGAGCATCAGTTTCTGGGTGGCATAAGAGATTCAAGGAAGGTATGGAGTCTGTGAGGGATGATGAGAGGTGTGGAAGGAGTAAGAAAGTCAATACCACCGGAGTTGATTGGCCAAAGGGTTAGGATTACGGTTCGGGTTAATGTGTTGAGGTTTTAAGGCAGTTCAGGAAGAGATTCCCTCTTCAAATCGGGTCAGTGGCATATCCAGCAGGACAATACACCTGTCCACAAATCCATCCTTGTCACAGATTATTTGACCAAGATGGGCATCAAGACACTTCCTCACCGTCCCTATAGACCAGAGGCAGTCGTTATGAGACAATTGAGGAGATGAAAAGGCTGTGAGGCTCACACAAGAGGACTTCCATGGGGCCTTCCAGAAGTTGTTAGAACGGTACAACAAGTGCATTGCAGCCGGAGGAGATTACTTCGAAGGGGACTAGAGTTTCATGTGAATACTATCAATAAAAGTGTCCATACGAAAAAAGTCTGGAAACTTATCGTATGCACCTCGTATTTAAATGCTTAAAACAATTTAAAAGTGTACGACCATTAGATCAATATCAAATAGAATTGTTTGTATTAGATAGGAATACTTGAAACCATTTAACTGTGTCCAAACGAATGATTGATATTGAATAGAATTATAAGAATTAGATAGCAATACTTAAAAACATTCAACTTTGTGCAAATCATATATATATATATTTATATATATCATCATCATCATGTCGTGCCACCAGCACGCATATCCCTGACCCTCTCTCGACACTCCTCCCTATCGCTTATCGCTTCTGGTAAGTCCTCAGGGCTACATCCCGCATCCTCACAGAGCTGCTGTATGTAGGTTCGAGCTGGTCGTCCTGCTTTTTTTCGGCCATATGAGGGGGTCCATAGGAAAACATCATTTATGATCTCGTCCCTGCTTCTCCAGCAGGGTCCTGCATGTCTGGTTCGTCAATAGTTGAAACCATTTAAATGCGTGGAAATAATTGATTAATATGATATGTTAAATAGCAATGCTTGAAACTTATAACTGTGTGTAAATAAAGGAACCTTAACTCCTTTAAAAATAAAGTTGTCTACAAAGTTATCGCTTACAAATCAGATAGATAGATAGATAGATAGATTAGGTACTGAATAACCCACAAGAGTTGACGTGCCATTGAACCAAATACCTAAATAACCAAAGAAATCATATGACTATGGAATAAAAGGCTCAATTGAATTAAGTCTTGTTTCTTTACAATTTATTGATGAACAAAAATATGGAGGTGCCGTGGTGTAATGGTTATCGTCGTAGGAAATGGACACGACGGCACGAGTTTAAATCCTGGACGAGACTGATTACATTTCACATAGCACTAATACCCTTGGGAAAGGCATGAATCCAATTATTTTCCCTCCAGCTATGGGTAAATAGTAGGGCAAACTGGGTTCTTCAGCCTTGGTGAGGCAACTAGCCTAGGAGAAGGAAAACTCTGAATTTAAACCTGTTAAACTCCGCTTAAAAATTGACCTTGTGTCATACCCTGCCCGAGTGGAGGTATCGGTATATATATATATATATATATATATTTATTGTAATGGTTTATGGTTATCGCTTGCTCACTTGGTGGGTCAGTGGTGGACCAACTTATACGGTATTAGTAAATAGTCCTCAGTATCAACGATAGACCTTTTATACATCTACGAATATTTATATATATATATATATATATATATAATCCTGTACGAGACTGATTACATTTCACATAGCACTAATACCCTTTGGAAATGTATGAATCCAATTATTCTCCCTCCAATAAATAGTAGGGTAGATTGGGTTCTTCAGCCTTGCTGAGGCAACTAGTCTAGGAGAAGGAAAACTCTGATTTCAAACCGGTTAAACTCCGCTTAAAAATTGACCTTGTGTCATATCCTGCCCGAGCAAAGTGGTTGGTATATATATATATATATATATATACTATTTTGTAAATAATTAATAATCCTGAGCAGTGGGGTTGGTAAATAAAGATAAACAAAAAAAAGATTTTTGCTCACGAAGCATATATACAATGACAAATTGGCTTTACATAAACCATGAAAGTTGTGGTGCTATTAAACTAAATAATTAACCAGTTCGTCGCTCGCAAGGCTTCAGCTCTGCACTCAGTAAGCACTCTCTCCCATTGACAAATATCCTCGCACTACAATAACCACGATTTACAATATTAAATTCGGGTCATTTAAAGTATTGTGAAGAATCTAATAAAAGTTGACCAATCACCATCAAACAGAATTGCTTATTTTGTCATTTGTGTAAGTTAAGTTGGTACTGATTGTCTATTCAAAGAAACAACAACTATTTGGCCGTCTTGTCTGTTTTACGCATGTATTCATTTATTCATTTTCATTAATTGCAGAGGTGAGTGTCAATAAAAATAAAATGGTGGTTGACTTCAAAAGATATATATATATATCTATAAAAAAAGATAATGAACTGACAATAATGCTTAAGACGCGGAGATAAAAAAAAGAATGTGTGTGGAGGCTGATTGTAAGAATAGGGGAATGAGATCTTTGTGGTTTAAGACCTATGGCAGTTTTATAATTAAAATGATATTTTAAGTTGAGTCATATTGTTCGGTGGTCTTCACGAGGTGGGCGGGGTTTGTTTGTTTTGGGTTTGTTTTTTTTTGTGGGGGGGTGTTTTTTTTATCTTTTGTTGGGAGAGAAGTTATTGTTGCAGAGTGGTTCATGGTCAAGTGGATATAAAACCTGGTTGGAAAGAGTGGAATTAGAGAGAGAGAGAGAGAGAGAGAGAGAGAGAGAGAGAATGTACATAAATGAATAATGTTTTATTTCGTCCCTTTCCTCTTTACGTCGCACATTGTACGAAACTATTTGTAAAATATTCATTCCGTTCATGTATATATATATATATATATATATGGGCGTATGTGTATGTATGCGCACAGATATGTATATATGTGTGCATATAGATTGACAGATATGTATGTATGTATGTATTTATATATAGATTTGTGTATAAATACATGTAAATATATATATATATATGTTTCGCCACTTCTCCCTATCATTCATCGCCTCTGACAGGCCTTCAGGGTTACATCCCGTATCCTCACGTGTATGTATGTTCGAGCTGGTCGTCCTGCTTTTGTGCGGCTATATGCGGGGGTCCATAGGAGTACATCACTTATGAGCTCGTCCTTGCTTAGAGGGTCAGGGATATCTGTGCTAGCGGCACGATATGATGATATATATATATATATATATATATATATATATATATATATATATATATATATATATATATATATATATTTACTAATCTAATATCTCCCAGTATTAACGGTACCAGAAAAAGAAAAAAACCTGCCAGGAACAAGAGATAAAAATATCTCGAATCACCGCCCAGGGGAAAAAGAAAAGAAAAATTATGGGTCAAAAAGAAAGAAAAGACCAACCTCGTCAGACCCCTTGAAAAAAATTAAGGGATATGCAGTCAGTTGGTCAAAAGAAAACTAAAACCTTCCACGAACACTGCAATGCTACAATTACAAAAGTGCTCAACAGAATTGGAGACAATTATAAAATTAACCTAAATCGTGAGTCGAAAATCTTCTACTAAAGTTTCACCTTATCGGATCATCAGGAAGCCTAACTTCAAAGTTAGGCTTCCTGATGATCCGTTAAGGTGAAACTTTAATAGAAGATTTTCGACTCACGATTTAGGTTAATTTATATATATATATATGTTTGTATAAATTGCATATTTGTGCATACGTAGGTATTCATATATATCTATACATGTTTATAGATGTATGTATATGCGTATATATATATATATATGCATGTAAGTACATACATATATATATATATATATATATATATATATATATATATATATATATGTGTGTGTGTGTGTGTGTGTGTGTGTGTGTGAGGGGGGCATACACAAGATAGATAGATAGATACCTTTCTCAAGAGTATTTTACCGAAAGTGAACGTGACTGCGTGACTGGGATTCGAACTGGCGTCCTACAATCTCGCAGACCAGCAATTTTATTGTTACACATTGGCTTTTTTTAGTAAATAGTTCGTAGTCAACATTTCTTAACGATCCAGGGCTCATTTGTTTGACTACAATTAAAGACCTTCCAGTATTTGATTTCGTTTGATTTGGTTTTATAGTATATCGGCTATTGTAGGTTATTTAATGCCAAATCCATTTTTACACATAGAAACAGTACTGTTTCAAACAATTCAGTTTAGCAGAAGTACACAGTTTGAATGTTAAATCAGTTCTAATTCAAACAATTCTGTTTAGTATAAGTATAGTTTTTTTTGTTTACATATAGCTAAATGTAAAAATAGTTCTATTTCAGACAATTCAATTTAGAACAAGTACGCTGTTTGAATGTCAAAACAGTATTATTACAAATTATTCACTTGGGAATAAGTACAGTTTAAATGTCAAGCAGCTCCAATTGACCAATAAATTTGATTATTATTTAATATATATAATATGTATAATCCATAATAATATTCTATGTATATATATCTAATATTATTCATTTATGTATTATACTATATATATACATATATGCATTATTCGGTCCAGTGAAACCGGAGTTGGGAGTAATTCCATCAGGACAAGAAAACTATTCAAAAGTGATCATTTCAATTTTCCTGGTTAAGAGCTCAATGTAATTGACATTACAGAACAATAATTTCTTTAAGAAAAAAAACAAAACCGGTCACATTAGGATTATAAATTTATTTCCATCCTGTTATGTGTTTTTGATAAAATCAAAAAACACGAAAAAAATTAACAGGACTTTTTCAGATATTATGGATAAAATAATTTATCAATAAGATCTGAAGAAGTCCTGTTAATTTTTTTCGTGTTCTTTGATTTTATCAAAAACACATAACATGATGGAAATAAATTCATAATCCTAATGTGACCGGTTTTGTTTTTTCTTAAAGAAAGTATATATATATATATATATACTTTCTTTAAGAAAATATATATATATATATATATATATAAATATATATATATATATATATATATATATATATATCAGTGGCGACTCTAGCCTATTTTTGCTACTCGTCCCCACCCCGCCCTCTGTCAACTTCAGTTCCCAACCCGTGGTCCGTGGACCCAAAGTAAGTCATCATAGTTGCTACTGCGTGTTTCTCCATTGTATAGCACAGATTAACAAACGTACTTTGCATGGTGTTTTTTTTTTTGTAAACAATGAAGGTACTATATAATTTGTAGTCTTGTTAATACAGTAGATAAGTTAATTTTTTTTCCTTTCAAAAGTATAGAAGAAAAGAGATGTTCATTACTATGACGAGAAAAATATGTTTATTAGAATAAAGAAACTGATCACAATATACACAGACACAGCTAGTAGTTTCAATTTCGCTTAAAATAAAGATTATTTGTTGAAAATGTATTCAAATAAACAAATTTTAGTTACAGAATGTAATATATGCAACATTCATTAAAGAAATAGACATCTGTTAGTGAAAAAACTAATTAAAATACGCCGTTTAACCAACATTTACCATAGCGATGATGATGACGTCGGCAACGGCTCTAATCTGCTATCCCCCCCCCCCTCTCTCTCTCTCTCTCTCTTCCCAAGAAATTTATCAGCAGGCACAAGCAAACCTACACGAGTGAGTTCGAGTCTCATTGGGTGCCCCTTTCATATGGCCTTGTGCCACATCTAAGCAAGAAGCTTAGTAAATTTCCACAACGTGCTAAGATTTTTTAGCACGGAGTTAGGGTTGCTCTTGCAGCCAAAAGCGTATTTCTCTAACATTACTGTTATTATAAGGATCTAGTGCCTGGCACGGATAGCGCGTTCAACATTATAGCCGATTTTATGTGATGTTCAATGAATCTGACGGTGGCCGGACAAAGACCATCCGTTCAAAACAGCATCGTTGTATTATTCCCAGATATAGTTATGAACTTTTGGCTACTTAGTTATCGAAACATGAATAGATACGTAATTTAATTGAGATCAGACTAAGTATGTTTGCTTGAAATTAATGGATGATTTTTAATTCATTTTGAATAACATTGACCGAGTTATTGGTCGTGCCGGGCACGAGTAGCACTAGTCCCGTCTCCGCCCCTGATATATATATATATAAGCGTAACATCTGCATGCATCTAAACAAAAGTAACAGATTTTTATTTCTAATTTAAAATTTGTCAATGTCCACGAAAACCCATATCCAATTAAAAAAAACACACTTTCACATACACACACACACACACACACACACACACACGGAAATTAAAATTCTTATAATAATTTCTCATGATAATAATTTCTTCATAAAAAATGAAATATATACGTAAATTGTTGGGGGGGGTTTCTTTATCTAGCCTATATATTCACCATTTATTTACTTAAAATACTTGAACATAATTGTGAACAAATGGACATGGTTAGCGTGTTCGCCAACGGCCCGAGACACATGGGTTTAATCTCCAGATCGAGTCATACCAAAGACACAAAAATGGTACTTGATGCCGCCTTGCTTAGCACTCAGCACTATAAGGTACGGATCAAGTGTAAAGTTGAGCAATCCAGAGAAAGGAGTAGCGCCCTCCCCTACACCTTGGAGTCGTGGCTATCGAAAAGGGAGCCTTTGGATCACCCTCGACATAGGTCGCCAACTTTACTTACTTATATAGGAATATTTGAAACCCCATAAATGTGTGCAAATTATTTGAATTAGATGCGAATACTTTAAACTATATAAATTATTTGTATAAGATAGAAATACTTGAAACTATATAACTGTGTACAAATTATTTGTATTAGAAAAGAATATTTGAAACCACAAAATTGTGTGCAAATTTTTAATATTAGATAGCAATACTTGATATTATATAACTGATAATTATTTCTTTAAACAATTATAGCTTTCAGCTATAATTGTTAAGTAAGGATTAATATTTCTAAGGATTATTATTCTAAGGATTATTCTAAGGATTATAATTCTTACGATTTTTATTCTAAGGATAATTATTTTAAGGATTATTCTAAGGATAATTATTCTAAGGATTATTCTAAGGATTATAATTCTAAGGTTTATTCTAATGATGATTATTTTAAGGATTATTCTAAGGATTATTATTTTAAGGATTATTCTAAGGACAATTATTCTAAGGATTATTCTAAGGATTATTATTTTAAGGATTATTCTAAGGATAATTATTCTAAGGATTATTCTAAGGATTATTATTTTAAGGATTATTCTGAGGATAGTTATTCTAAGGATTATTCTAAGGACAATTATTCTAAGAATTATTATTCTAAGGATTATTATTCTATGGATTATTCTAAGGATTATTATTTTAAGGATTATTCAAAGGACAATTATTCTAAGGTTTATTCTAAGGATTATAATTCTAAGGATTATTCTAAGGATTATTTTTCTATGGATTATTCTAAGGATTATTATTTTAAGATATATTCTAAGGATAATTATTCTACGGATTATTCAAAGGACAATTATTCTAAGGTTTATTCTAAGGATTATTCTAAGGATTATAATTCTAAGGATTATTCTACGGATTATTCTAAGGATTATTATTTTAAGGATTATTCTAAGGATTACAATTACTAATCAATTGAAGCCAAATTGTTTTTGCTCACCCGGCTGGGGCTGTAGAATACACTGGCTGCACCTCTTCAGAGGGGTAAGACTCCCCCACACACAAATGAGTGTCCTGTTTATGACACTAAATAATCTGATTGTGAGGTCCCAGTGATGCTGGAGTTTTAGGGAATGCAGAGCACCTCTTCATTGCCATTGCTCCCAGGTCCACTCTGGCCCGGAATGGTAGTACCTAATCAGGCCCAATCTATGAGTTAAATAGAACTAATTGCATATTTGTGCTAAACTGAATTGTTTGAATTAGAACTGATTGACTAAACTGAATAGCTTGAAATAGAAATATTTTTGACAATTAAACTGTGTACATATGCTCAACTGAATTGCTTGAAATGGAACTGTTTTGATATTGAAACTGTACTTATATTAAACTGAATTGTTGAATATAGAACTTCTGTACTTATAAAAAACTGAAATAGAACTGTTTGCATAAATTAAATAGCTTGAAATAGAAGTGTTTTTGACAATTAAACTGTGTACTCATGCTAAACTGAATTGTTTGAAATAGAACTGATTATTTGTATAAAAATGGATTTGGTGTTAAATAACATACAAAGGTTGATATGCCGTAAACCCCAAACAAAGTAAAGTTGGCGACCTTCGTCGGGGATGACCCGAAGGTTCCCTTTTCAATAGCTAATGCACCGAGGTGTAGGGGAGGGCACTACTTCATTCCCTGGATTACTCCACTTTACTCTTACCTTATAAAGCTGAGTGCTAAGCAAGGCAGCATTAAGTACCATTTTTTGAGTCTTTGGTATGACTCGGCTTGAGATTGAACCCCAGTCTCCCAGACCATTGGCGAACACTTTACTCATCAGGCCAATGTCCCGCTTTGGTAAATTTAAAAACTAATTAGAATTATAAATGAAATGAATAATAATAATAATAATAATAATAATAATAATGATAATAATAATAATAAACTCCTATGGGACTTTAATATACAAACGGATCATTTAATCCCCGGCCAGGAGACCAGACTTAATAATAATCAACAAAAAAAAGAGAACTTGCAAAATTGTCGACTTTGCTATCTCGGCTGACCACAATAAAACTGAAAGAAGGTGAAAAGAAGGATAAGTACCTCGACTTTGCTAGGGAACTGAAAAAACTGTGGAACATGCAGGTGACAATTATACCAATTGTAATTGGTGAGTTTGGAACAGTAACTAAGAGATTACTAAAGGGACTAGAAAACTTGGAGGTTGGCGGACGAGTGGAGACCATCCAAACGACAACATTGTTGAGAACGGCCAGAATACTAAGAAGAGTCCTGGACACTTGAGGAGACTTGCTGTCACTCAGACTTCAGTGAAAAACCATCGGCTATCGCTGATGTGAAAAGCTCTAATGAGTGAATAATAATAAAAATAATAATAATAATAATGATGGACGAGAAAAAAAATTAATGTAAAAGAAATTATAGATATTAAAGAATGAAACGAAAATAAAATATACACTTAAGCAAAAAACAGAAATCGAGAAAGAAAGAAAGAAAGAAAGAAAGAAAGAAAGAAAGAAAGAAAGAAAGAATCATAAAAACAAAAGAGGAAGAACGAAACAAAAAAGAAAGAATGAAACGTGATAGAAAAAATCCCAAAGGAAAAGAAATACAAAAACAAACACAAAAGAATTATGAAAGAAAAAAAGAATCATGAAGAAGAAGAAGAAGAAGAAGAAGAAGATGAAGAAGAAGAAGAAGAAGAAGAAGAAAACAAACGAAGAAGAAGAAGAAGAAGAAGAAGAAGAAGAAAGACAAATGAAAAATAAACGAAGAAGAAAAGAAAGAATAAAAGAGCAAAAGAAAGAAAGAAAAAAGAAAGAAAGAAATGTGATATAAAAGAAATCCCAAGTAAAATAAAAATAAAAACAAAAGAATAATGAAAGAAAAAAGAATCATGAAAAAAAGAAGAAGAGATAAAAACTCAAAAAGAAAAGAAGGAAAGAAAGAATTAAAAGAGCAAAAGAGCAAAAGAAAGAAAGAAAGAAAGAAAGAAAGAAAGAAAGAAGCGTGATAGAAAAAAATCCCAAGTAAAAGAAAGAAAAACAAAAACAAAAGAATAATGAAAGAAAAAAGAATCATGAAGAAAAAGGCAAAACAAATGAAAAAGAAAAGGAGAAGAAAATAAAGAATTAAAAGAAAGAAAGAAAGAAAGAAAGAAATCACAAGTAAAGAAAGAAAAGCAAAAGTAAAAGCCATAAAGAAAGAATCATAAAAGTAAAATGACGAAGAAAAACAAACGAAAAAGAAAAGAAGAAGAAAAGGAAGGATTAAAAAAAGCGAATGAAAGAAAGCTGGAAAGAAAGCATCACAAAAGAAAAAAAGAAAGAAAAACAAACGAATAGGAGAAAAAGGAAACATAAAAACAAAAGAAAAAAAGATGAAAGAAAAAAGAAGGAATCACAAAAGCAAACAAAAATACCCCTCCACCTCGTATTTTTTTTTTTTTTTTCATGCCGTCAAACTTTCCCCGTCCCGACCAGGGGTGGTTGGCGCCATACACAACTTGTCCACACTCACTTCAACTGTTACGATTTTAATTATTCATGACGATTTCAATCTTGCTCCGTACGGCCGTTGAAGCTGTAACTATGTGCCTGAGTGCTCATAAAGGTTAGCATATGATATATATATACGGGGTGTCCCAAAAATCGTATACACATTAAAAATAATTGTAAACATAGTGTTTAATTAGAATTTTATTATTTTAAATGTGTAAAAATATTTTACAAATATCATTTTATTGTTTTTTCACTGCCTGTTCTCAAACTGACGCCCATTTTAATCCAGACACTGCTGACAACACCAAGCAATGGAATTGCACAAGTCATGAAACAATTCCCTTGGTATTTGGGCGCATTCATACTCAATGGCCTCTCTTAATTCAGCAACTGTTGCAGAAAAGACTTTGAAGATGAAGAGTTTTATTTTCAGCAAGATGGAGTACCCCCACATTACCGTAGCGATGTTAGGTCCTTCCTTGATGAGGTCTTACCAAACAAGTGGATTGGACGAAGAGGTTTTGTTGAATATACTCCCCGTTCACCAGACCTCAAACCGCTAGATTTTTTCTTATGGGGATACCTGAAAGACAAAGTCTACACTATAAAACCTGCAATAGTCGCTGTTTTTACACTTTTGAAATAATAAAATTCTAATCAAACACTACGTTTACAATTATTTTTATTGTGTATACATCTTTTTGGACACACACACACTCTCTCTCTCTCTCTCTCTATATATATATATATATATATATGGAGAAAATATCATAAAACAAATTAATCCAAAATGAAGAATTTAATAAGAAAGAAAGTCGACGTTTGTAACGTTTCGGTTTCAATAAACCATAACCAGGGCTTAGAAAAGATCTTATGAAGTGTTGTTAGATCATCGATGGATGCTGAACGAATATATATATATATATATATATATATATATATATATATATACCAACCCTTCCACTCGAGCAGGATATGACACAATGTCAATTTTTAAGCAGAGTTTAACAGGTTTGAATTCAGAGTTTTCCTTCTCCTAGGCTAGTTGCCTCAGCAATGCTGAAGAACCTAGTCTGTCCCACAATTTACGCATAGCTGGAGGGGGAATAATTGGATTCATACCTTTCCCAAGAGTATTAGTGCTATGTGAAATGCAATCAGTCTCGTCCAGGATTTTATATATATATATATATATATATATATATATATATATAATCCTGGACGACAATATGTATGTATATGTATATATATATATATATATTGGCATCCACAGACAGACTTTTTCATTGTATTACAATTTTTCAGTGTGGCTAGACACGTAGGACGCTTGAAGCTGAGATCGAAACCCGCCCAACGTTACGTTAGACTTAGTATCAGACCGCTCGGTCAACAAGCGTACCACGTCGGCTAGGGACTTATAAGGTAATATATAGCAGCAGCAGCGTCCATTTTTTTACATTTTTATACCTCACCGGATACCAGAGTGCTCAATTCGTTCGAAGAGCTTTGCATTATGCGAGCGGCAGCCGAAAATTCCTTCACCAGAATGCTCAACCCCCATGAGGGAGTGTATATATTGTCATCCACAGACAGACTCTTTCGTTGTATCGCAACGCATAAGTGTTGCTTGACACGTAGGACGCTTGAAGCTGGGATCGAAACCCGCCCAACTTTAAGTAAGACTTAGTATCAAACTGCTCGGCCAACAAGCGTACCACGTCAGCTAGGGAATTATAAGGTATTATGTAGCGACAACAATGATAGAGGTGATTTTCTTTACACATTACATATTCATTTTTTGACGGACACAAATTCTTTTTATATCAATGCACTTTTTTTAGTTGAATGACGCACATCAAATTGCATGCATGGAAATTTAAAATTCAATATTATGACACTGTTAGACATTTTTTTTTTCTTTTTAATCAAATCACCATCGGGGCAGTATCAATATGGTATCTTGTATCTTCTAAATTATATTAAAAATTCTTAACATAATTAAGAAGCTACAACATCGCAAATTAATAATGCCCAGACGATGGTTTAATTTTAAAAAACGAAACATTTAACGAGCCCTTGGTATTTGATTACAAACGAAGGGTTCAAACAGGGTTAATTTTCATTGCTTCAATCTATTTTAAGAAAAAAGAATTTCTCCAACCTCCCCTCAGATCAGATTTAACAAAAAGTCATTTTATAATGAATCTCGATTCCTGCGAGGTCATTCACTCAAAATGCTTGATAGTCAGGGAATTTTCCTTTAGGAGCAAATCTATTAACGTAGTCTTGCTAAGTAGGTAATCCTATTTACCAACCCCTCCGCTCGGGCAGGATATGACACAAGGTCAATTTTTAAGCGGAGTTTAACAGGTTTGAATTCAGAGTCTTCCTTCTCCTAGACTGGTTGCCTAACCAAGGCTGAAGAACCTAGTCTGCCCTACTATTTACCCATAGCTGGAGGGAGAATAATTGGATTGCTAAGTAGGTAATACCTGGAGGGAAAGCCTCTGGAAAAAGACTATCTGCCTAATAAAACCCACCGAGCACCCGATGAGTCCATCCAGAAACCAGTTAACGATTTAAAATAAGAGTGTGAATCAACTTTTCTTTATCTAAAGCTGACGTTAAATATTTAGTCGTTTGTTGACGTCATGAAAAAGACACGATTCAAATGAAAATGTCAAATGACACCACACAACTATTATGAGAAAAGAATGAACCCCCTTATCCTCCTAGCTATGGGTTAAATAGTTCCACTACTGTTCTTCTAGGAGAATGGCTTAGTCATTACATAACCTAAAAGGTTGATATGCCATTAAACAAAAGAAGCCAAGCTATTATGAGAAAAGGTTTAGTTTCTTTTCGATATTCAATGTTATTGTGATGATTAACAAACTCGACTAGCAAACCTACGTGACAGAGTTCGTGTCTGATTGACGACCCCATTCATACAGTCTTGTGCCATATCAAAGCAAAACGCTTGGTAAATTACTTAAGTATACTTGCATTTGGGTACCTACGCTGATGTAATGGTTAACAAGCAAGACGAACAAACCTTCAGGGGTAAGTTCGAGTCTCACTGGGTGCCCCATTCATACGGCCTTGTGCTACATCTTAGTAAAAAGCCCAGTAAATTTCTCTAAATATAACTACGTTCAGCTGCCTTGGTTGGGGTAATGGTTAACAAGCAAGTCGAGCAAACCTTTTCGACCGATTCGCGTCTCCTTGGGTAACTCCACTAAAATTGCCTTGTGCCATATCAAAGCAAAAAGCATAGCAAATTACTACAAGTATAACTACGTCTCGCAGACTCGGCTGGTGTAATGGTAAACAAGCAAGACAAGAAAACTTTCATGTGTGAGTTCGAGTCTCATTGGCTGCCCCGTTCATACTAACTTGTGCCACATGTAAGCAAAAAAAAAATTTTTAGTAAATTGCTAACGGCATATCAACCTCCAAGGATTATTTAAAGTCAATTTCACCCTTATAGAAGAGCAGTAGTGGTACTATTTATCCCATAGCGGGTGGTATCAGGGTGTTCATACCTGTCACAAGGATATTAGTCTGAAAGTAGATATAATAGCTTGACTGGAGTTCGAACTCAAGTACATCGAGGCCGCAAGTCTAGCACGTTAGCCACTACAACACAGGATCTCTCACAATTATGAAAAAAGTGGGATTCTGATTATTCAGTAGATTTTCACCTACTGAGACAGGATATTTTGATTTAATTAAAGACATTTTTTACTGATTGTATTATATATATATATATATATATATATCATCATGATCATCTTGTCGTGCCGTCAGCACGGATATCCCTGACCCTCTCTCGCCACTCCTCCCTATCTTTCGTCGCTTCTAGCATGTCCTCTGGGCTACATCCCGTATGCTGACAGAGCTGCTGTATGCAGGTTCGAGCTTGTCGTCCTGCTTTTGTGCGGCCATATGACGGGGTCCATAAGAGAACATCACTTATGAGCTCGTCCCTGCTTCTCTAGCAATGTCCTGCATGTCTGGTTCGTCTAACTTTGATAGTTTTCATAATGAGAGGTAGGTGGCCGTACAGTTGGGGATTTGTGGGGTGTTGCCTCTAGGACTTACATATACATGTATATGTATAAATATATATATATATATACACTAGACCAATGAGCCGGTAAACAAATATATATATATATATATATATATATATATATATATATATATATATATATTGTCATCCACGGACTGACTGTTTCGTTCTATCAGAACTCTTCAGTGTGGCTAGTCACGTAGGTCACTCGAAGCCGGGATCGAAACCAATCCAACTTTTACGTTAGACTAAGTTTCAGACCGCTCGGCCAACAAGCGTACCACGTTTGGCTAAGGGGATTTTTAAGGTATTATGTAGTAACAGCAGCAGCCGTTTGTTTACATTTTTTTATACCCTATCGGCTACCAGAGTGCTCAATTCTTTCGAAAAGCTTTGCATTATGCGAGCGACGGCCGAAAATTCTTTCACCAGAGTGCTCAACCCCCATGCGGGAGCGTATATATATATATATATATATATATATATATATTTTTTTTTTTTTGTTTTGTTTACCGGCTCATTGGTCCGAGTGGGTAGAGTATTCGCCAATGGTCCGCTCGACCGGGGTTTAATCCCAGGTCAAGTCATGCCAAAGACCTTTAAAAAATGGTACTTGATACCTCTTACATTAACACTCAGTATTATAAGGTACGTATCCTGAGGAAGGAATAGCACCCTCCACTACACCTCGGTGTAGTAGCTATTGAAAAGAGAGCCTTCAGGTCACCAACTTTACTTTTTACTCATATTTTTGTTTAAAAAAAGCAAGAAATTTTGGAAGAGTATTCCATTTCCATAACGAATTTATTTCGCTTACTCAAGCTCTGCAGATGAAATTCTGATTAAGTTTGGTTACTTTTTTCCCCGTTAATCATTGGCGATACATTTTACGTTTTATCACGTTGTAATCTATTTTACTTAAAAAAAATTGACAGCTACAGAATGTTTCTTTTTATTTACGGATTTTGTCGATATCAATTTTGTTTATTGTACATTAACTGGCTCATTGGTCTAGTAGGTAGAGTATTCGCTAATGACACGAGAGACCAGGGTTCAGTCTCAGGTCACGTCATACCAAAGACTTTTAAAAAATGGTAACTTGATACCTACTTGCTTAGCATTCAGCATTATAAGGAACGTATCAAGGGTAAAGTGAAGCAATCCTGGGGAAGGAGTAACGTCCTCCACTACACCTCGGTGTAAGGTTGGTTTGCGACCGTAGTAGATGGTAACTCGAATGCTCCTTTTTCAACTGCTACTACACCAAGGTGTAGGAGAGGGCGTTACTCCTTTCCCTGGATTGCTCCATTTTATCCTTGATCCTTGCGTTATAATGCTGAGTGTTAAGCAAGGCAGCATCGAGTACCATTTTTAAAGTCTTTGGTATGACGGAACCTGGGATAGAACCCAAGTCTCCCGGACCACTGGCCAACACTCTACTCAGTCGCTATTGAAAAGGGAGCCTTCGGGTTGCCCTCGATTACGGTCGCTAACTTTATTTATTTCATATTAGTAACCTGATTTCAGGATTATGAGTATTATTTATATTTACCAACCCCGCCACTCGGGAAGGATATGACACAAGGTCAATTTTTAAGCGGAGTTTAACAGGTTTGAATACAGAGTTTTCCTTCTCCTAGACTTGTTACCACACCATGGCTGAAGAACCTAGTCTGCCCTACTATTTACCCATAGCTGGAGGGAGAATAAATAGATTTATGTGTCACCGTGTCCATTTCCTACGACGATAATCATTACACCACTAGCACCTCCACAATTATGAGTTTATGAGTATTATTTGAAAGCTGTATAGGCTTTATATAATTTTATTTTAATTGGAAAACATTTTTTACAATTTTAAATAAATATTTTTTAAAATATATTAGTAATTTTTCAAACGTATTCAGTTGTTAACTTAGTTCTAAAAACTTGCTTATCCCTCTATATTTAGATTTTTAATGTCGAAAAACAGTTCTATTTCAAATAATTCAGTTAAGCATAAGCACGCAGTTTAAATGTATGTACGGTTTAATTATCAAAAATATTTCTATTTCAAGGTATTCCGTTTACTCAAACAATTCATTTTAGCATAAGTATGCTGTTAGTTCTATTTAACCCATAGATATGGCCCTATCAGGTGCCACCATTCCGGGCCAGAGTGGACCTGGGAGCGATGGCAATGAAGGGGTACTCCGTATTCCCCAAAGCTCCAGCACTTCTGGAACCTCACCATCAGATTGTTTAGTGTCATATCCGGACACTCGTTATGGGGGGTCTTACCCCTCTGCAGAAGTGCAGTCAATGTATTCTACAGCCCCAGTGGACTGGGCAATACACAGAGTTAAATGTCAAACAGTTTAATTTCAGATGATTCAGTTCAGCATAAAAACACAGTTTAGAGGTCAAAAACAGTTCTATTTTGAGCAATTCAGTTCAGCACTAGTACGCAGTTCCAATGTCAAAACAGTTCTATTTTAAACAATTCAGTTTAGCATAAATACGCAGTTTAAATGCAAAAATCAGTATAGTGAAAGAAGTACGGTTTAGTTCTATTTAACCCATAGATAGGACCCTTATCAGGTGCTACCAATCCGGGCCAGAGTGGACCTGGGAGCGATGGCAATGAAGGGGTACTCTGCATTCCCCAAAGCTCCAGCATTGCTGGAACCTCACCATCAGATTGTTTAGTGTCATATCCAGGACACTCGTTGGGGGGGGGAATCTTACCCCTCTGCAGAGAAGCAGTCGGTATATTCTACCGCCTCAGCCGACTGGGCAGTATATTATTTCAGGGACTTAGTGCGTGTAATATAATTACGAAATTATTTTTTTATATTAATCATTATTCATCAATTATATTTTATCATTCAGTTTGGTTTGGCTTTGAACTATTCGGTTCTTAGTTCAGATGCACAGACATTAGGTACAGTTTCGCGCTCACGCGCAAAGGATATGACAATCACAATTGTCATAATAAACCCAAGATAGGAAATGAAGCTGGAGTGTGAATGACGTCATGCCTGGAAGCGATGGGCTGAGGATTTGGGGATTTTGAAAAAGACGTCAGTTGGACGGTTGACTATGGGCCATGTAGACAGACACTGGGGTTGTCTGCCATTGAAGCAGACAGTTAAGAATTTGAGTTCCGACCATGATGTTGAGAAGTTGAATTAAGACTATGGTGTTGAGAAGTTGAAGTCTGACCATGGAGTTCAGCAGATCTCTACCGACGGAGATCTTAAACACTACGGGATGCGCAGCGCGTTTGTGGGGTCAGATAGTACAGTCAGCATAGTAAGAACTGTGTCTCTCTCCTCGTGTCGACAAACCGAAGTCAGAAGTTTAACGTTCGTACCTGAACAACGGAGTCGCCATGTGTATTTGTATTTCCTTGTATTTGCATTTGTATATGTACTGTTGTTATTGATATCATTATGGTTGTGAGTATACAACATCTCTCTCATATTCCCAATTATATTCTTCAACAATGACGGCTTTGGAGTGAAATAACCCACGAAGGTTGATATGCCATTAAACAAAGAAACAAAAACCCCTTCTTTCAACTGTTGAAACCTTGTGACCCATCTGAGTAATGAACACACAAATCCTTGCTTAACTTGTCATCTTTCTAGCATTGTTTGACACACATGTCTCGGTTTGCTTATCCGTACCCGCTCTTCTCAAGTTGTTACCCTTTCAGAACTGAACATACTGTATCGCTGCTTAACTTTTGTTATCTGACAGGGAACCAAAACTTTTAGCGTGACTTTGATGTAAGTCAACTCACAGACAATTGTTAAGTTATTATGAACCTCACTGGGTGCCATGTACTTCTAATCTGGTACCGGTCTCTTCTTAGCTGTGTAAATAACCGAAAGATATGTTACTAAAATCAAAATAAATATCGAGACGGTTTTTTTTTATTTAATGGCATATCAACCTTCGTGGGTTATTTAATGCCAAAGCCACCCTTCAAGAAGAACAGCAGTGATGCTATTTAACCCATGTCCGGGAGGATAAGGGCTTTATACCTTTCCCAATGGTATTTGTCCGAAAGTGAACGTTACAGCGCGACTGGTGTTCGAACTCGCCTACTACGATTTCGCAGTCAAGAACGTTAACCTTTACGCAACGTGGACCACCCCCTAAATAATTGTAAAATGACACGACAGAGTTATAAATACAAAATGACAAAGTACCAATTCATTTGGTCAAACACTAAGGCAGATTTCGTGTCTAAAATGGTCGCCTTCGAAGTCATATTGGTTCTTCCTCATCAGAGTAAAACCAAGTCTCCAAGAATCTCTTTGACTTACGATGGTTTTGAATTGGTCGGTGAAGGTAGCTTAATGGTAGCTATATATCATTTATAATCGACCAATCAACGGACAGAGTGGATGGCGTGTGGTCATGTGATATGTCACATGGGATGGCCATTTAAGTCTTCGGTAAGGGTGTTAGTATTGCAGTCACTCCGGCGCGTTCACTGAGCCACGATATGTTAGTTTGATAATGGGTAGTAGAAGACAAACTATAGGAAATATTACGTGATCAGTTTCTCCTCTTCCTTCTCCTCATACTTATTCTGCCACCTTTTACTTAAAAATCACCGCTTTCACCTCGACCTTCTTTGGTAGCTATTTTCTTTTCTCTCTCTTCTTTTTAGCTTTATTATAATCGTCATGATCTATATTGTTATTGACGATCAAATGATTTGATATAGACTTATGTGTTCAGAGAGTAAAATCATTTCCAATGCATTTTTATAGTAAAAATCATTTCCAATGCATTTGATAGTAAAAATCAGTTCCTACGTAATTTTATTGTAAAAATCAGTTCCTATGCATTTTTATAGTGAAAATCATTTCCCATGCATTTTTATAGGAAAAATCATTTCCAATGCATTTTTATAGTAAAAATTATTTCCAATGCATTTTTATAGTGAAAATCATTTCCAATGCATTTTTATAGGAAAAACCATTTCCAATGCATTTTTATAGTAAAAATTATTTCCAATGCATTTTTATAGTGAAAATCATTTCCCATGCATTTTTATAGTGAAAATCATTTCCCATGCATTTTTATAGTGAAAATCATTTCCCATGCATTTTTATAGTAAAAATCATTTCCAAAGCATTTTTATAGTAAAAATCATTTCCAATGCATTTTTATAGTAAAAATTATTTCCAATGCATTTTTATAGTGAAAATCATTTCCCATGCATTTTTATAGTGAAAATCATTTCCCATGCATTTTTATAGTAAAAATTATTTCCAATGCATTTTTATAGTAAAAATTATTTCCAATGCATTTTTATAGTGAAAATCATTTCCAATGCATTTTTATAGGAAAAACCATTTCCAATGCATTTTTATAGTAAAAATTATTTCCAATGCATTTTTATAGTGAAAATCATTTCCCATGCATTTTTATAGTGAAAATCATTTCCCATGCATTTTTATAGTGAAAATCATTTCCCATGCATTTTTATAGTAAAAATCATTTCCAAAGCATTTTTATAATAAAAAATTATTTCCAATGCATTTTTATAGTGAAAATCATTTCCAATGCATTTTTATAGTAAAAATCATTTCCAATGCATTTTTATAATAAAAAATTATTTCCAATGCATTTTTATAGTAAAAATCATTTCCAATGCATTTTTATAATAAAAAATCATTTCCAATGCATTTTTATAATAAAAAATCATTTCCAATGCATTTTTAGAGTAAAAATCATTTCCAAAGAATTTTTATAGAAAAAAATCATTTCCTATGCATTTTTTTTAGTAAGAATAATTTCCAATGCCATTTTTTTGGAAAAATCATTTCCAATGCATTTTTATGGTAAAAATCATTTCCAATGCATTTTTATGGTAAAAATAATTTCCAATGCATTTTTATGGTAAAAATAATTTCCTATGCATTTTTATAGTAAAAATCATTTCCAATGCATTTTTTATAGTAAAAATCATTTCCAAAGCATTTTTATAGAAAAAAATCATTCCCAATGCATTTTCATAGAAAAATTCAATTCCAATGCATTTTTATTGTAAAAATCATTTCCAATGCATTTTTATAGTAAAAAATTACATTCAATGCATTTTTATAGTAAAAATCATTTCAAACGCATTTTTATATAATAATTTATTCCGAAAGACTTTTTATAGTAAAAATCATTTCCGAAGTATTTTAATCCCAGGTCAAGTAATACCAAAGACTTTAAAATGGTACTTATATATATATATATATATATATATATATATATATATCCCTGCCTTTACAATTTAATCAAACATGCTTAACTACATATACTTCAAAATACATGATCTTGCAGCTCACCACGATACTGGCACACAAAAGTATCGCTGTAGTCTTGTTGAAAGACAAATTTACTAGAATAAAGAAAAGATTAACACCCCACCGCTCAGGACAATTTTGGTAAATTCATCCGCTAATTCCAACCTGAAGCCAAAACATTTATCAGGAAACTCGAAAGGATCTTAATTAAGTTATTCAGACAAAATGTGGCTTTACTATTTAATCATACATGCATAAATGAATGACTGCTGCCTAACCACACACACACACACACACACACGCACTCACGCACGCACGCGCGGTGGGTGTCCTCGTGGTGTAATGGTTAAAGCGATGGACTGTGGAATCTTAGTAAGCGAGTTCGAACTTTCAGTTGTGCTATTACGTTCACTTTCGGGCAAATACCCTTGGGAAAGGTATGAAACCCCTTATCCTCCAAGCTATGGGTTAAATAGTACCACTACTGTTCTTCTAGGAGAATGGCTTTGGTATTAAATAACGTACAAAGGCTGATAGGCCATTAAACAAAGAAACCAAACTAAACCAAACTTAACACACACACACACACACACACATATATATATATATATATATATATATATATATATATGTATATATCAATCTGTGTACGTGGTATGTTCAATAAGTGTTTCCATAAACAGAAATGAACAATTAATGAAACGTTTACTTCGTTTAAAATATTCTTCTTGGCATTCCTACGAGTAACTCAATGGTCGAAGCACTTTAAAAAATTCTCTATTAATATGATTGCGATGAAAAGTATCGAAACCGAAGCTTCAAGTTTTTTACAATTTTATGATTCTAAATTTAAAACATAAATTTTACACTGATGACGGATCTTCATTTTAACCCCGGCGTAGAATTCGAGAGTTCGTTTAGATAACAAACGTGTCTGAACGTCAACAGCAAAGGGCTGCAGACGCTGAACAAGCATGTCTTGAATGTTTTGTTTGGTAGGGTTTATGGCATATCAACCATTGTAGGTTATTTAAAACCAAATCCTCTTTATGCATATATATCAAATATATAGGATTTGATTTGGTTGGGTTTTATGGCATATCAATCCTTGTAGGTTATTTAATGCCAAATCATCTTTATACATATATATTAAATATATAGGATTTGGTTTGGTTGGGTTTATGGCATATCAACCATTGTAGGTTATTTAATGCCAAATCCTGTTTATACTTACATATTAAATATATAGGATTCGGTTTGGTTGGGTTTTAAGGCATATCAACCATTGTAGGTTATATATAATGCCAAATCCTATTTATACATATATATTAAATATATAGGATTTGGTTTGGTTGGGTTTTATGGTATATCAATCATTGTAGGTTATTTAATGCCAAATTCTCTTTATACATATATATTAAATATATAGGATTTGATTTGGTTGGTTTTTATGGCATATCAACCCTTGAAGGTTATGTAATGCCAAATCCTCTTTATACATATATACTAAATATATAGGATATGTAAACACATTTTGTTGATAACGGTTTTAAATCAGTCTGAGTTCATTTTTTTTTAAATACAGTTGAATAGTTTCAAGAATTTCTATCTAACAAAAATAATTCTATTTACTATTACACATTTTTTGAATCGGCCAAATGAGTGAAGTGTTAACCCATGGCCTGGGAGGCCAGTGTTCAATCTCAGGTCAAGTCATACCAAAGACTCAAAAAATGGTACTTAATTCCGCCTTGCTTAACACTCAGCATTATAAAAAAGGGTCGAGTGTAAAAAGGAGCAATCCTGGGAAAGAAGTAGCGCCCTCCCCTACATCTTGGTGTAGTAGTTACTGAAAAAGGAGCCTTCGGGTCACCCTCGACTAAAGGGAGACAATTTTACTTATTAATCATTTGCTTGCCTGCTGTTAAATGATTTCAGTTATTGCTAACACTAATGATTCTATCCAATAGTAATCATATGTTATCTGACCGTGAAGTGGTTACAAGTATTGCTATTTAACACTAATAATTCTATTTAACATTACCCAATCGTTTGCACCGAAGAGCAATGGCAATGAAGGGGTACTTCACTTCCCCAAAGCTCCAAGACTGGAACATCATCATCAAATGGTTAATATCATACCCAGGTCACTCGTTGAGGGGTGGGCGAGGGTCTTACCTCTCTGCAGAGAAGCAATTGGAGTAATATAATAGCCGAGGGATTTCGGTTCATGCCTTTGGGTTTAGTTAGGCTGAGAACCTTTCGGCTCAGCACATGGGTTAGTTAGGTGCAAACTTGATGCAGGTGTTAACGCGCGTGCGAACGAGGAGGTTCGACCTTTCGGGCTCGTTGAGGCGAGATGAATTTGCGCGCTATGAGTGCCGCACGAGATAGGGGCCAGATGAAGACGCCAACATAAAATGATTGTGTCTCTCTCCTTATGTCGTAACCTTTAACTCAAAAGTAATAAAAAGGTTTCGTACCTGAACAAAGAGGTCCTTACATGTTTTTGAATTTCGAGATTCCAGTGTTCTACGTTATGTATATATGTTACCAACATTCGATGTCCATTTCGCACATGGCCGTATCAAGCGTTAATTGTGAATATGGTACATTGGGGTATTCTACAGCCCCATCCGACAGGCTTTTCAAAGTTTATATTATCCGATTAGTGATAGAACCACAAATTCGTTTTTCAAGTTACTAATGAAAATTTAGTTTAAACAGCCTAGATTTTCTTAACGCACGGGTTTTCTGGGCAGTTGCTCGGTAATCAATGGACCATAATCGACCTATTCCATTTATGCTCCAGTGAGGGGTTGTGTAGGTACTATTTACCAACCCCTCCGCTCGGGCAGGATATGACACAAGGTCAATTTTTAAGCGGAGTTTAACAGGTTTGAATTCAGAGTTTTCCTTCTCCTAGACTAGTTGCCTCACCAAGGCTGAAGAACCTAGTCCGTCCTACTATTTACCCATAGCTGGAGGGAGAATAAGGGGTTTCATACCTTTCCCAAGGGTATTTGCCCGAAAGTGAACGTAATAGCGCGACTGGAGTACGAACTCGCGTTCTACGATTCTGCAGTTCATCGCTTTAACCATTACACCACGAGGACACCCCTAAGGTGAGGGGTTGTGTAGGTAAGGGATCTTGCGCGTAGCCTTGCACGAGGGCCTTGAATCTGTCACGATAGCATCGTAAACAGGAACCACCTCTAAGATATTGGTTGAGCAGGGCTTCTGAGTATCCATTGTAGTCCTAAAAGGCGGTCAAAATGCTGACTTCTTCTGCAGCAATTTAGGCTAATCTGCATTTTCAGCATTTACTAATATGAAGAACAAATACAGACCTGGATTTGCGCAAACTGTATTGCGTGTATCTTTGTCAAATATATCACCACGAATTGACAATTTGTGTCAAGCAAAGCAAAGCAAGCACATCCTAAAAGTCATTACTCAGTACAATTATTGCATGTGATTTTTCTAAAATATTCTAGATAAATTTTATTTTTATTTATATGGAGGACCACTGTGACGATACCCACTCGACCCCCCCGATACATCAACTTCTTCGAACCATTTCACTTCTTAGCCGGTGATCATCTAGTGGTTCCGATAGGGACATCGCACATTTCTTCATAGCTACAAGAAATGCAATCAAGGGAGTGGGAGAAAAAGAATAAACGAACAAACGAACAATATGCTTGGGTTAACTCAAAGCGCAAGAAGAGGAATTATGTAACATTGCATTCCCTATGTGTATATGTAGACTAACGCTAGCGTGGATTTCTAGCGAAAATTCTACAACCCACGAGGGTTGACCTGTCTTGGTTCACTGCTACTGGACCCTCTCTCATACCGACTGGTCACTTCTGCTCTCCGGTGTCGACTAGCCACTCGCGTCACCCTTCGCTAACTCCTTCTTCTCAGTCCCTTTGTCTCACTCTCTGACTGGCGTTCCCTTCCTACTTCCGGTCACGTCGAGATCTCGAGTCCAAACCCTTTGTCTGGTTTCGCGCCAAAACAGACAAAGGGATCGTCTGCTTGGCGGACCACCTACATAGTGTTACACCACGACACTTCATTATTATTCATATGGGAGTCCAAGTAATACGCCCTGAAATAGAAAAGGATCACTGTCCCCTAAATTCTCAAAACCACTGTTCTAAATGTCATTACTCAGTATAAATATTGAATAGATTTTCATTAGATATTTTTTTATAAATTTCATTTTTGTCTATTTGGGGGGTCCACATTTAATTTTTATTTATATGGAGGTCCACGATGTTTTATTTTTATTTATATGGGGGTTCACAAGATAAACACTGAAAAAGAAAGGGGTCCTCTCTCCAAAAAGTTTTAAAACCACCGGTCTTGACGAGTCGGTGACACTTTGAACAAAAATTAAGAAAAATTAAAAGCTTCTGTCTCGATAATTTTTCATTTTAAACAAGGCCCGACAGAATAATAACAATCTTACATAATGAAGAGAACTGAAATGCAACTGTCACAACAAAAAAATACACCTCCACTCTAATAGTGCCTGTGCGGCGGCAATTTTAAATCTGGAAGATCATTATACAGGTCCCTGTGAAAGAGAATATTTCTAATTAAAAAATTACAAGAATCCAATTAAAGGTCGAATTTTTTTTCTTTTTTGTGGGGTGGGGATAATGTGTGAATACTAACTGAAACATCCTGTCACGTGTGTGCAATGACAGGACACTGTTGACAGAGGTCGGTGAGTGGTTCGAAAAAGACGTCCATCACAGCGTGACACGTGATAGCGCCGTTCATGTGTTTGTCGAAATGGTAAAGCACTTGCCGACTCCCCTGAGTCCCTAAAGGTATGATAAGCCGCCCACCGTATTTCAGTTGCCTCAGTAATGGGCGTGGCACCGTTTCGTATGAAGCACCTGAGGGGAAAAAAAGAAAGAATTAAGAAGTATTCCAAAATAAGAAAAGAAAAGACTACAGAAAAAAGTCATAGGTTAACAGTATATCACAGTTGAATTGCTTACATCATACGCTTGAGTCATTTGAGTATCCATTTCTTTATGTTGAATCAGCTATAATGTTTTCTTTGGGGCCAAGGTGTTAAGTGTTATGCGATGATCGGAAGGTTCGTTATTTCGAAACGATCCAGGTGATCCTGAAGAACTGCGACTTTGACATTGAAAAGAAGATGTTAAGGCCGGAAATATATTGCAAATTTTAACGTAGAAAATATATAGAAAATTTTTGGTAGAAAATATATAGCAAATTTTTTGGTAGGAAATATATAGCAAAAATTTAAGATAGGAAATATATAGTAAATTTTAAGGTAGGAAATATGAGGTGCATACGATAAGTTTCCAGACTTTTTTCGTATGGGCACTTTTATTAATAGTACACCCATAAAACTCTTGTCCCCTTCGAAGTAATCTCTTCCAGCTGCAATGCACTTGTTGTACCGTTCCAACAACTTCTGGAAGGCTCCATGGAAGTTCTCTTGTGTCAGCGTGTCAATGACCTTCGTCACAGACTCTTTCATCTCAATTGTCTCATAACAACAGACTCTGAGCTTAGGGAATAAGTAAAATTCACAGGAGGCAAGGTCTGGGCTATAAGGAGGATGAGGAAGTGTCTTGATGACCATCTTGGTCAAATAGTCTGTGACTAGGATGGAGTTGTCGACTGGTGCATTGTCCTCGTGGAAATGCCACTGGCCCAATTTGAACAGTGCTGGCCTCTTCCAACGGAATCTCTTCCTGAACTCCCTTAAAACCTCAACATAGTAACCCTAACCCTAAGCCTTTGACCAATCAACTCTGGTCTATTGACCTCCTTACTCCTCCCACACCTCGCATCATCCCTCACAGACTCCCTGCCTTCCTTGAATCTCTTAAGTCACGTAAAAACTGATGCTTGATTCATGTAAAATGCTCCAAAAGCAGTCTGAAGCATTCCATACGTTTCAGCTGCATTTTTTCCAAGTTTAAAACACAATTTTATTGCATATCGTTCTTCTAAAATGTCAGATTGCATTTTTGAAATTCACGAGCTGTGACAATCGGGGTTTACTAGGGTGTATTCCAATTGCTGCTGTAGCTGTTGATTTAAAGCTGAAATCATAAAAATTGGTCAGTCATCTCATAAGATGTGTAGCAATAAGATACTGAATTTTCAAGAGTCTACGACAATTTTAAATGCCTGTACAAGTAAGTCTTGAAACTTATTGAAGGCACCTCGTACCGACAAACTTAACTCGTACATATTTATATCAATTTAAATGTGTGAAAACAAATGATTAATAGGGAATTGTTACTGTTACGTAGAAATACTTGAAAATATTAACTATAAGGAAAAACTTAGCTCAGGATTATTTTAAGATATTATCATGAAAATATAATTACAAATCATATATTTTATATTCATAAAAGATTTGGCCTTTAATAACCTTCAACGGTTGATATGCCATAAAACGAAACGAAACCAAATCCGACCTCTTTCTCTAATTGTCTATCTACTTTCCTTTTCGCTTACATTTTTTCTCTTTCTCTCTCTCTCTCTCTCTCTCTCTCTACCTATTCATCTGTCAATATAATTCTCTTTCCCTTTTTTCTCACTCTCTGTATCTCTCCTATCTTTTTTCTTTCAACCTCTTTCTTTATTGATCTGTCTCAATATATATTTCTCCCTCACCTATTTCTCTCTCTCTGATTATATTACTCTCTCTTTTTTTTTCTTTCTCCCTCATTCTGCGTTCATCTCTCTATATATTCTTCTCTCTTTTTGACATTCACCCACTGATTGTCATTCTTTCTCTTCTTTCTCTCTCTCTTTTTTCATTCGTCTTTCTGCATACTCTCTTTTCTCATTCTTTAACTTTCCTTTTCCCTCTCTCTTTCTCTCACTCACTCTTTCTTTACTTTTCTCTCTGTATACTCCTCTCTCTCTCTCTGTCTCTCTTTTTCACTCACTCTCACTCACTCATTTATCATTCAATCTCTCCATTTATACATCTCTCTATATATACGTCTCTCTCTCTCTCTCTCTCTCTCTCTCTCTCTCTGCATTCATCCCTCTATACGTACTCCTCGCTCTTTTTCAACTTTTCAATGAATCTCTCCTATTCGTTTTAGCTCGCATATACATATATACTTCTCTCTCTCTCTCACTCCCTTTCTCTCTCACTCCCTCTCTCTCCCCTCTCTCCTTTTCTTACACTCGCTCTCTTTTTCTGCATTCATCTTTCTATACGTACTCCTTACTCTTCTTCAACTTTTCAATGAGTCTCTCCTATTTGTTTTAGCATTCATATACATATATACTACTTCTCTCTCTCTCTCTCTCTCTCTCTCTCTCCTACACACACACACACACACACTATCCGTCCCTATCGTCCAATAAAGGCAGACTTGAGGCCGTAAAGCCCCCAGTTTCGACTGGGCCACCTTCAAGTGGGCGAGCTGCATCATAGTCCAGTAGGGCTTGAGCCGCGGCTCGTGCCCGAACTTCCCCTCCCCTAAACCCCCACTATAATCGACTTTCGGATCGTTGACCTTCTGTCAAGTCCTATCTGGTGGGAGGCAGTGACAACTATCGGTCATAGTTCTTGTTTGGTCTTCTAGACGATATCCAGTGTTTACATGAAGCTGATGAATGTAAGTTTTTGCTGTTGGGCTAACACTGGTATGCCCATGTGTAGGAGTCCATAAGAGAACGTCGCTTAAGGGTATGTACTTACTTCACCAACAGTTTCTAGTTTGTTTTGTTCTTCTTAATTGGCGGGTTTGTGTGATAGGATTGATAATTTAATATTAGCGTTTTGGTACTGTTGTATTTTGACCTTCGACCCGGCCAAAAATGCCATTACAAGGTGATGCACCGGAAGGAGGTGATACATTCTAATGGCAGTTTTGAGAGGAAATTGGGCAGAAATTGGCTGACGAAATGGGACGAGGTAAAAAAAATTCCCATGGTACACTCATAGACTGATGCACCGGAAGAGAATGACCTGTGAACTGCATGACAGTTATTTACGCTTGATGACGATCAAACATGCGATTTCAAAGATCGAGTAGCCCACTGAGTGGTCGTTGAACTATTATATAATTCAGTCAAGACAGAAGTCAAGTTAGTTGCAGTTAGAGATCGGATGGAGTTATAGACGAGATGTGGTAAGGAAAACTACACCAGGCTGAAGGGGCTCGGGGCCCCCGATTGAATTGAGGTCCAGAGAAGATGCTGATAAGATGCAGTAAAGAAAGCCATCACCCAGCAATATGGGCCTCTGGGCCTCCGGTTGAGCTGCCCTGGAGAACGAGAAAGACACAACGTTGACGGCCATAAGAGTGGGGATCAGAATATTGGAGTTTCTCATATTTACCCAATCGGTCAATTTTTTAAGCCGAGTTTAACAGGTTTGAATTCAGAGTTTTCCTTCTCCTAGGCTAGTTGCCTCACCAACGCTGAAGAACCAAGTCTGCCCTACTATTTACCCATAGCTGGAGGGTGAAAAATTGGATTCATACGTTTCCCAAGGGTATTAGTGATATGTGAAATGCAATCAGTCTCGTCCAGTATTTGAACTCGTGTCGCCGTCTCCAATTCCTGCGACGATAACCATTACACCACGGGCAGTTTCTGTTCGGTCTCCTACTCCCTCTCACACGAAAACCTCGAGTAACCCTTTTCGAACCCTTACAATAAAGCGAGAGGTACAGATTTTTATAAAGAATCTTCGCTCGTCTGTTAATTTATTGTGTCGTTATGATGCTGTAGATGACAATATAACAGTACCAGCTATATAACAAGCCGATGTTTTGCGTTGTTGAAGATGAGATGAAAGCAGTAACACTCCAATAAACAAAGATATACTGTTTATATTATTTGATTTGGATTTGTTAAATTTGGTTTTCAATTAATTATAAACTAATAAATTAATCACTTTATTTGTGCTTGAATATATCGGTGTATTTCATGAAATGAAGTCTTGGAAATATTTCCAAAATAAAGGCCATCGTATCAATGACTTGGTCTAATTTCCCTCTCGTCTGACCTGACGTGTCTTCGCAGAGCTTAACTCATGACCAAACAAACGCTTTGTCATCAATAATGAACAACGTCAAAATTTTATCTTAAAAAACCGGCTCATTGGCCCAGTGGATTGATTGTTCGCTAATGGTCTGGGTTCAATCCCAGTTCGCGTCATACCAATGACTTTAAAAATATTACTTGAAACCTCCTTGCTTAACAATGTATCAAGGGTATAGTTCAACATGGATGACTTCAAAACGATCTATATATATGAAAATTTACTTGTCGTTACGTATTTCTTAATAAACGGAGGTGGGGTGTTGTCTCGTTTCTTTACATTATAATAAGTTCACCGATTTGGATTATGTTTTTCTGCTACCTTCATATATTTATATATATATATATATATATATATATATAAAAGGGGAAAAGCAAAAAAAGCAAGTCATTTGAAAAAGAAATTGGCAAAAATGTTTTCGTATTTTATATACCATTTATACTCGTTACCAGCTCATTAATCTAGTGAATAGAGTGTTCGCCAATGGCCTGGGAGACCATGGTTCAGTCCTAGGTCACGTGCCGTTTTTTAAGTCTTTGATATGACGCGACCTCGGACTGAACCATGGTCTCCCAGGCCATTGGCGAACACTCTATTCACTAGGCCAATGAACCGGTAACGAGTATAATTGGTATATAAATAAGAAAACATATTTTTGCCATTTTTTTTTCAAATGACTTTACTAATTTTTCGCTTTTCCCCTCATATATATATATAAATATATATATATATGAAGGTAGCAGAAAAACATAATCCAAATAGGTGAATTTATTATAATGTAAGGTTCACATAGCGATGGGTGCTTGCTGAGATGACAGGAGCAAATGAGAAATATACAACGAAAAGATACATAAACGTGCACTTAGCGTTCATAATTCAACAGTCATAAGAACGTTTCTGGCACGTGGAAAAATATTTGAAAATGCTGGATTTCCCAAAGAAACGAGACAAAACCTCCCGTTTATTAAGAAATACGTAACGACACATAAATTTTCATATATATAGATCGTTTTGAAGTCTTCCATGTTGAACTATTCTGATACACAAGTCCTGAAGATGGTTACTGAAACCGAAACGTTAACGTCGACTTTACATCATAATAAATTCACCTAGTTGGATTATGTTTTTCTGCTACCTTCATACTGTCGGATTTTAAATCATATTTACTTTCATATATATATATATATATATACTTACTAATTTACTATCTACCAGCATTCACGGTGAAAAGAAAAAGAAAAAAAAACCTCCAGAATTCAGAGATAACAATATCCCGAATCACCGCCTGGGGGGAAAAAGAAAAAGATTATCGGGAGAAAAAGACCAACTTCGTCACACCAGTTGAAAAAAATCAAGAGGTATGCAATCAGTTGGTCAAAAGAACAAAAACCCACCGCAAAATGCTGAAATGCTACAATTACAAAAAGTGCTCAATACTAAATAGAGCCAATTACAAAAATTAAATCGCGAGTCGAGACTATCCTACTACAGTTTCGGCTAAAACGGCTCCTCAGGGTACCTAGCACCGACTCCGTCGACTAGGTAGCCTGAGGAGCCGTTTTAGGCTAAACTGTAGTAGGATAGTCCCGACTCGCGATTTAATTTATATATATATATATATATTATATGAACAATTTTGTAGTATGTAATTTAGGAAATAATCACAGCAACACTTGTTAAAATCCTGGCTGAGTCTGTTTGCATTTCACACTGTGCTAATACTCTTTGGGAAAGGTATGAATCCAATTAGTCTCTCTCTAACTATGGATAAATACTAAGGCAGACTGGGCTCTTCAGTCTTGATATGGTAACAGCTCGAGGAGAAGGAAAACTCTGATTTTGAACATGTTAAACCCCAAATAAAATTGACCTTGGTCACATCCTGCTCGTGTGAAGAGTAAGTGAATACACACACACACACACACACACACACACACATATATATATATATATATATATATATATTACAACAGTATATGGTTATCACTATCTCACTTGGTGGGTTAGTGGTTGACCAAATGCACTATAATTGGCAGAGAGCTCAAAATATATTTGGTTATATATACATATATATTAGATGTATAGGATTTGGTTTAGTTTGTTTTTTATGGCACATCAACCATTGTAGGTTATTTAATGCCAAATCCTCTTTATTATTAGATGTATAGGATTTGGTTTTGTTGGGTTTTATGGCATATCAATCATTGTAGGTTATTTAATGTCAAATCTTCTTTATACATAATTATAAGATATATAGGATTTGGTTTGGTTTGGTTTTATGGCATATCAACCGTTTTATGTTATTTAATGCCAAATCTTCTTTATACATATATATTAAATATATAGAATTTGATTTGGTTGGGTTTTATGACATATCAACCGTTGTAGGTTATTTAATCCCAAATCCATTTTTACACATATAGTAAGTAAAGTTAGTGACTGTAGTCAAAGGCGAACCGAAGGCTCCCTTTTCAATTCTACTCTTTTCCCTGGATTGCTCCACTTTACCCTTGATACGTGCTTTACATTGCTGAGTGTTAAGCAAGGAGGCATCAAGTACCATTTTAAAAGTCTTTGGTATAACTTGACCTGGGATTGAACTCCAGGTGTCCTGGACCATTGGTGAAGTACACAGTTTAATTCTATTTGACTCATAGACAGGACCCTATCAAGGGCTATCACTTCGGCCAAGAGGGGGCCTTGGAGCGATGGGAATAAATAGGTACTCCTCATTCCCCAAAGCTCCAACATTACTAGAGACTCACTATCAGATTTTTTGTGTCATATCGAGGGCACTCACTGGGACAGGGTCTTAGAACTCTGCAGAGGTGCAGTCGGCGTATTTTTCAGCCACAGCCGACTGGGTCATCAATATCTGTGATTAAACTTTTTATAATATAATAATAAATATATATTAGTTTTTATATACATTTAATAGCATGGATGCTTATTTGCCTGATGATTGCCGTGTAAAGATAGCGTGAAACCAGTGGTTACAGAGGTATTTATTTATTATCATATCATAAATACGTGTGTGTGTGTGTGTGTGTGTGTGTAAATATGAATTGTCTTTGTATATTTCATACGAATACTGCGTTGATTATCTATACTAAGCGATATGAAAACCCGAAGACGATACCGGTGTAATATATATATATATATATATATATATATATATACCGGGACGTTGGTGTTGTTTATATTTAGAATTCTTCATCTAAATATTTTGTTTTTCATATTTAGCATTTATCTACTTAGCGTCAGATTTATTACATACCTCTCTTTTATATATATATATATATATATATATATATAAGTAAATTCGGCGACCTTAGTAGAGGGCAACCCGAAGGTTCTCTTTGCAATAGCTAACACACTAAGGTGCAGGGAATGGCGCAACTCAATTCCCTGGACTGCTCCCCCATATTGCTTGCGTGTTAAGCAAGGCAGCATCAAGTGCCATTTTTTTAATCTTTGGCGTGACTCGACCTCGGATTGAACCCCGGTCTCCCGAATCCATTTGCAAATCCTCTGTCCATTAGGACAATGGCCCAGTTTATATATATATAGTAAGTAACTAATACCATTATGAAAGGTATAAATCCAATTATTCTCCCCCCAGCTAGTAGGGCAGACTAGGTTCTTCAGCCTTGGTGAGCCGACTAGTCTAGGTTAAGGAAAACTCCGCTTAAAAATATTGACCTTGTGTCATATCCTGCTCGAGTGGAGGGGTTGGGTAAATATGATAGTAAGTAAGTTAGCCGACCGTAACCGAGGGTGACGCGAAAGCTCTTTTTTCAATAGGTACAACACTGAGGAGTTGGAAAGGGTGCTACTCCTTCCCTTTGTCTGCCTCAATTACCCTTGATCCGTACCTTATAATGCTGAGTGTTAAGCAAGGAGGCATCAAGTACCATTTTTTGAGTCTTTGGCTTGACTTGACCTGGGATTGAACCCTGGCCTCCCGGACCATTGGCGAACACTTTTGATTATTCTGATAATGACTCTGTTGAAGCTTAGCAACGTGAAACTCATTTGGCTGTTCTGAATATATACCGATGTTTCTTCCTCTAACAACGTGGCCCAATTGGCTGGGACTGTAGAATACATCGACTGCTTCTCTGCAGAGGGATAAGTCACCCCCCAACAAGTGTCTTAGATATGATACTAAACAATCAAATGGTGAGGCTCCAGTAATGCTGGTGCTTTGGGGAATGCAGAGTATCCCTTATTTGCCATCACTCCTAGATCCAATCTTACCTTGATTGCACTTGATAGCGTCCTATTTATGGATTAAATAGAACTAAACTGAATTGTTTGAAATAGAGCTGTTTATATGTACATTAGTCTAATGAGTAGAGTGTTCGACTATGGTCCCGGAGACCAGGGTTCAATCCCAGGTCGAGTCATACCAAAGACTCAAAAAATGGTACTCGATGCTGCCCAGCTTAGCACTCAGCATTTTAAGGTTAGGATCAAGGGTGAAGTGAAGCAATCCAGGGAAAGGAGTAACACCCTCCCTTACACCCCGGTGTAGTAGCTGTTGAAAAGGGAGCCTTCGGGTCACCCTCGAGTAAGGTCACCAACTTTACTTTGTTTATATGTATAAAAATGGATTTGGCATTAGATAACCAATAATAGTTGATGTGCCATGAAACTGAACCAAACCACACTCGAACAACACGACAAATTTTCCCAATTAATCTTTGAATCCTGTTCTCATTTTTATAAGCAAATTGGAATTAAGTCAACAATTGCCATTGTTTGTTTTATGGCTGATCAACCGTCGAGGGAGATTTACTACCAAAGTAGAGATACGATCGAACCTATACATAGTGGGGAATAAAATGGCTAACTTTTCTTAAGTGTATTCGTCCAAAAGTGAATACAATAGAGCAACTGGAGTTAGAACTCGTTTATCTAAAGCCCACAGTCCTCCACTTTAACCATTACGCCACGGGAACTCATTTTGCTGAAGGCAGGGAAATTTAGATAAAAAGAAAACGTCTTACCAACGTATATTACATGATAAGGTGCTTCTGGTAACCATCCTAGACGCCCGTCTGCTGTTATAAACTGTAGGTTTCCATTCTCGAACAGGTATCTCGGGTAATCTAACTTAAAAACATTTCTGGTCGCCTGTTGTATCAAAGGATTGACGTGATCAACACCAATTACCGTTCCTTCCGAACCCGCCCAAACAGCGAGACATGCCGTCATGTAACCACTTCCACAGCCAACGTCTAGGGCACGGCCACCTTCCGGAAGTGAGCACTTGAGCAGCTCAAGCGCGCATGCGTGGTGGGACGGTGGACTCAAACGAGCCGCATAGCCGATCGAAACCGAGCTGTCAGCGAACGCGAATTGACGAGGTACACCAGGGCAGAAAAAACTTCGGTTAATATTTTTCATCAAGTTGAATACACGCGTAGACTTTACAATTTTTTTTTCGCGCAGTTTGTCTATCATGAGATCATTGGGATAACTGTTTCTTGCACAGCTCCCACCTAAATAGACCATCATCTTGAAGCCGTGACTTGTGGAGGGGCTTACAAATAAGAAGAATGGAGCAAATGGGCGACGTTGACCGCAAAAGCTGGTGAAAAGAAACAAAAAGAAAAAAAAATCACTTTATTATTATATTGATTCAGTTTAACAATTCTGAACTACAGTTAAAGTAAATTGCAGTGTATAAGTCGCTCTTTTCGGCCGGAAAATATTCCTCCAATATTAGGAATCAAATCAGGGCTAAAATGTAAATAATTGCTTTCAATTTTAGCCCAGCAGTATCAGATGAACTCTGCTTTTGTAGAGATTTTTCATGTTCAGAGAGTCAACAAATACGACGCAACTTAAGACATATGCAGTGAAGAAAAAGAAAAAAGAAAAAAATTCACTTTATTATTGTTTATTTCCTCAAATTTACATTAAGGCAGCCTTAAAATCTTATGGGACAGGGGAAGGGAGCGGTCATGCATTTCTATATATTCTAAGGGACCCATTCAACAGTACAATATGTAGACAGTCATCCACCACCAATCACGCAACAAACACCAAAATACCACATTTTCTCTGTGAAAGACCGACTTAAAAACCTCGAATAAAATGAATGATTTTATTTACAATATATGGTTTATTTACAAAAATATTTTATGATGGGAATGGGAGAAAAACCCCGAAATATACAAAAGACGAAACAAAGGAAAAATTCCCCGTTTGGTTGCTCTCTCATTTCCCCGTCTACGAAGTGGAGGCCTACTGTTTTCCGGTGTCCGAAAACACCGAAAGGAAGCTGGACTTACCCTAAGTGGGAGAGAGTTCCTAATTTAATGGGCAAAAAAAAGACAGGGTTGGGCGCGGTATGGGCATTTAATGGCAGGCAATATGAATTTTGTACACTGTAAATTTCGCTTTATTATTGTATTGATTCAGTTTAACAATTCTGGACTGCAATTACAGTAAATTGCGGTGTATAAGTCGCTCTTTGAGACCGGAAGATATCCCGCAAAAATTAGGGGTCAAATCAGGGCTAAAATATTTATCAATGGTTTCGATTTTAGCCCAGCAATATTAGATGCACTCTGGTTTTGTAGAGGTTTTTTTTTTCATGTTCAGAGAGTCGACTAATACGACGCAAGTTAAGACCTATGCAGTACAAAAATCTGGCATCGCAATCATTTTAAACGGATAGACACTTCATATCGAGTTAAAATATCTCTCTAAAGACCCAGTACATTGATAAAGTTCAAAATAATCTGAAACCATAAAACAATCGGTTGAAATATGTCTTTTAAGAGCCAATGAATTGATAAAGTCTCCAATCATTTTAAACAGGTAAATACTTCATACTTAGCAGTGATATCAATATCTGCAGAGCCAATGTATTAATAAAATTGACAATCATTTTATACAGGTAAACACTTCATACTTAGCTGCAATATCAATGTTTTAAGACCCAATATATTAATAAGGTTCCCACTCATTTTAAACAGGTAAACACTTCATACTTAGCTGCAATATCAATGTTTTAAGATCCAATATATTAATAAGATTCCCAATCATTTTAAACAGGTAAACACTTCATACTTAGTTGCAATATCAATGTTTTAAGATCCAATATATTAATAAGATCCCCAATTATTTTAAACAGGTAAACACTTCATACTTAGTTGCAATATCTATGTTTTAAGAGCCAATATATGAGTAAAGTTCACAATCATTCTAAATGTATTTATAAAGTCCACTATTATTTTAAAGTTGTAAATACGGTATTTATACATCTATGTTACCGCGATAAAGCCGAAGTTTCACGAGCGTTTCCGGGCCGATAACGGAAAGAATCAGAATATGCCGACAAAACTCCTAGCCAATCAAATCTAAGCAAGCAGACGATAAAATAATTTAATCAATTTGTTGACAAAGTTACGAGAACAGTATAATTCAAGCAATTTTAAACAACATGAATTTATCGCAGCTAAGCGACAAACTACAATCTGGAAAAGGTGATATAATTCTGCCAAGAAAGAAAACTTATTGGCAAAATTAAAAGTTGCCGGACATGCAAGCATCCTTACCATTTAAATAAAATGAGAAAAAGCTATGCCTGGAGATATCGAAATACCAAATGCAGGACGTGGACTGCATTGCGCGAAGGTTTTTTTTTTTTATCCCGGTCAAAACTGGCCATTGCTCAAATATGAAAATTGATATTTCTGTGGTCGCACGAGATGGCAACAGTTAAAAATATAAGACGAGAGTGCAGCATCAACTCACATGCGTTTTGTCGGCATATTCCGATTCTTTCCGTTATCGCTCCGGAAACGCTCGTGAAAGTTCGGCTTTATCGCGATAACATAGATGCATACGCGCCATAAACACTTCATACTTAGTTGCAATATCAATGTTTTCAGAGCCAATGAATGAGTAAATTTCACAATCATTCTAAATGGGGAAACACGCCATACTTAGTTTTAATATAAATATTTTAAAAGCCAATGTATGAATATTGTTTAAAACTATTATCGCAAACAGATCTATTTGACCAAGAGATTAGACTTTACAGGCAACGTGATTCTGGGTTACCAGCACTAATTGGATAACCTAATAGACCATAATTTTAATATTAAAAAAGTCTTGCATATTACCAAAAAAGTACTTAGTAGAGATGAGTGTTCTAAGACTTTTTTTTTTCTGACTTTTTAAGGCACAAGAACATCTTAAGAATGAGACTCTAAAGTTACCACTCAAGCCTGGTTACATGGTAAATTCTAAAGTTTGCGTAAAATCATTTTTTTAAAAATGTCTTTAAAGATCACAGGATTATTTATAGATTATAGATAAGCACAAAAAAACTCACCTTTCGTGTATATATCTTAAATACCTTTGTGACACTTTTGCTTTTCTTTGGTCTTTTATCATGGAACATCACATGTCTTCGATCTGATTGGTCGATTGCAATTAACGTTGTTCTATGACGTCATAATATCCCGAATTAAAAAAGGTTCGTATTAATTTTGACGTACTTTAAAAAAAAATCGACGCTTGCATTGTGTCCTGTGGTGGGGCGCTCTCGACCGGCTGTGATTGCGTGCCGCACAGTCCGTTCGGGTGTGTTCCACCACTGGATACATCACCTCTGGCCTCAGGGGGCCGCCCCACCAGGCTTTAACCCTCTTCGGAGGGGTTGGGTTTATCGCCCGGCGCCTGAGGCGCCCCGAAAAGGGGAATGCCGACGGTGTCCGAGGCATTTTTGGAACTGCCTGCCGCGTTGGGCTTCGGCCCTGCGATAGGACCCACCTTAAAAACGGCCTTGTGCCATATTCGTACGCTGGTGGGGCGTAGGATAAATAACGACACTACTGTCTGGACCATCGAACTACGAAGCATATTTTACTCAAGAAAAATATTTTTAAATGTTCTAAATATGGATTTGCCACTTGGAGCCTGATTCCAAAATACAGTTCATAGAGGGAAAATGTCATGACAATGTACCGAAATAGTTCCGAGCACTACACTCAATAAAAAAGGTCATTCTGACAGTCTTCTGCGGTATGAAAGGTCCCTTCAAAAAGATGTTACCCAGTCATAAAATAGGCTTTTACTTTTTCTTCTTTTATATTACCACCGTCGTTTTTGCAGTGTGCAATTCTAAATAAGTGCCAATTTAGTTAACTCCTATAATACGACGAGGTACCCAATTTAACACTGGCCCAGTCGTCCGGGGCTGAAGAAAACACCGACTGCATCTCTGCAGAGGGGTATGAGCCCCCACCAAACGAATGTCCTAGATATGATACTAAACAACCTGATGGTAAGTTTCCAGTAATACTGGAGCTTTGGGGAATGCGGAGTACCCCTTTATTTCCATCGATCCCAGGTCCACTTTGACCCGCAGTGGTAGCATCTATTAGGGTCCTATCTATTGGTCAAATAAAACTAAACTGCATTATCTTGCTAAACTGAATTTCTTGGAATAGAACTGCTTTGACACGTAAACTCCGTACTTATGCTAAAGTATACTGTTTGAAATAGAACCGTTTTTGACATTGAAACTGTACTTGAGCTAAACTGAATTGTTTAAGATAGAACTGTTTTGATATTTAACTGAGTGTAAACAAAATCTATACTTATACTAAACTGAATTGGTTGAATTAGAACTGTTTGACT
Organism: Sepioteuthis lessoniana; assembly: GCA_963585895.1. NCBI lineage: Eukaryota > Metazoa > Mollusca > Cephalopoda > Myopsida > Loliginidae > Sepioteuthis > Sepioteuthis lessoniana. The sequence continues at coordinate 11,046,482 of OY757944.1, forward strand.
AAACTGTATAGCTTGAAATAGAAATAATTTTTAAAAAAACTGTTCTTACATTTAAACTGCGTAATTACTCTAGACTGAATTGATTGAAATGGAACTGTTTTTGACATTGAAACTTTACTTACGCTATACTGAATTGTTTGAAATAGAACAATTCATTTGTATAAAAATGCATTTGGCATTAAATAACCTGCAAAGGCTGATATGCCATAAAACCTAAACAACCGACCAATTCAAAAAGATGCCTCCGTATAAGCTGCTTCCTATTGCAGATTCCTATGGGAAAATTCATCTTATCTACTGAATACCCTTTATACATACACACACACATGCACACACACACACACACACACACATATATATATATATATATATTATATCAATAGATTATATAGATATACTTACAGAGAATTAGCCTTGAGCTACCGAAACTGTGTTATCACCCTGGATGGCGGCTGATGAGGCTAGGGTATCGCACGTGCTTCCCCACGTTGTATGATGAAAAAAAAAATATTTATATATATATATATATATATATATTATATCAATAGATTATATAGATATACTTACAGAGAATTATCCAAATTGAGACCTCAATGTAAAATTTAATATATATGAAAATTAAAATTGGAAACCGTATTGGAGGGCGACCCGAAGGCTCCCTTTTCATTAGCTACTACACTGATGTGTAGGGGAGGGCGCTATTCATTTCCCTGGATTCCTCCTCTTTACCCTTGATCCGAGCTGAGTGTTAAGCAAGGCGGCATCAAGTACTATTTTACGATTCTTTGGTATGACTCGACCTGGAATTGAACTCCAGTTTTCCGAACCATTTATTTATTGAATAATCCTGATAGAGTGCGTATATCTAAAGAAGCTAGATACACCAAAAATAATTTATTCCATTCAAATTATAGATATCTTTATTTATTAAGTTCAGGACATCATTTATTTCAATTTTATTATCACTAAATTCAAGCCTTTTAAACGGAATATCTAAAACTAGTGAGCATACATTCACCTAAGATATATATAAGATATATTCAATATGCAATTTGCTCCAATCTCTTTCAGCAGTGAAATTGATGTAACACTCCTTAACAAAATAGTGAGGGAATTTGTAAACGCCAATTACAATTAGTACCATCGTGACTTTCATATTCCATAGTCAGTTCTCTAGCTAAGTCTTGGTACTTATCCATATTTACCAACCTCTCCGCTCAGGCAGGGTATGACACAAGGTCAATTTTTAAGCGGAGTATAACAGTATCTCGTATTATAGACAACCTCTTGTTTTCAAGGTGAAAACTTTTTATAAAAATTCGTTCTTTACACGAGTTTTCCTTCTCCTAGACTAGTTGTCTCATCAAGGCTGAAGAACCCAGTTTGCCCTACTATTTACCGATAGCTGGAGGGAGAATAATTGGATTCATACCCTTCCCAAAGGTATTAGTGGTATGTGAAATGCAATCAGTCTCGTCCAGGATTTGATATATATATATATATATATATATATGTGTATGTGTGTGTGTGTGTGTTCCTGAATGTATAAAAGCTCTATCGTTGATAGTGAGCACTATTTACCAATACCGTATAACTTGGTCCACCACTGACCCAACTAGTGAGCAAGCGATAACCATAAATCATTACACTATATATATATATATATATACCAACCCCTCCGCTCGGGCAGGATATGACACAGGGTCAATTTTTAAGTGGAGTTTAACAGTATCTCGTATTATAGACGACCTCTTGTTTTCAAGGTGAACCATATACGATACTATAACCATTACACCACGGACACCTCTAGGTACATATCCCTTTTCGCTTTCTTTTAGTTTTACACTGTAATCAGTTAACCATGTGACTGGATCATCGAACCATGTTCTGGCTAAGCTCAAGGTGTTTACATAGTACCGTGGTGTAATGGTTACCGTCGTAGGAAATGGACACGGCGACACGAGTTCAAATCCTGGCCGAGATTAATTGTAATTCACATAGCACTAATACCCTTGGGAAAGGTATGAATCCAATGATTCTCCCTCCAGCTATGGGTAAAATAGTAGGGCAGACTAGGTTCTTCCGCCTTAGTGAGGCAACTAGTCTAGGAGAAAGAAAACTCTGAATTCAAACCTGTTAAACTTCGCTTAAAAATTGACCTGTCACATCCTGCCCGAGCGGAGGGGTTGGGTAAATATGATAATTTATCTCTTTCCGTGGGATTCAAAGGGGTACCACTCACTTTTGATGTCATGAAGGACACAGTAAAACATTTCAACAATACAATGGATCATTGGACTAACCCATAAATTCGACTAAGATCCAATCCATTGTCCGATCCGATCAGAATCGATCTGTATTTTTGTCACTTTACTGCTGGATTCAGGCCTTACCGAATTTCGTAAAAAAGGAAGTGTAATAGTTCTTAACCTGGCACGCTGTCCCAACACAAGTTAATATGACCTTGAATTCTTTTATGATCTCCTAGACCCGGTGCACAACCAAGGCTTGAAGAGGCGAGTCGGCTGCAGCTGTAGAATACAGTCGACTGCATCTCTGCAGAGGTGTAAGACACTCCTAACGATATGACACTAAACAATCTGATGGTGAGGTTCCAGTAATTTGGGAGCTTTGAGCAATGCAGTTTACCCCCTCATTGCTATTGCTCCCGGGTCAACTCTGGCCCGGAATGTAAGCACTTGATAGAGGGCTATCGATGGGTCAAATAGAACTACTTGCCATTAAAACTGAATGTAAACAAATGACTTATGCTAAATTGAATTGTTTGAAAAAGAACTGCTTTATCATGTAACTGTCTGTAAACAAATGACTGATGTTTAATTGAATTGTTGCTGATAATAGAAATACTTGGATCAATTTAACTCAGTTGACTTGTAACATAGCCATACATGAATATGTGAAACGTACATAGAATATTCATAACATATATACATAGAACATAGGAATCCCGAAACACGAAAAACACTTACGACTTCTTACTTCAGGTACGAAACTTTTAATTACCTTTGAGCCAAAAGGTTTTTCGACATAAGGAGAGAGATACCATCTTTCTATACTGACTTTTCCATCTCCCCCCCCCCAACCACGTGCGACACCTGCCACAAGGCCTTGGCAAGCGAGCGAAAGTCAACCTTCTTCCTCCGAGGCAGAAGTCTACTAACTGACTTTTCTCAAATCTCAGCCCTCGCTTCCGGTGCGTGACGTCACTCACATCCCTGGTCATATTTTCAATCTGGGATTTTATTGTGACATCTCTGAATGATACGTCTGCTCCGCGCACGCGCGTAAACACCTGCGCTCATGTTTGTACCAAACTAACCTATGCACTGAGCCGAAACGTTCTCAGCCTAACTAAACCCAAAGGCAAGATATATCAAACGAAATCCCTCGGCCATTATTTTACAGACTTATGCTTTACTGAATTGTTAAAAATAGAAATGTTTAATCATTGATCTGTGTTTTAACAAACGATCAATGTTTATTTGAATTATTAGTGATATATAGCAATGATTGGAACCATTTAATTTTTTGGACTTATGCTTAATTGAATTGTTTTAATCAGAACTGTTTGATCATCCAATTGAGTACAAATATATGACTGATGTTTAACTGAATTGTTATTGATATATAGCAATTGAGTACAAATATATGACTGATGTTTAACTGAATTGTTATTGATATATAGCAATACATGGAGCCATTTAATTTTGTTGACTTATGCTAAATTGAATTGTTAGAAATAGAACTGTTTGATCATTGAACTCCATGTAAACAAAAGATTGATGTTAAATGAATTGTTTGGGATACAAAGCAATACTTGGAATCTTTTAACTTTCTTGAGTTAGCCTAAATTGAAGTGTTAGAAATAGAACTGTTTGATCTTTTAACTGCGTGTAAACAAATGACTGATGTTTAATTGAATTGTTTGTTATATAGAGCAATACTTGGAATCATTTAAATATGTTGATTTATGCTAAATTGAAGGGTTAGAAACAGAACTGTTTGATCATTTAACTGTGTGTAAACAAGATTGATGTTTAATTGAATTGTTAGTGACACAAAGCGAAACTTGGAACAATTAAACTTTGTTGACTTATGTTTACAAATCATATATTTCTATTTTATAAGTATAAAACCGGATTGGTATTAAATATCCTACAATGGTTGATGTGCCATAAAACAAAACGAGACGAAATCAATCCTTGTCTTGGAGATCAGAAGAATGTTGAGTACACCTTCATTGCCATTACTCCCAGTTCTAATCTATGAGTCAAATTGATCTGCCTGATAAAAATTTTACAAAGAACCCACTACCATTAATCTAAACTATATATTTAACCGGACATTGGCCCAGCGGTTAGAGTGTTCGCCAATGGCCCGGGAGACCTGGGTTCAATCCCAGGTCGAGTCATACCAAAGACTTTAAAAATGGAACTTGATACCACCTTGCTTAACACTCAGCATTATAAGGTACGGTTCAAGGGTAAAGTGGAGCAATCCTGGGAATGGAGTAGCGCCCTCCCCTACACCTTGGTGTAGTA
>OY757944.1:11056043-11058978 GCA_963585895.1 Sepioteuthis lessoniana
GATAGAGCTATTATATAATAATAATAAATAAATATATATATATATTTATATATATAAATATATATATATATATATTTATATATATAAATATATATATATATATATATATATATATATATATATATAATGCCGGTTAAAACAACGCGCTGCGCATGTGCCTTCTCATATACATGTACTATATAACACTTACACATATGCACACAATAATTCACAACTATAAGCCACACAAACACAGACACACACACACACAGACACACATACACACAGACACACACACACACACACACACTCCTAAGCACACGTAAAGATTCCTACACAATCCCAACGGTTTTTGACTGTATCTTTCGATTTTCGATTCATTTCATTTTGTTATCTGTCTGATGATTGTTGTTTTGTAAAAAGTTCATGAAACACAGGGGTCGCAGACAAACTTCCATGACATCTAATATACAAATCTAATATATATATATATATATATATATATATATAACTGTCTTTTCGTATCAATTCCTCTGTCATTATTTTCTAATCTATTTCTATATCTCTATATCTGTACCAATTCATATCTACTGTAGTCTGTAACTCTCTTTCTCACTCTTTTTCTCTCTCTCTCCCACTTTCTCTTTGTCTCTCTCTCTCTCTCTCTCTCTCGATATATATATATATATATAACTGTTCATATTATTTTAACTACCTCTTTATTTTCCTATCTATACATCTATTCCAATTCATATCGACTGTGTATATGTCTATCTGTTTGTCATTTACGCTCTCTCTCTCTCTCTCTCTCTCGCTCTCTCTCTCTCTCAATATATACTTAGAAAGAAAGAAAGAAAGAAAGAAAGAACATTTTATTGATAAATATGGACATACGACTAAGACAGATAGATATATAGATAGATAGGTCGATAATGAGTTTGTAGAGAGAAAAAATAGATTTGAAGGCATAATTGATTCAGTTATGTTTGTGTAAATGATTGATCTGGTTTTCTTTGGAACATTCCATTATTTCTAGGTCAGCAATTAAACAAATAAGATATATCTATAACTTCAGGATTTTTTGGGGATGATTGTTGGCCGCTGTTACCAAGAAAGCAGGTACTATCCGTCACAAGAAATCGACACTATCAAGTTAACTATAGTACCCCAAAACTGGTACTCCAATGCAAAATGTATGTATGTGTGTGTTCGTTGTGATCATATGTTTGATGATCACATCGATGAGAAAATTACAATATAAATAATTGTGTTGCCATTAACGTGTATGCAAGGCTCTTCATATGAATTGAGCTCTCAGTAGCCGTTAAGCGGATATATGTAAACAATAACAATTGTGATACATTAATTAATTAACAATTGTGATACATGTAACCGATTAAATTTCCTTCGCTTGCGCTGGTTTCCTCGTGGCTGACTGGTAGAATCTTGGATTGGCGTTTGAGTCAACCGGGTTTCGACCCCAGCTTCGGGAATCTAGCCTGTCTCGCCACACTGATGAGTTCTGATAGAAAGAAACAGATCTGTCTGTGAATGACAATATATATATATATATATATATATATATATATATATATTGTATGTGCGTGTGTGTTGTGTCCTTGTTAGGGGACAGAAATAAAGACAGAAAAGTGGAATTGAGTTAAACAAATATATTAACAAAGAAAAGTAATACAACGTATCCAAATGAGTGCTTTACCAACGAGAATGTTTCGGTCCGATTGTCAAGGCTGTCCGCTTGAATACTGCCATCTGCCTAAGAGCAGAACATGCTGCTATTTATAGCTGGGAGAGTTCATACGCGGCTGGGTAAATTACCATATATATAACCATTACACCACGGATATATATATATATATATATATATATATATAACTATTACCCCACGGACACGCACACACACACTTATATATATATATATATATATGCGTGTGTGTGCCCGTGGTGTAATGGTTATCGTCGTAGGAAATGGACACGGCGACACGAGTTCAAATCCTGGATGAGACTGATCGCATTTCACATAGCACTAATACCCTAGTGAAAGGTATGAATCCAATTATTCTCCCTCCAGCTATGGATAAATAGTCGGGCAGACTAGGTTCTTCATTCTTGGTGAGGCAACTAGTCTTGGAGAAGGAAAACTCTGAATTCAAACCCATTAAACTCCGCTTAAAAATTGACCTAGTGTCATATCCTGCCTGAGTGGAGGGATTGGTAAATATATATATATATATGTGTGTGTGTGTGTGTGTGTGTGTTTGTGTATGTGTTTATAAATATAAAAGTAAGTAAAGTCAGCGACTGTAGTCAAGGCCAACACGAAGGCTTCTTTTTAATTAGATACTACACCGAGATATAGGGGAGGGCGCTACTCCTTTCCCTGGATTGTTGCACTTACCACTGATCCGAACCTTTTAATTCTGATTATTAAGCAGGGTAGCATCAAGTATCATTTTTTGAGTCTTTGGAATAATTTGACCTGGGATTAAACCCCGGTCTCTCAGGCCATTGGCGAACACAAGGTCAATAGGCCGGGGGAACAGTTTATAAACAAAAAAACAATATTCTCCCCAGGGGATGAGCAATCCTTTGGGGAATTTGCTGACTTCCACAAAAGCTTAAACGCTCTTCTCAAAAATTGAGCACCCCTGGTAGCTGTTAACGTATATGTAAAAATACTTATAAGTAAAAAATTCCTTTACTAACGCAGAGAGTGTATATTGCTCTGGGGTAACATATCCGATTGACCTAAAGTCAGCCGGATTTCGAACCCAGCTTCGAGAATTTCGCGTGTCTAGCCACACTGACGAGTTGTCATACAGCGAAACATTCTCTCTGTGGATGACAATATATATATATATATATATATATATATATATATATATATATATATATCAAACGATATTATCTATATATTCATAGATATACACATAAACGC